>CM017911.1:4247975-4847975 GCA_008369825.1 Triplophysa tibetana | reverse complement strand
TTATTGCAATGATTCACTCTGAAACTCCAAACAATCAATACTGATGGAGAATAACAGACTGACCAAGGTGCTTCCTCTCTATTTAATGAGATACTTTAGCTTGTTCGTCTATCAGAAGTCTTAACAGATCCGAGGACAATTATAGAGAAATTTTTAATGAGAAAGACCTTATGGGAAAAATATTTATAAATGAAATGCAGACGGTACGCTGTGAAAAACAGAAATATAAATACAATAAATCAGGTTTAATTCTATCTTTATTTCTTAATGAGCATTCTGTTTCACTATGAAATGCCCTAACGCAACATTTTGTTAAAGCTGCAATTCATAACTTAAGTATGAAACATAAAATTGCAGGTTGTTTAACATATTTTTCTTACTAGGTTGAAGTCAAACTATGCCAAACTAACCTTGAAAAACTCAATTTTAAACCATCAATGAGCATACTGACACTAAAAAAACATAATTTACTTAATTTTTTTGCGTTTTTTTTTTGAGCATTTGCATAAAAATAAGTTGTTTTTGCACACAGTTTCTTTTTAAGTGAAATTTAACACCAAAAATTAAGTAAACCCTACTTGTTGTAAATCCTTTAGTTGTAAAGCTATAAAGGTGAGATAAGGAAAGAGTTTTGAACACTTTAAATGGCACTTCTCACATTTTTGCCTCAGAATGACTATGAATGATACAAAGTCAGTTTGGATAAAAACGTTGATATATGTTAATGTCTAAAACTTGCTTACATATTATACAGACTTTATGTATTTAAGTATTTAATATATTTCCAACCCAAAAAAACGATTGCACATTTAAAAAATTAAACATTTCAACATACACTCAATGTTTTTTTGCAACCTCAGAAATACATCCTCCCTTCCGTTCTGTTGCAGAAGACATTCGCCCAAATCCATTTCTTACAGAAATCATTAATGAAAGTGTGCTCAGGCGTCAGAAAAACAGGTTCTCCATCAAGCTGTCGTTTCAAGGCTGGATTGAACAACCAAAACACACACGACAGTGAAATCCCTGTCGGCTCATCCCGTACGTGTGCGTGTGTTTGTGCATGCATGTAAAAAGTGAATTTACTACACTGTAGCCTGTAATGAAAGATGTGATTTATGTGCCAATGGATGTGGACCAACAGACTCTAGAGGGCCCAGTGGACCAGATGTTGAAGGTGTTGAAGCCAGACGAATCCGCAGTGAACATGACAGACCGGAACGTTCGTGTAGGGATAGGAATCCACATCGGTGGGAAACATGCAGATGTTCAAAACGACATGACGGCACAAAAAATGAATTCCTGTTTTCTAACTCCAGAGCCTACTATGTTAACAAATCTATTTGAAATATAATTCTTTGCAGTGCTATCATGGTCTGGAAACATTTCTTCATTAGTCATTTAAATCAGACTTACAACCTTCAATGCAAATAAGATAAAATAGAGAAAATACAATAATGTGGAAATGTCACGGGTGTCACTTTGATTCTGTTTGTTTCAGGCTGAGCTATCTCGCAGTAGTAAACATCACATCTATAGTGGATTCCTCAATGCACACAAGATGATGAAGGGAACAAGACAAAGAGTGTGTGAATCCTTAAGGTTAATTACTGTTCATAAAACTGAGAAAGTATAGGGTCGACTTAATTAGGTGTGCCGTACCGCATCTCTCTGCCTCTTTCCTCTCTTCGCTGACTCAGTTAACCTGTTTACAGATCCAAATTAAAGTGAATGCCACACAGAGCACAGTGGAAGAGTTAAGCAAATGAAAGAGTCTGTTTTTCTGCACATATAGGCCAATCGGACACATTTTCGCTTTCTTCCCCATGGATTGGAACAGCAAAGGTTTTAACTCATCGAAGGATGTACTGTATGCGTGCACGAGACAGAAAGAGAGTGATGGAGACTGTGTGTTTACCCTGCGGATCCTTCGCCGGCACATCTGCATGTAATGGAATTGCATTTGTCCTCTAGTGCATGAGATGATTTGTTCGTGAGCTTGTGTCCATGACTGTGAAGTTGACTACTGCTCTGTTTCAAAACAAGTGTGCTGCCTACAAATGCAGCATTTCAAGGCATCAAAGCTGCTCATGACACCGTGTCTGTTTCAAAAAGCAGGAAACTGTAGTGCCATTTTTTTGAATAGCAAATGCATAGCAGCATATTTCTTTCAATAACAAAAAGTGTTTTTAAAAGGTTTAAACTTTATAGAAACTATGTCAGGATAAACACACCAGGCACTGAGTTTGTTGTATATAAAAGCATATGCATTTATCTCCACCTTATGAATGTGCACTGTCTAACTTACGTTAACACATATAGGACTATAGGTGCACACACAAATACAGTTCCCCATCAGATCCTGCCGTGCCAACACAATAGGTTTGGCAGGTCTTCAGGAGAGCACATCTGGCACTTGAGAGAAAGCGGTTACAGAAGGTGATGGGCACGGCCCAGGAACAATGCCAACGGCACAGAGTCGTCCCAGAGAGAAGGAGAGAGAAACTCCAGACAGCCTGAAGGATCTTACTGATGCACAGGCTGTGATCTCTGCTAAATAAGGAGGTAATAAGTTGTAATCAATACTGTAATTATATATTTTAAAATCACATACACATAACAAACTATATTGGATTTACGCATAATCTGGTACGCTACAGTATGAATATGGAAACATATACATTATATGCATCATATGCAATGTGAGTAAAAATTTGTTATACTTACAGTATATTTAATATATGAAGATATTTTAGTCACAACTTTTAAATTAATGTGTGACACTGATAATGAAAACACAGCTTCAGTCATTGTTTGTGACTTACTGACTGTTTTCTGCATGAAATCATGTTGCATACTATTATGACGGTTTTCACAGTCAGGGTCACAAACAGTAAAAAAGCTCATTGCAACAAGTTAAACAACCGGTGACATATTATATGATAAGACATTATGTAGAAGCTTTCTTTTTCCAAAGCGCCAAAATGTAGCCGCCCAATGCAGAAGGAAGGTTGAGAAGTCACATACTTTATCAGAAAACAATCAAGCAAACTCTTAATTCCTGATCATAAAGCGAATAAAATAACTCTTGTTTAATCTGAAAAATTGAATTTGGCCGGTTGATGAATATCTTGTCCACATGACGTCAGCGTTTCATGTTAGCTTCTCATTTGTGCTTCAATGGTTCCAACACATAATTCCGACACCGAGGCAAAATCTCTTAAAACGACCTTAACAGCGGATCAGAAAATCTCGGGGTGTTAAATGTGATTAGGACAATGTCTCTAGTTTATACTCCATATCTCTGCAGAATTAAGGTTAATCAAAAAAACCTGTTTGCAAGTTTGCTCTTGTTGAAAAAGCTTTCTCTTCAATATAATCCCCTATCCCCTTGCATTTCAATTTCCAGGCTTCCATTTCATATCAAAAGCTCCGCCGGTCTGTTGGGGTTTGGACTTCTCTGTGCCTTTAAACTCTAAAGCGGGTGTTGGTGAGCAGTAATGCGGTATAGTCGCTGAGCTTTAGCGCGTGTGGTGGGTGTATTATTGAGGGCAGATGGCTTAAACCCACAAGTGTCTGTTGAGATATCGCAGTGCTGAAGGGCTATGCCACCAAACCCATTTTGATTAGACTGAGTCTCTGGAGCCATAACTGCACAGGCAGACACAGCTTTGGCTCTAGATCATAAAACCCTCAATCACAAAACTAAAGTACATTCAATTAGTTTGCCAAACCCACAGAAAATGCACTATAGAGTTAGCTTGAGTTTATTTTCCTCTTTATCTTCATCCTATGACTTCCTTAATGTCAAGAGAGAGAGAGCATTCCTTTTTTGGGAGTACTGGAAGACTGTGAAATAAAGCCCCCCCCCACCTTCCTGCAAAGCGTGAAACACAATTATGCAACGCAACGCAAATGAGGTATGGCCGCGTCGACAGAAAACGGCTAATAGTTCATTTCATTCACTGTCTGCGTGTGAGAACGTCATGCTTTTGCTCCATTACCTCCAAAACAGTATGTAAATTTGCTCTTTTGGAGACAAAATATTTAGCTGTGTTTTGCTCAAAGGAAACGAATGCTGGGGCTGATGGGAAAAGAGAGAGAGAAACAGCTTGTTTGAAGTTTTCTCTGCAAAAAAACTTCTGGCATAGCTGAAACTATGCTTCAAATATTAGCTGTAAAGGCATATAGGTCACTAGCATTTACATAAAAAAACGTTTGAGAAGTGATAAAGCAGTTCTCATTATTTTGACTGATTCCTATGTTTCTCTAGCAGTTTCACGCCGCAATAAGGTAAATGGTAATAGCTTAATCAAAGCGTTTACTTGTAACAATGTCGATAATTAGAGTCTATCTTTATCGCAATGAAAACATGCACATGTGTGTTGGGCGTGCAACAACCTGTGAAAAACATTTGTTTTCAAAACACTAAATATAATGAGTACAGACAACAACAAAACATTCACACAAACAAGACAATTTGCGGAATGCACGACGGATCACCTTGGAAACTACCGGCAGAGGTCAATCTTAAGTGTACATTATAGCACAACAAACCTAGAAAAATAGTTACTGGATAAAGACGAAAGACTTCAATGTACTTCTGTGACTAACAAAAACACACAACGGCTTGATACTCGAGCCAAAGTGTTTCACTATGTGCCATTAGACTGTATGATTGCCATATTAGGACATAAAATCTACGTCTAGTCCAAAAGCACTTTACAGAATACCATGGTATTACAATGATACTATGTAAAAAAACATGTTGAGAAACAAAAGCTACTAATGTGCTAATGTCTGTAATTAATGCACTAATGTCTGTAATTAATGCACACTTAAGTCACTTGCACTATTGTATAGTCTAAATTGTTATCTGTTCATAACCACCTGTACATTAATGTTCACAGTATATATCCTTCATATTGTCCATAGTACATACAGACTGTCATATTTTCATAGTACATGCACATTGTAAAGTATTTCCCTAATATTGTATTCTGTATTTATTCACACTGTATATCCTGCACTTGCTAATTGAACTTCTGGTTAGAGCTAAACTACATTTCGTTACACTGTACTTGTATATGTGTAATGACAATAAAGTTGAATCTAATCTAATCTAATCTAATCTAATCTAATCTAATCTAATCTAATCTAATCTAATCTAATCTAATCTAATCTAATCTAATCTAATCTAATGACAGGTGGGTAGTTGATAAATGAACCGTTCTTGTGTTCTATGGTGTGCTTGCCAAAATGTAGAAAACACACGGTTAATCATATATTATTTGATCATATTAATATTTATATTATAAGATTATATGAAAGAGATTTAACTTCATTGTTCGTTTTTTTATGTCCCACCAACCGACACACGCACGATTTATTTGTCAACTACCCATGTATGGCTACATATTAGTATTCTTACATAACTGTGTACTAATCTATTTTTTATCTTTAGAAAAATTTAGTGGCAGAACTGTTTGTTTGAAGCAGTCTTGCAGTTCATTTGTAGCAAATTAGTAGCAAACAAAACAGCTTGCGGCAAATGTTTGCCAGCCATTCACATTTTTACCTGTAGAGATGAACAAATTTTTGGGATTTAAAAAATCTGAAACTTATCTTTTACCAAGTCTATTTCATTCCATTTTCTTAGTATATTGTAATTATTTCTACATTCTAGTTTTAAAACCTTAATTTTACCTATAGTGAAAGATTGGTCTTAAAAATTAAAAGTGGAGCAGTATGTGACATTTGTTATTTATTCAATTGAATTATTTTGATATTTCATATTTAAATGGAAAAACAATTTAATTAAAATCTCACGAAAGCACTGATACATGGAACTGATGAGTAATAATGAAACAATGATACATACAATACATCTGTAAATACACAAATAAAAAATATGTAAACATTTTTCTATTATATTTTTTCCAAACAAACTCACAGTATGTGTACTTCTTACCTATGAAGACTGAATCAAAGGACATGCTTTCATGTGGATTAGTATTTGAGAGAAACAGTAAGACTCTTCCACTCGATTGCTTTAGAAGGTTCCTCACAATTGAGGGACACATCCCATCACACTGGCATCTTCTGTAGAAAACGATGCCTCTCAGTTGAAACAACTGAAAAAACCCAGAGCAAATCTAAACACTAGTTCACAAATAATGAGACCTGCCTCACTGACAGAGTTTTCTTTGCTCAAGCACTCCCAGACATTTCGGATTTGAGACTGAGCTCCTCACGACATTTTTTCTAAAAGCCGTCTAGTCATGGTGGCCGAGAACTCTGGCAGGAGATCAATGCAAGCTCTGCTCCCCTTTCACAGCCTCTTCGGCTGTGTGACAGAATGAAATGAAAGCGTGGAAACGTTTCAGCACAACTGATTTATTACTTTATGACAAAGGCCTGGTCTGAGAGCTGTGGTCAGAGAGGCTGTGGCAAAAGTCAGACACTGATCGGTGCACTTGGCTGACCTCAGAACAGCGACCGGAGTGATGCTAAGACAAACGGAAACTATATGGATGGTAAAGCTATTGCTTGATCCATGTGATGCTTTATTCTGATTGGTCAATGCATTTAGTGGGAAACTATATGTGATCGTTGTCACTGGCAACCACTCCTACACTATGCTAAATTTTTATCTCCTGTTCACTCCATGACCTCTTTTCATATATCAAAATAATTTAACTCAAATCAACAGGTTTATTTATTGACTTTATTATTGCAGGACTAGTGCCTGAACAAGCCGGATCAGGACCCGTCATATCAGTGATTGCATTTGTGACTTAACTCATAACTCATTAAGCCTCTAAAAAATACATGTCATGACTCACAGATTTTCTTATAGATAAAAAAATATAGATGTGATAATAACATTGCCAACAACATACAATATCACATGTAATCTGGGTCACGCGTTATAATGGCACACATGTACAAACACAAGAATTCAAGGAGTAAAGAGTCTTCCCAGCGACGTAATCTTACTGACTAAATGCATTCATATTTATATAGATGCAATAACAACAGGCATTGTGGGAGATATCCTGAAACATACTTTCCACATATCAGAGACTGCATTTAAGAGTTACGAATGCAAATTGTGACTGATCGGTTGCAGCTTAAGTGGCAAGGAGGCGTTTAAAGCACATTCATCTTCAGCAGACTGGCCCATAATGAACTTCCACAGAAGAAACACATGTCGCCTTCTGAATTAACTGTCAAACTAAACACCCTCCCACTGGTTAGATGAAGACAGCCCTAAAACACATGACACTTATTTCTAAAGCTAATAAGCATATTGACAGAGGAAAAACACAGGATGTCGATCACGTACTGCGGTGATGAACGATTCTCCTTCCATTTAGAAGTCTGAGCTGTTGGCCTTGTTTTCAAGTGCTCTCCCTTGATAACATTGTAATTCAAAGTGACTGAAAACAAACACGCTCACACAAACACCTACACACACACACAAACATCGCTTAACACCGTCTCAGTTTCAATAAGACACATAATTAAATGCATTGACTCCCCAAAACAGCTCTTTGTTCCTTGAGAAAAAAAATGTGTTCAAAGAGAATATAGTCTTGAAATAGCATCTTTTTAACGCACAGACACGCACACTCTCTCTCTACGCTGGGTAGATATAACTGACAGGAAAAGAGGGAATTGTTAAAAAGTAAGTCCTCACATTTTCACGGTCAATTGTCTGTTTATGGTGAAATCTGAAGCGCAGGCTCTCGATATAGCAATACAGGACCATTCACACAGAGACTCAAAACAAATAAAAACCTCAAAGTTGAAATAGGATTCTAGTATTCAGGACAGACATATGCACACACCATATATTTCTATTGTATATTTATCTGTATTGTACAGTATCCATACTATTTACATACCAACTCTTTTTCATAGGACAAATGCACCCGGCCCAAAGTTACTACTGGTCTGTGTTTAGTTATAACATAGCAATTTATTTCAATTGTTATTTTTATTTTTATTAAACCTAATCAACAGTTATAGATTCTTTGTGGAAGTCTACAGGAAGCTAATTTGTGCCACATTTTTATACAGTTGTTGCCGCTGCAACTGTGTATAAGTATGCATAGGCTACTACGGATGTGACATACTTATCCCAAACTGTGTAGTACCACTGTATCCAAAATGCTAGACCTTTAGTAATTTCATTGTATGCATGTATAGTGTATAATTAAAGGAACACTTCGCATAGAGAGTTTAGCCTGTGTTGTTATGATAGGCTCTATGGAGACTCCTCATAACAAGAGAGCTAATTATGAGAAGATGAGCAGTTAACCCATCTTGCTGGGGCTGATGCAAAGATGCTAATTGATGCTAAGTGTATGCAACCTTATTGTACAGGTTCACTGAAGCGCTAATCAAATACGGATCTAACAGGGCAAACCGTAAAACATGAACAATTAATCCACACATAGCGATGAAGCTTGACAAAACACTACATTGTTGGTTTTTGTCACGTTAGGTATTTGACGTTATTTTACTGGCAAGCTAGCAGAGACAACGATCAGATGTTTTGTGTTAAAACAATTTAGCATTCAATTTTTTTGAAATATTAGTCCGGCTAAGTAATGGAAGTAATTCAATTCAAATGATTTCTAAAAATGTTCAGGTTTTCCTCAAATTATTAAGAAATATTAATAATACTCATGTACTCCATGTGGATTGTTCCTCGAACTAATCATCTAATCAAAATATCAACAGCAAAATCTCTTCATATTTTTGCTGCATCAATGAGACTTCTCATAATCATGATGATGAGTTTGACTTGCGTTTTCACTTCTTTGCCGAAGGAGACAACGTATTTATGAAAAGTGCTCTGTAAAGGAGGTTGTCCATCACTTCAAAAAATGCTGGGTTGTTTATGACCCACGCTGAGTAAATACTGGACCAAAATGTACCAAATGGCGGGCTATTTCAAACCAACTGCTGGGTTGTTTCCACTCATAGTTGGGTAAAGACAACCCAGCACTTAGGTTAAACTTTAACCGTTAAAGTAACCAAGCATTGGGTAATTTTAAACAAGCAGTTTGTTCTGGAAGGAATTTATTATTTTATTTTGCATTTTTACTTTGATTTGTACTTGTGGATTATCCATTGACCCCTCCCTAGCAAAAATCAAAAAGTACAGTCGTGGTCACATCATACACAGTCCTTGTCGGTCATATTGAAACACCAGATATTGATTTCATATATATTTATGTAAAAATAGCTGTAACATGAAACACGTCCAAAAAAACATGGTATTACCATGGCACGATGTTCAAAAACCATTACAACGCTGTGCTACTTTGCAAGTGCTGTGTAGAAAACAACGGGAAAGCCAGCTTTGATAAAAAACAATATTGTCTGCCTGCTGTTCTTCCAGAAGTAAATATATATTTGTATTGTATTGATGCTGCACTGAGGAATATTTGTAAAACACCCAGTGGCCCATTTAAACGATTTTCAGAAGATGAAACAAGAAAGAAATTCAGAAAGCTTGTAAAACTTGTGCATCCATCTGTATCAATAAGCTGGGCGGGGAGTTACAGCTTCATAAAATCGGCTTTTACGAAGTTTCTATTCATGGCCACCATCACGTATGCAGCGCCAGTCTCACCAACAGGAGCAGCGATGAAAGAGAGAGAGAGACAAATAGTGGTGTCCTCCATCGCCATTTTATGTTTCTTGATGACATTGAACATTCCTTTTTTACAACATCACCTGGAGAATTAGTAAACATAAACGCCAGATCTCTCTGCTCATTGACTAAGCTGTGATTTATGCCGCAACCTGCCGCCTCTTTCTATAATCGTCCATCAAACGGGAAAGATGTAAAATCCCTACAACCCGAGAAAAACTTTGCCGCTCCGCCAACGATATATCTCCCTGACATTACACACTCAACACTTATGAGGAAGAGCCCTGCTATAAATCAAAAAGAACAGAATCATAAAAATCGGCTCAAACCGTATCACTTTTGCACCGCCTGTTCTGTACCATCCTGAATCTGTCTGCATTATGTGCTTGCGTGAGTCGCTGTCGAACGCTTTACCGTTTCCTGTTCTAAAAATTGACATATATTAATGTTTAGTAGATCATTTCTTAAGGAACCTCCAAAGTTTAAGAAGAGCTCTACATACTGCTTTAAAACTTCTGTGAATAAGAGAATAGTTTGAAGGGAATAGTTTCCTTAAAAATTAGAATTTTGTCATTATTGAGTCACCCTTATGTGTCACTCCAAATCCGTACGACTTTCGTTTTTCCACTCAATACAAAAGGTATATTTTAACATCGCATTTTTCATAATGAAGGTAAATGAAACCAGGGCTGTCTAGCTTCAAAAGCGCTAACAAAAATTGTGGTCTTTATGTTCATTTTTGGTTGAACTATCCAGTTAAATGTGTTCGGCAGGGCAGAGACGATGGCATCAAAGAGGATTAAGGCACATATTTGAGATGTTTGTCACAGTGAATCTCAAGTGTCAGGGTATGGGAGTAAAAGCATTGCACTGATTTATAGCAGTGCTTTGCTCAGATTCTGTTGGTAATAAACTGCTTCACCTGGCTATTAGATATGGCTATTAGCCTTACCTGAGAAATCTCACTGTCAGTCCCTAACAAAACAACACAGATGCCCCTTCTATAAGCTCAGTCAAGCCTGCCACCGAGCGACGCTCAGTACTTGGGAGCTGGCTCCATGTCCGATAAATCGGTTTGATGACAAAATACAGGTTGAGAGAAAACTGTAAATGCATTTTTATTATACCTAAACAGGTGTGGTTTGCGTCTTGCTAACCTCTGGTTGGTTTTACAGAGGATTTTGCCAGATGCTTTTTTAAGTTGGAGGAATTAATTATTGGATTTGCGAAAGGTTGCCGGGTTAGTGACATGATGTGTTTAATGTGTTTATGTATCTATATGTTTTAACTACAACGTACTACATACCCTGTAGCAAGGTGTCTCTTGCTGTGCATGTGGCCGTATCCGAGTTTGGGTCGTTGCTCGAGTTAATGCCTCACATGCACACGCCCGTACCAGCTGCTCCGTCCGGACCCCGCTCCCTCTTATCCCCATGGCTCATTCGTCCTGGCGCCCTCCACCTTCAACCCCCCACTCTGCCACCCCTCACCCCTTCTGTCTTTCCTCCAATCAGTTGGTCAAGAGACTCTCCAGTGTCACATCTGGACAGGAGCCACTGCCACTCCCTGGCTCCACGCAGATGGCTCAGAGATGATGCCAGCCGGTGCATTGTGGGTAATCACTTTGACCAGAGAGAGGGTACCAGCGGAGGGTCAGGATACTTCACATCTGCCAGTATCAGGTCTTGTCAAGGGCATTTACAGAAATTAACCTAAAAGAGTAAAGGGTAATTACAGAGTAAACCGGAGCCTGGGGTATGATGGCTCACTTACTGACCAATGACCAAAGCAAAAACCTTGGAGTTGTTGTAAAACGGTGGTTGTTATCATAAATATAAATGTGAGATGTGGGGGTCACGTGTTCAAGGAGACCTGAGTTTACTGTAAATCGTGACCTGTTGTGTATTTTTAATAAAACAACAACGATTGATGTGTGAAAACAACTTGGGTGTTTTAATTATAGCTCCTTTTGTGTGTTACTGTATTTTTCAAATGATGGGTAGTTCAATGGCAAATTATGTGTATGATGTACTGACTAAATTAAGGCACTTAATTTTTGTGTTGTTTTTTTCAGCGCAGCCCTTTTGTAACCTTTTACTATTAATAAATCATTTATAGTAGATTAATACGCGGTTTCATCACAATGTCTGTTTTCAGATGAGACACGCATTAAACTGACAGCTTTCTTGTATTAATTGCACGTTGAGTCATCAGAAAGACATATTAAGGCTCAAAACTTTCAAGCCAAGTGGTGTAATTCACCAGAATAGGACTTGAACAGCCTTCTGCTCTTAGAGTTTGACGCTTTACTAAGCATAAAAAATATGTGTTTTAATGAATTGATTTTCAGAAGCGGCCTATGTTGACTCGAGTGCAGAGTGTCGAGGACTGGTGGCAGATGCCTGCTGAAGTAGGCGAGATAGCACAGACGCCCCGAGATCATTAGAGACGCAGAACTTATAAATCATTTCAGATAGGGAAGAGAGCCAAATCTTTATTGTTCAAGACTTCAGCGACGAGAACAAAATGAAATAAAGGGGTATCGTATGTTCTGTGCCACTACAAGTGTGAAAAGACCTACAGAGGTCATGGCGAACTTCACAGTACAGATCTGAATTCATAAAACTCATTAATTTGGTGTTGGGGTCACATTGGTCAGCTGGCATCAGTTGTACAAGGTGGGAAGCTAACAGAATGTGTGCAGTAATGTATACAAATGCTATTAAGCAAAATTTCCTACGCATGACCTTTTTCCGTTCTTTATGTATTTTGCTGTTGTACTATAAGTGACCTCGAAAACACTACCATACTTAAGTTCACTTGATATAGTACGCCTATATATTATTCAAAATAATTGGTAATTATGTGGTGCAAAAATAACATCCCTTCCAATTCCGAAGACTACATACTAATTTAAAAGAATAAATTAGGAAAAATCCGAACACCTCAAACCACAGACTTCGCTCACAAGCTAAAACAAAAATAAATGATGTCAGAAAAACCTATCATTAGTTTTACTCATTATTTTACAGGGCCCCGAGATGAACAGTCCAATTATTACAGGGCCAGTATTCCTAGAGCCATGTGGCGAAGTGCAAACGGTCAAAACAAAGCCCTTTTAGAAGGAAAGCCTGCAACCATTAGCCAAAAACGGGTAACAGCTAATGCTAACCCCTGTATGCAGGAAAGGAGACCAGAGGGAGTTTTTTAAAGGATGTCTATGGAAGAAAAGCTTCACTACACTGACTAAATCGCTTTTGTGAGGAAACAGTGGTTCATTTAAGAAATCGACCGCCTGTCCATTCATGTTTAACATGTTCCACACAGGAACTATATGTTCAATTCAATTCAATTCAAGTTTATTTATATAGCGCTTTTCACAATGTGTATTGTTTCAAAGCAGCTTTACAGGGCAAACAGGAAAAACAGAAAAGGTAAAACACAGCACAGTGCATTGTATTTATACAACGAGTAAGATCATACTAATAAATAATATATAATTTCTAAATAAATAAATAGATGCAGTCTCCCGGTGAGCAGGCCAACACTGCCCTGCTGTGGCGAGGAACCCAAACTCCAATGATTGATTAATGGAGAAAAAAACCTCGGGAGAAACCAGGCTCAACCGGGAGGGCCAGATCCCCTCTGACGTGTCATAGCTGCACTCAAACTGCTGACATGTGATTTAAGTTTAGCATTCAATACCAAATATTGTAACTTCAGCATTAATGAGACAAATAGTCCGTCTTTGCTCTTTGTTGGGGGTGTATTGGTCTGAGCTGGGATGGTCCGATGGTCATATTTCTCTTGGCTGGTGGTGGAATTGCCTTAGATGGGGCTGGGATGCTCAGTCAGTCTGCAGCTGTAGCTGGCGTTATCTCAAATTGGGGATGGGCATCTGTCGGTCGTCTGGACATGGTGGAACTTCTTCCTACCTGGGGATGGGCATCCCGAAGCAGAGGCGGAAAGAGAATAAAGAGAATAATTAGCGTAGCTGCTGTTCATTAACTATGCATTAAGTGAAAGCTTGGCTGAAAAGATGTGTCTTTAATCTAGATTTAAATTGGGAGAGTGTGTCTGACCCTCGAATAGTATCAGGAAGGCTATTCCAGAGTTTAGGTGCTACGTATGAGAAAGCTCGACCCCCTTTGGTGGATTTAGTTATTCTAGGTGTTGTCAAAAGTCCTAAGTTTTGAGATCTTAGAGAGCGTGTTGGGTTGTAACGTGATAAAAGCTCGGTTAAGTAAATAGGGGCTAAACCGTTTAAGGCTTTGTATGTAATTAAAAGAATTTTAAAATCAATACGATACTTAATGGGTAGCCAGTGAAGAGATGATAAAACTGGGGTTATGTGATCGTATTTTCTTGACCTAGTAAGAACTCTGGCAGCTGCATTCTGAACTAACTGTAGTTTGTTTATCGATGATGCAGGACAACCACTAAGTAGAGCATTACAATAGTCAAGTCGTGAGGTCACAAATGCATGAATAAGCTTTTCTGCGTCAGCAAAACATAAAATATTTCGTAACTTGGAAACATTTCTAAGGTGGAAGAAGGCTGTTTTTGTGATATTTGAGATGTGATTTTTAAATGACAGGTTGCCGTCTAATATAACGCCTAGGTCTTTAACTGTATTTGTTGGAGTAACAGTGCAGCCTTCAATTTGCAGGCTGTAATCGGAGATATTCTGTTTACCTGTTTTTGGTGCTATAAGTAATATTTCCGTTTTGTTAGAGTTTAAAAGAAGGAAATTACTAGTCATCCAATGTTTTATGTCCTCGATGCACTCTGCCAGTTTGGATAGTTTGAAGGAATCATCTGGTCTTGATGAGATATATAGCTGAGTATCATCTGCGTAACAGTGGAAGCTAATTTCATGTTTTCTAATAATGTTGCCGAGGGGCAGCATGTATATGGAGAAAAGCAAGGGTCCTAAAACCGATCCCTGAGGTAATCCATAATTTACTTGCGTAAGATATGACGATTTCCCTTTTAAATGGACATATTGATATCTGTCTGTTAAGTAAGATCTGAACCATTGTAGTGCCTGTCCCTGAATACCAATATAATTGTGTAAACGATCTAATAGTATTTTATGGTCTACAGTATCGAAAGCAGCACTAAGGTCAAGCAGGACTAAGAGTGAGATGTTACCTTTATCTGATGCAATAAGAAGGTCATTTGTAATTCTAACGAGCGCAGTTTCTGTGCTATGATACGGTCTAAAGCCGGACTGAAACTTTTCGTGCATGTCATTATTTTGTAGGAAGGTTATTTTGTTTTTCATATGTAGATTTTACTATGAAAAAAACACATTTTTTAAAAGAGGGCAGAGTAGGTAATGTTGTGACATGCAGTACTAACTTACGGCATTATCATATTTAATAGTGATATTGAACGATAGCTTTCAGGTTTCAACTGTTATGAGAACTTGAACTGTAATTTGCATATGACCCTGAAGCAATTTTATGAAAAAAGGACATGAGCATTATAAAATATTATATTGAATATTTGTTGTTAAGGTATCCCGTAGAAGCGAGACATCCAGATCTCACCAGCCGACAACCGGAGTTCTTTAGGGATCAGTTCTTGCTCCTCCCCTCTTTTCTATATCTACCACCTCCCTGGGTCCAATTATTAAGGCACATGGGTTCTCATACTGTTTTTATACAGATAATACCCAGCTTTATTTCTCTTTTCAGCCAGATGACCCCACCATCTCTGACCGTCTATCTGCCTGCCTTCTGGACATCTCTTCTTGGATGAAAGAGCATCACCCACAACTCAACCTCTCCAAGACAGAACTCCTGGTTATACCGGCCAACCCATCAATTGAACACCACCTTACCATTTAGCTCAGATCCTCAACTATAACACCCACCCAGTCTACGAGGAACCTGGGGGTGATGTTCGACGACCAGCTGAAATTCACCTCTCACCTTGCGGCAACCTCTCGAACTTGCAGGTATGTGCTCTACAACATCAGGAAAATCAGGCCGTTCCTGTCTGAGCATGCCTCCAAGCTCTGGTCATATCAAGACGGAACTCCTGCAAATCTCTACTGGCCTGCCTTCCAACCAATGCAGTCACGTCCTAGCAAACGATCCAGATTGCAGTTGCACTACTAGTTTTCAATCAGACTAAGAGAATCCATGCAACACCCCTCCAGATTTCACTTCACTGCTTGACAGTTTCCGCCCGCATTAAGTTTAAATCGCTGACACTGGCTTTCAGAACGATAACGGCAAATTCGCCCCTTTACCTTAACTCACTGCTCCAGGTCTACATCCCCTCCTGTTATCTTCAGTCTGAAAATGAGCGACGTCTGGTTGTCCCATCACAGCGAGGCACCAAATCGCTTCAAAAACCTTTACTCATTCGGTTCCCCTGTGGTGGAATGAACTGCCAACCTCCACCCGAACTGCAGCATCCTTCCCAGCTTTCAAAAAACAGCTCAAAACATACGTTTTCTGAATTATTTCACTAACCAATAACTGTCTGACTAAAAAAATATATATTATCTTGTTGTTAATTTTCTCCCATGATTACTTCAGCTTTAATCCTCCTAGTAGCATGGCCTTGTTAACTAACGGTACTGTTCAGCGTGTTGACAAAACATATATATACTCTCCTACTTGTTTTTCGCTTTAAATAAAAGCGTCTATCAAATGAATATGGAAGGTAAAATAAACAAATTATGCAAATATAAAGGTATGGTTTCTCTGACCTACAGATTTAAACAATTAGATTACATTTACAATTACGGTCATGCGGTCTATTTTAAACAATAACAACATCAGGCAAACTAATGATTTTTTTTTCTTGTGCAATATTTATTGACAATATGACCAAACAAATCCACACGAAATTGTACAACATAAACTGTCGTAAAACTGAACTCCGGCTACTGACGACACTACCCTTATGTGATTGGTTGAGGGTGCCTCACGTGATCCATGTTAGTCGTTATGCTTTTTCCTATGGTATTACAGACCCTTCCATCTCCCTTTAGAAGAGTATCTCTGGTCAAAAGTCAGCAATTCTTCAGATCCCGAATCAGTCCTCTAATGTTTGTACTCTAGAGCCTCTTGGTTAAGAGCGTAGGATGCGCAGCGCTCCGACAAGCTGTATATAGTGTGTCCACAGGGTCTGAAACGGAGGTCAAGGCTTACAGGTGTGGGCCAGCTGCCATGTGCTGCTGAACTGAAGACGAGCCAAAGACCTTCTGTCTCAAACACCTCCAGCTGTTGCAACTAACACTGCTGGCACGCGCGCAAAAGCCGGTCGCGCGTGCTTCTGCCACGAGTAAAACACAGCTCCACTCTCCAACAGAAGGCTTACACGGGGTTAAAGAGGTGTCAACAAATTGGTCTGTCATTTACTATGACAAGCAAAATGGAAAGTAATAAAAATGCAGCATGAGTGAGTGAAACAAAAGACTTAAAAATAGATTACGATATTTTATATTTTATATTATGGTGGATCCATGTAGTCTTGGCACGTATTGGCCCTTAAGGCATTTGAAACATTCTGGGCATTAAAACAGGTGAGACATTCCCATTATTTTGCCGTCACACATCAGGATAAAAACCCCCAGCAATTCACACACTTGCAAATGCACATTGGCAAAGCAATTTGCAGTTTAAAGGTGGCTCACTAACCTTCCCAAATCTACATGTGGTCTGCATATTTGAATTAGAGTGTTGAAATGCACAACGTCTGGCTTCAACCTCCTGTGCTGCCGCGTATCTTGCAAACCGACCCTCTTACCCATAACAAATAAGAGTTCAGGAGAATTCTTTCACCTGTGATGAAGTTGTTTTCAATTTTGCTAGTGATTGTATTCTCTGAATGGCAAATGTGAGTCGTGAGGTGTTTTAAAGAGCTCTGCGGACAAACCTCTTGCTTTGGTTTCAGCGCCCGTTGAACTTAATGCATTTATGCCCTGAAAGACGTGGATAAAAGACACTGCTGTGAACCCAAAGTAGGCTTTAGAAATTGAAATTCACTTTTCCTCTACCAGAAAAAAATCGCATTTACGATTTTATTTAATACAGTCTCATAAATACAAAAAGTACATTCCCGGTATGCGTTTGGCATCTTCCCATTACTATTACCATGTTTTTAGCCTGAGGTTACCAAAATATGGGTCTGGACCCACAAAGGGTCTTAAGGCCACTATAGTAGGGTCGCAAGATGATTTCCAGAATCTTTTTTTGTATTATTAGGAATGAAGTGTAACAAAATATAAAAATATTAGTTAAAATTAAAATTAAAACCAGGCAAATAAAAAGCCATCAGCCTTTGCAATTTCCTCCACCTCCATCGTGACCCCTGAGGTGATAATGTCACATTAGCAACCGCATTAGGTTAGGTGCAGGATGCCATCAACGCTGCGTTAAACATTCATATGTGCACGCAGATTATCTTTCAGGCTTTAAGTTTGGGACATTTTTATTTGACAAAATGAAATGTTGGTTAATATCGACTAAAGACAACTCAGGGAGGCCAGCGGAGGAGGGCGGAGTAGCGCTGCGGTCAGAAAGGCCATCGACCTCAGGTACAAAAAGAGGTTGACTTTGCATGAAGAAGACGTCCATCAACATTAAAATCAGTTTGATGAAATTTGAACATCTGTATTAATAGATCATTGTTTAGGTATTACAACAAGTAAATTAATGTCTAAATGACTATAAAATCATACTATGTTCGACTGTGTTGTTCTGTGTTGCCATTATGCTTGTGTTTGGATAGACCTAAAAAGAACATGTGCTCAGTTGCGCGCAATGTTTGTACAGTATACTTTACCTATGATGATAGTGGGGTTTCGAGTCCCTAGCACTGTTATTTTGGGGGTTGCGGGCTGAAAAGTTTGGGAACCCCTGTTTTAAGCAACTATAATGGAATTTAATTATTGTCCAAATACTTCTTTGCACCAATAACACATTGTTCTGAGGTAATATTAACCTAATTTCATTTTTTTAAATGTTCAATCACTATAACTTTCTATACCCGAAGTGCCTTCTTTAAATTTTCAGTATGCTGTATGAACATAACCCAGTTGACTTCTAGTTGTCACTTCATTAATATTTGTGAGATGTGCATACATTTTGAGAATTATTAGCAGTCAATCACTAATGCTTATGCTGTCAACCTCTATCGGGTTATAAAAAGGTAAAACATTATTGAATTTTAAACATATTTGGCTAAATAGAGAATAAAAGCAGCAGGACATACTGGAAATAGCTTACAAAGCCTTTATATTTGCTATTGTTGTCAAACACTATTATATGCATTGCTCAAGCGGAATAGAAAATTGGACTGAAACAAAGTTGAAAGAAATAAGGCTAAAATACTCTCAGAGTTACATTTTGTTGGTGCACACATTTGACATTTTCTTACTTGGCAGGAGACCAAAATAAGCTTGTGGTTCCATCTGATACTGCAGTGGATTTCAGATCCCTGAAAGAAAGACATTGCAGGTTAAATTGTGTGTTATTTTGTCCACAGCTTCACAAAAGACGCGCTCATGTCACGCCCCGTCCCTCTCCTGTGATTAACTGAGTTTCACACATAAAAAGCTTCGCCCAACAAGCCTGGCTAGAATGGATACACACCTCCAGTCCATGTCAAGGTACCCCTGCATAGCAGTCTCATTCGTTTGACCTTCATCTATACGAGGAGAAAGGAGAAAATGCCAACCATGCGTACAAAAAGTTTCCTTTTTTCCACCCACTATGAGGCAGAGTACAGCGCTGGGTTAGTCAAAAGGTGCAAATAGATTTTTACAATACAGAGAACACAAAGAGAAAGAGTAAAATTTGGTTTCTCTCGCCTATTTGTTTCGCTTACGTTCAATAAACAGCCCACTGACTGCAAAAAGACGAGTTCTGTTTTTGAAGTCTGTAAAAAGGGCATTCTAGATTTGTCTGAACCTGGAACATTAAACACGTTTGTCTTCCATTCGTCAATGTGAGAGCAATCATCTGTTCAAACGTCTGCCATCCTACAGACAGCCAGTGTTTGTTCAGTAATCATTTTAATAGGAATACACATAAACACACACATAAACACACACATAAACACACTGTCTCACACTGACCACTCAACAGACGGGAAAATAATTGAGCAGTTTTGGTTAAAGCTGAATTGTGTTCATTAGGATTAGAAAAGCAGTGTGTGTTGGGTTTATTTTGCTGTATTGTGGGAATTGTTCAGAAATTAAGTACAATTTTCAGGGGACATCCTCAAAATTACTAATTATTACAGGTACGTAAGTCAACAATGTTATATAAACTATTTCTTAAACTTTTTCCAATTGAATACCCCTTGGGACCTCACAAAACTAGCAACACAACATTTACTGCATAAACATAACATCCATTGTACAATAATATAATATGGACCACTTCGTAAGACATAAACACAGGCTCAAGAGCACTTCCTGTTTATTATTTTATTTTATTTAGTTTTATTTTATTTCAATTTTACAAATATAAGTTCATCTTAAAGAAATTTGTTTAACATTTTAATTGGTTATAAATGTTCTGTTGATGTTATTTTCTTCAGCGTTTGTGTCAAAAAACTGAATCAGCAAGTTCTTCTGGACCAGCGCTGTTCACTGCTTCCGAATGGTGTATAAAGTACTTAATATTACAGCATATCAAAATATAATGAATAATAGTAGGTAATAATATTGAAACATTTATTCTTATCGTAACAATTCAAATCGCCCTATCAAACAGAATTCATCACAGAATAATAGAACTATAAATTCCAATCTTAACAAATTTAATGTTTGCTTGTTTTTTTAGAAAGTTTGAATCTTGCATTGCTTTCCAGGCAAATCTTTTTTGCTGTCTTACATTTAGTAAGTACAATCAGCTTAGATATATTCTACTTTAAGTGTTTATATGTTTTAGCATTAACTCACCAAAATATGCAATTTCTTAGCAAGTTATAGCGACTCACCAGCTGTCAAAGATTTAAAACGGTAAGTTGAAATTACTTGTAAAGCCAAGTTGACTGTACTTGTCCTAACAGCTTGATTTCCCCAAATACTTTGGACTTGAGATCCCTGTATGGTTTTATGCGTCTTATTGTTATATGAGGTTTTTATATTATTTGTAAATGATGAACCTATGAACCTAAGATTTTTTGCAGTAATTGTATTATAAAGGTCTATAATTTATAATATAAAATAATATATGCATATCCAAAGGAATGTACCAATTTAAATATCTAGGAAAAATGTGTGTTTAGTTTGACGTCTAACCCATTAAACATGTGAGAAAAGAGAGAAATAATGTTTTCATCCTTTCATGGAGTTAATTTACTTCTCCGCTCCAAATAAGTCAGGGCTCATTTAGATTTGTTTTCCTCTTTAGCCACCATTAGGCAGCGTCGTTTATTAGCTCCTGAATATCCTCTCCATACTGTTGCTGTCATTTTTTGTAGTTCCAAGCTCACGTTTATTTATTTATTTGTTTGTTTTCGCTCATCTCATTTTTCCGTATTCGGTTGCCAGCGCTGCGATTGCACTCAAATACTTTTCCCCTCTTTCTGTCTTTCACACTTAACTCTCTGTCCTTCTGTTCAGTCACACAAACGCACGTAATTCTTCTTAATGTGACAAACGAACTGCTCTTATCTCGAGCGGGCTCGGCTCGCCTCTCACGTTCATCAGCGCTAAATGAAAGCTTTTATGCAAATGTAATATTTTAGGGGAGCGCGGGTTACTTCTCAACCAAATAAGCACCGGAGCTCCTTGTAAGCCAGATTTGAACTCGACATGTAAACAAGTGTCACTAGGCACGTTAAGTCTTGGCATCCATATCATCTAAACACTCTGCAGTTATTCAAATGTGTACTTTATGACATCTTTCAGTAAGCTTGTAAGCTTTGCGCACAGGTGCTTTAACCGTTTCTCACCTGTTTTTAATGTAAACAGGCGAGGTGCAACTGACTTTAAACGGCCACTGAAACTGGGCACCCAGATAACGCCCATCTCCCGAGAGACGCGCTAGGCTGAAAAGCTCTCCATCAAAACAGCAAACGGGCTAAATGATGCACGTTAATACGCAGGGCTCATTCACGCGCATCAATCACATGTAGGCGCAACACGCATTTCTTAAACATCGACGCGCACACGCGCAGAACTAATTCCACCCTATAGCTTGAAAGGAATTGCATTACAGCGCAATTCTGCCAGCTTAGACGCGAGAACATTTAAACATTTACAACAATACATCACAATATATGGCACTGTCACCGCAGAGCCAAGAGGCATATTGCCAAGTCTCAGGCAATGTGACTCCTGCGCTCCAGAATGACAAACCTTCCGTCTACAGTATTTACGATGGCGCCATGTTTCGGAGCTCACGGCGCGATGCTATTCCTTCTACTTGCAAGGCATAACCAGCCCAACACATGACAAGCACCCTTTCTCCTCTGTTAGATCTGCAGTGTTCATAATGCATTGGTCTTCCCGGAACAGACAGCAGACAGCCTTTCTAATCTAACACGGCGTGCGGCAGACCAGTGGAGAGAGAGAGAGAGCGCGAGAGAGAGCTGTCATCGAGACATGCGGCCTCACAGCCATGGACACATCTATAATGTCAAAAGCAGTGGGCCAGGCACATCCCAGCATTCCCATCTTCATCACAAATTCCAACACAAGCCTTCTGCCACGCAAAAAGCAGAGTTCTGCACTGATCTTGAATTCAAAATCAAACCCAGGCTGTAGAAACCCACTTAGATCCATATAGGGCTGTCACAAAATGTGATTTTCACAACACAATCATGGTGCCCGAAAGATTCCACGATAAAGAAATTATGGTAATATCTTTTTACATTATTTTGTAAGAAATAAATTATGCTTTCAGTCAGATTCATCTTATGTTTAGTCTTTGGTGAACAAAACGTGGAGAGACAAAGTGTGTAACCACTGTGACTGGTAGGCAAACATCGGGTCCTTAATAGTTCCGATATGTGTAAAATTACCACAAAATCAATATTCGTGAATTTTTGAATATCGTGGTTATTGTCAATACTGCATATAGTGACATCCGGATTTTGTTCGTCAGAGACATCGGAGAAGTTTGTTTAGGTGTTTCCTTGTGAATTCCAAGACGTTTTAAATATTGAAAAACAACTGAGGTCTAACAGATGGAGTGCTTTTTATCATCAATTATACAACAGTCCGGTACTCAAATTTGATTTGGTTATATTTAGTTCAGCAGCACGGATGTTTCGCTGCATCCCGTTTGTCAGTGTACAGAGCGCCTTTGAGATTTGGCTCGGAGTGAGGAGCAGGTTGTCTGATATTCCTTAAATATTCCATTTTTAATTATGAATGTTTTGGACGTTGTTTTGACAGAAAGGGCTTCCATGCTAGCCATGTGGGCTAACGCACAGGATCATTTTCTGCTCCAGTGTCTCAGCGTAGGGCCATCAGGCTCTGATGTGGTCTAGAAATCACACACCCGCACGCACACATTGACTTCCATTTTCTTTCCGTTTTTGTTGCTTTGTCTGTCTGTTACACACACAAATACACACAAAATACTTCCTCTCTTGAATGCCCCGTACCAGCTGCATCTCTCCTACCCGTGGCACAGGCACATGCCCCTCAAATTGAATGGTTCAAAGGCAGCATGGTCTACCATCTGGGTTGGGAGGTATTTATGTATTTCAACTACGAATTAACGACACCCCGGGACTCCAAAATGGATGAAATCATTATCAAAAATCTGATCTTGATGATCAGACGTGGGCCCGTCTCTCGCACGCCAGGGGAGGGCGTTTGATAACCACATGGTTGGTAATGAAGAAGAGAGCTCTTTTATGTTTGGAGGGCCTAAGTTCTGGAACTAATGAGCGGGTACCAAATTGTACGATCGCCTCCTCCACCCCTCCAAAATCACTCCAGTTAATTTGCTCTCCTAAATGCCGTTCTTTCTACAAGACACATAATGATGAATGAAAGAGCACTAAAATAGATGGCAATCGCGAAGGCGATCGCATGACTGGAGCCACGAGTTATCAGATGCCTAATGATTGAGTTTCATATCAAATTTATTCGCCAAACAACAATGCCACTGTCTGAGCTCGTGGATTAAATGGCTAGAGTTTTCCGTTGACATGGATCATCAAGAGGAGAGAGAGAGAGATGTGCCACGTGTAACACGATCAGCACTACATCCTGTGAGACACATTGTGTTTGGTGGACAATCACAGAGGTTCCTCTGTGCACCTGTCAGTCAAATCATGGTACTGTTGACCACAAACAAAGCTTCAAACTAACAGGAACATGATCCGAGTTCTCAACTTTTTTATCCATCTATTTACTACTGACACTTGTCTTTTAGCCAGCCCACCCCTTTTAGCACATACTGTATATACACAGTTTGTATTGCAACTGAAGATATTATTCACCTGAAATGAAATGCAAGTCTGTACAATTTCATATCACGATATTCAATTTTTAGTACATGATTATCATGACTAAAAAGAATTCAAGTTAACAATATTATCACACTGTCTACTGAAGCGGTTTATGCTTTTTTGACAAATAAAAAACTCACCTTAGTTCTTATGTTTTCTTTAATTAAACAAGACTAAATGTCTTGGGTTACTTTTTTGATTTGTAAATTAATCGTAATTTATGAAGTTTTAAATATTTTTGTTGGAAAAAATCAAAAATGCTCAGGAACATCTAATTTTTGCAGTATAATGCCAGTGATGAGAGCAGTCTCTTCTTGCTCATTTTGAGTCTCAAAAGTCAAAGTGTTTTACTTTTGATTAAAGTAAAGTTTAACTCAAATTAAAAATGGTAGTAATAGGAAAATATTATTATTATTATTTAAAGACGAAATCAAATGTACAGTAAATTACTGGCAAACCTGCTGCAAAAGTACAGCAAATTTTACAGTAAACCAATTAATTTGATCAAATATGCCAATTACATTGAACGTGAATTTATACTTAAAGACCTTATTATGAATCATCCTATTGTGCCCCTATCGTTTTATTTTGGAAAGACCGCTATTTATATACCATCTTTTTACAACAAATATCATGTTCCTATACTGTTTTGTAGTGAGACAGTGTACATTTTTATAATAACTATGAATTTATTACAAATGTAATTGTATACTATACATTTTATTTGAACGTTGCAGCGGAGCATACCAGTGGACATTTTGGTCTGTTTATAAAGTTATCGAATGTCTTGAGAAGACTGTATGAATGTATGACTCATAAGTCATACAAACTATGGTGCCTTTCTGAGCTTATCAGCTTATAGTCAGTATAAACTGTCACTGCACATGTGAAATTGTATTCTTTTGTTTGTGAGTGTTTTACAGTAAAAATAACAGCCATCAGGCCTGGAATGCAGAGTAAATAATGACATAAATTTCATTATCTGGGTAAACTAATTCCTTTAAGTCTTGGTATGGAAGTGCACGTAGTTTTTTTTAGAACCAATTTACTTGCTGTTTGAGCACTTGTATTGACTGAAGACGAAGAAGACGAGTCGACCGTGGAGGGGTATTTCGAGATAATGGTTACACGGTTACCATGCATTCATTTACATTGAAAACATCCACTCCTAACAGCCGCTTTCAACGGCAGTTTCATCAGCGTTCCTGGACTGTTAGCTTAGCATCACTTTGTCTTTCTGTTTATCTCCTGCTGATTTGCTTTGATAGTGGGTCCACCGGGGCTGAGCCTGGCCTGTCTCATCAACGCGCTTTGGCTTTCATTGTCATCGTGGGAGCTTTCAAAGAGCAGAGACCCACCAATCAGACCGGAGACGTTGTGCCGAGCGTAAGTGGCTTTGTTAATCTTTCGTTTCTTTGGTTTGCAAGCCACAGACAGGAGGACGGTGTATGAATAACATGTTTATAGGAGGAAAGAAATATACAAACACTTTCAGACTGTGTGAAGGAAAAATTCAAAAGGTAGTGAAAAGTGCCCCAGAACTGTTTGCTTTCCTACGTTCTTCAAAATATCTTCTTTTATGGTGAAAAACAACTGTTGCTATTATTTTTGGTGCCTCAGAACTGTCAGTTGAGAACATTCTTTCAAATATCTTACTTTGTTTTCAACCAAATCTGTATACATTCAACAAATGAATGTATACAGATTTGGAACAACTTGAGAGTTTTCAAATGAAGATAGAATTTTTTTGGGAGGAGTATCCCTTTAAATACCATTATTTACTATTAGTTTTATTTCCATTAAAACCATTACAAATTGCATTTTTGTAGTGTGTTTTGGGCATTCTTTCAATAGGAATAATCTGCCAGATAACACTCCACCAATACAATCCATCATATACCAGACACCAGTTAGGTTTCCATTAAAACCAAAACAATACCATTAAACACATTAAATATCCTATAGTTTTTAAGGCAGGTTTCTATTGTTGTTGTTTTCAGTAGGGTACTAGAAATATCAAAACTTAGAAGAATATATGGTCAAAAAAAATCAAGATAAGTACATATACTGTATATATATATATATAGTCTCACAGAAGATGAATTTCTAGAATAGGCAAGAATGAAGCTCTACCCCTAATGCCACCTCTAAAACTACTGTAACATCACTGAAGTCTCTGGGACTAGTTAGTTGTTTTGACAACTAAACCAGTCCACCATCATGACACCTTCCTAGATTCATAGCAGCCTTCGTTCTAGTTTTATTACTCCTACCCTGACACGCCAAACCCTGGCAGCGGACACGATGATAATGGTTTTTCTCACTTCTGTAATTACAGACCAATTTCTGAGTTAAACGTGTGAAAAAAAGTCCTGGCAGAACATAACCTGCCTCCGTCATGCGCTACACATCGAGCAGATCATTTCGGGCATGGCTTGTCCCGTGCGCCTGACGCACGCTGGATGGCGCATGCTAATGCGTGGCCCTATCTTCCTAATTGCCAGAGACATCGCGCTGTCAGCATTGTCGTGGCAGGCTAGATTCTCCTCAGAGGGGTGACAGCTACCGTGTCAGCCCGTTTGCTGGGACGCGAACGCCAGCGTCCCGAGATAAAGAGAATTAAAATCCCGTCAAGGCCTCATGGCGGGTCACTTGGGCCAAAACAAAAGAGTGATGATTGGGGGGCTTTAATTACCTCGTGTTGTTGTTTGCCTTAGCATTCCCTGACAAAGCAAACTTAATTAGATGTCTCAGGATGTGGTCTCCTGGAGAGCAACACAAGTGTCAACACAAAGTTAAAAGAGAAAAAAAAGGGAGACTGAATGCAGTAAGTATTAATTTAAATGTGATTATGCGTTTGCAATTTGCATTCCAGATATTAGTGCCTGAAGGGAAATTCGAATGTGAGTGTGTGGGCCTCGTAAAGCCTACGATGTGGGGACCAAATGTCACCACGAAGATAGTATTACCAGTCATTTTTGACCCTGTAGAGAAGTTTTTTTAAAGAGAAAAAAAAGAAAAACAGCTTCTACATCAAACTAAATGCAGAAAGTGTTATAAAACAGATAAGCTTCTTCAGAAATCCTCCTTTTCCATTATAGAAATCACAGCATGCTGGTTAGGACGGACATCAGGGAGAGTAAGTGATAATGGAATTTTCCATTTTTTGTGAACTATTCCTAATGTTCTTTACTTTCATCTCTCCATCCTCATTTAAACCATTAACTTCTTTCTCCATTATTCCTTTCAGTCTTCAAACGTGATTACGGGACGTGAATTCCACCGTGCAATGTCCTCGTATTGGCAGGAGCTGAAACAAAGCACTCCGACACAGCATGAGAAATGAGCCCTCCACCTGTTCTACCTTCTACTTCTACAAGCGTGAATTAAAGTTGACTGTCTGTGCCAATGCAACATCACAAACAACAGCAAGGAATGGATGTATATGTAATTATACAAGTGCCCCTTGCATTTCCACAGATCAATGTTCCAATCTTTCATTTTTAGCGAGAGCATGTTAATCATAGCGCTGCCGACTCTTAATTCACATAAAAACACTTCATTTGATGAGTAACATTTTAGCATCTGTTAACAGCTGCATTATATTATATACATTATACGCTCTTCATTAAATTATCAAAGCAGTCAGCCTGGCACCTCAATACATAGCTCAATACCTGTGACACAAGCAGAACTTTAATGGGTGATCAGGTTGTATGTGCCAATATACAAAAAGACAGTAAATAGTGCTTTTTGTAGTAGTTTGTAATATTATATACTTGTATACTTGGTTATGAAAAGATGCAATACATTTTTTTATTAAATCCCTTTACATTGTTTGTCTATTATAGCCTTATATGCGGGATATAAATGTGGATGGGAGTTGGGACTATAATAGTAAGTAGCCAATCAAATAAAGGGATTTAATAAATAACAATAATTGCATATTTTCATAACCAAAATGGACTGATTTTATTGGCTACTTTATATTATAGTCCGGCAGAAAGATATATATAACAAAATGCCTTATTCAAGCACTGTCTACTGACGTCACTCACAGTTTGCTAGAATGCCACAACACTGTGCAGCCATCCCTGTTGAAAAAAACAGCATATGCTGGTTTGGTATGTTTTGATGCTGGTTTGCTGGTTTGTGCTGGTTTGTGCTGGTTTAAGCTGGTCATGTGCTGGTTGAAGCTGGTCATGTGCTGGTTGAAGCTGGTCATTAGCTGGTCATGTGTTGGGCCTTAGCTGGTTTAAGCTGGTCAAACATGCATCAAAACATACCTAACCCAGCATATGCTGTTTTTTTATCAACCGGTATGGCTGTGAAAACCCGGAATATGGGATTCCCTTTAGTTGTCATGTGTTAGTTTACCAAATAAAATATTTGAGTTTGCACAACAGTCAATACGTTTTTATAATCATACACGCGCATAGTTGAAAACGCACCATTAAACTGCTCTTGAGTGTTAAGGGACCGGCTTGGCAGGGTTGCCAGATCTGTGAAAAAAATCATTCATCCTAATGTCCGTAGTCCAAATAACAGAACTGAACATTCATAAATAAAATAATTATTAGATTGATAGCTAACAAAATCCTTCAACTCCTAACCTACCGAGAAAAACAACCCGTAGTCACAAAGTAACCAAATTCCACGGAAAACCGCAGACTTGGCAACGCACACCATCTCATACAGTTTCGAAATGACAAAAGCATGTTTTCATGTCCCTGATGAACTGGGGTTACATAAAGTCAAATAGTTTGGTCAGATCTCACCATGTCTACTCCAAAAGCGACTGGCAAAATGGGACAACGGTTTGTTCTTAATAGGATTATCGTGTCATGTCGCACCGTATCTAATGTGGACAATTTAGTGTATAATAACAGGTTCTAATGCATTATTTTATCTTTTAACGAATCTGACGGTTTAGACACTGTGTTAGTTTTTATTGAATTGTTTTTAATATAATCCCCATCTGAATGAGATTTCATAATAATGACAGTTGGAGACGTAGAAGTATTCACTGTGCAGTATTCACCAGTGTGAGTAGTAGAATTGTAAAAATATTGTATGACTAATATTGCACGTTATTACAATACTTGTTTTTAAACCGGTTTCGAAAACATTTCTCCTTCCATCGGTCATTCAAATAGATATCACTGCTCCAAACTCACATCGATTGAGCCAAAGTTGCTGTCAGTCTGCTCGATATTTCACCTTTAAGTTCACATTAAAACAGCCCGCGTAATTTATTTACCGACCGTCAGGCGAGCCGTACGTCTTCTGCTCTGACATCTGAATTATTATTATAATCTCGCAGGCTCTCATTTGCTGCCCGAAAATCGATTTATTAGTTTACAGTGTCCTGAAAGAACACCACTCAAACTTACAGGTCACATTCAGCAAAGCCCTTTGAGCTAAATTAAGGGGAGCGCAAACTCTGCGTCTGATATTTATGAATTGATTTGGCGGTGTCGGCCGACGCTGCTCTTTACTAATGGCGATAATCCATTGGATGGGATTCATATGTCTACTTCATATTAAGTTTCCTCACTGGTTACTGACCTTTTCATTTTCCTGTGCATACGCGATTCTTCACATCTATGGGCTTGTCAGGACTCATTATGTTCTGACTGCTGCTTTGTTAATGGAGAGAGAATCTGCACACTTAACAGATGTGTGTGTGAGTGTGTTTGTAAGAGAACTGCGGCTTTTATAGTCTGTAAAACAAAGGCATAAAAAATTGAAGCCCGGGGAGGTGGGGTTGCTCGCCCTCTTTGTAACGGATCGCTGGTGTGTGTGTATTGAGTGACTGGGTGGAGATGACAATCATAACAGGGTGTTGCCTCCTCCCTCGCAGCAAGTGTTGACCATTTAGCTTATAAATGGAGTTATAAATAAAAACAAGACGCCCGGCCAGTTGGTGAAACCACGTGTCTGGATTCACACACTGTAAGTGTCAAACGGTATGTGAGATTGGAATTAGGAAGGTGATGTCATGACAATACCGATTGACTGATGACATCACAAAAATGCACCAAAAAATCAGCAAAGATCACACTATGAAAGTAAATTTAACTGAGAAATAGAAAATTTTGTCATTATAACCAATGCAGGTCAATGGGTCCCGCTTTTGTTGTTACCAACGTTCTTTCAAATATCATCTTTTGTGTTCTGCGAAAGAAAGTCAATCAGGTGTCGAATGACAAGAGGGTGATAAAATGATGACAAAATTTTGATTTTTGGATGAACTGTCCCCTTAAGAAACATCCAAGCCTTGAAAACCATGAACTATTATTCTAATGAAATATATGTGATTTATATTGATTGCCTTTTTAATAGGAACAGGCTTCTTGTCCCGAAAATGGTGTAGTTATGGCATAGCAACAAAGACACATCATGTGATTGTTCACTTAAAATAAGTACTCTTAAAAGAATATGAGACTGAAGCTACCTCAGCACTTTTTAAATGTATACAACTTTATTACTTAACCGTACTTTAAATGCAATATGTGAAGTTTTTTTGGCATTAAGAAGCAATTTTTTTTTAGTACATCCCAATATGCTTAACACTCAAAAGTTTGTAGTGTCTCATTACGAGACAAGTACTTTTCGAGCATAGTGGGAGTGATTTCTCAAGCTTTAGATATAAAATCCAGGAACAGACCGAGAGATATTGCCAGACCGATAGCGCAGCATATACTCTCAGGCTACAACATTTTCGAAGGTTTTAGAGATTAACCTTTTGAATGTAATGTTGAGGATATGATGGCCCTCCTCCGCCCGCTCGACTTCTCTAATTAGCTGCCTGACATTTCACTTAATCCAATAAAAAACAACATGGCCGCCATGCGGCGATTAAAAATTGGTAATTGGAACTTTTTCATGTCGTTGTCCCTCTCTGTTCTGGTATTGCTAAATCTTGATGCCTCAAGAGATATTTTAACAGCGAAACAGGGAACGTTTTGCCCCAAGGGTTGGAGGAAGGGAGCATTTGTCAGCTTGTTTAATCATTTTCCTGTCACCAAAGGCCATGAATGAAGAGTTTGATTTGTTCATGCTTGGGCATGGTATCGGTTTTCTGCTGCTTCTGTTACAGATGTATGATGTCATGGGTTTTCAGCACTCGAGCGGGCAACATGGCTACGATTACCTTGTGTTAGCATCTTCATGGTGTTGGCTTTCACAACAAGGTCATAACGTTGGCTAGTTATGAAACTAACATATTCATCTCCTGTCAATCATTGATGTGATACCTTGTAGTTGAGTTTGAGGGGGGGTTTAATCGATAAATAAATATTGACTGAAGACTGTGGAATGGAAAGGATGAAACAGGCGCCTTTTGGTTCCACCGGTGTAGACTTCACAGTGAACTTTATAGTCCTCTTATTATCTATATAAATCGTCCAGGTCATTAATGTCTGGTGAAATTAAGCAGTTCTTGAAAGTGTCAAACAGTGCTTGTTAGTTGGCCCTTTGTTGAAGTCTTACAGTAGGTAGAGGTCTGTCTACAGAGCTTACGGAGGACAGGCACCCAGAGAAAAAAGCTCACAGCTAAATGAGCTTGGCACAGAAAAAGCGGCGTGTAAAAAAGACCAGACTTTATTTCTCCCTCTGCTTAATTAATACCTGCCCCCAAGCTACTGATATATACAAACAAGAAGAACCGCAAATGAAATGCGCCTGGAAATTAAGGCAAATACAAGATAAGAGATAGAAATGAATTTTCATCCAACATTATTATAAAAAATAAACATTGTAGCTGGCATTTTCATGAATTTCTTAATTGGCTTAGAACCTAGAAAGTGAATTACTTTTGTGTTTAATTTCAGGGGGCTACTGATATCAGTGTTCCGTTTAATTCAAAAGCAAATCTTATTATGCATAGCAAAACTTTGCTTGATCATAGGTAAACATATAAGAAATCTTATTAGCGAAGCCACATTCAACGCTATGTAGTTAATATAAATACACAATTATTTTTAAGGTGTTCTGTCGCTCATAGAAGAGTCACTCGAGTTCAATAAAATTTCAATAACAATTAAGCAAAACTGTGTAAGAATTTTTTCCAGAGACTCCATCTCAAATCTTCTTTACCTGAAAGAACTTTAACAGTGAAACTTACTTTAAATTTTACTTATAGCAACGCATTTTAGGTTTTAGCGCTGAACTTTTCTGTTCAATGCCACCTGGAGCCAAAATCATCACTTTGTTCAAGCGAATGAAAACTGCTGCCGTTAAAGAACCCGTATTATGCAAAAAAGAGATGATATTTACATTAAGCCCTGTCTGTCATTTTAGCAAAGCTGCTCTTGTGTATAAAACTCTGCCTGTAGGTTCCTCTGGCCGACTGCCTGGAGCCTCTGAAGTGTGCAGTAGTGCCATCGGTACCATCCAGAGCATACTCCACTTAAACCGACGCCTGTCTCATGCCTATCGGCTATCTCCGTGCTTTAATCTCTCCGAGTGGTGGGAATGTGAACTAATGAGATAAATTAAGAATCATTAGCCTGGAGCTAAACTTTACAGATATTGTCCATGTTCAGCAGAAAAACACAGATCCCTTCAACTGAAAGCGACAACAAATAAGATGGGCTGAAAATGACAACATGCAGAAATGTTATCCGCACGTTATATTTGTCTTAGTGTCTTAATGTTTGATGATCGCAATTTATTAAAGTGCAGACAAGCAGGACATATGGAGACGTGTCTAATAATGAGATTTTTGTTTATAATGTCACATATCACACAGATCAATGGCTTGTTCTTCAACGGTTATTCAAGTGGAAGCCTGTTTGTGTGTGCGCGTTGCATGTAAGCTAACACGTGTGTTAAAAGGGAGGGCTGCGTATAAGGTCGTGTTCAATTATGGATTTTAACATTAGACTTTGATGGCCAAAAATAGCCCACACTAAAACTGCAATCAATCTCTTTCTGTGCCTACTGAGTGTAATTACACATTAATGAGGAAACACTGCTTTATGCTGGATCTCAGTCTATGTGTTGACCTCAGCAACTTATAGTCCATTAGACAGCAAATAGCTCACAAGGCTGGCATAATAAACCATGCCTTGCACCTCAACCGAGGGACTTAAAGGGATACTTCACCCAAAAATGAAAATTCTGTCATCATTTAGTCACCTTTGATTTGTTCCATCGACTACCATAGTAGGAAAAAAGACTGTCAAAAGTGCACCAGAACTGTTTGCTGTCCTTCATTCTTCAAAATGTCTTTTGTGTTCAACTGAACAAAAAAAAGATAGTGTTTTTTCCAGCTATGGGAGTCAATTGGGGGAAAAATCTGTCTTGTTATCAGCATTCTTCCAAATATATTTCTGTGTTCTCATTAGAACACATTTATATAGATTTGGAACTACTGGAAGGTGAGTAAATGATGACAGAATAGTCTTTTTTGGGTAAAGCATCCCTTTAATTTATGTACGGGCATTGCCAGTGACTTTCCTGAATGAGGGGACCCACGTGACCCCAGCGAATTTCAACATATCACAGTGTATCACAGTGTTTTTATCATAATGTGAGAACTTTATGTAATATTAAATGTCTTTAATAGTAATATACCACACTTTGTTGCGTTACATTCAATTTTGTGTCAAATTCGACGGTCTAAACAGATGCAATTCATACTTTTTTGTTAAAACAAATAAAAATTAGTTAGGCCAAGCACAAAAATGTCTCCTTACCTTATGTCTCCTTAGTTTTTTTGTGGTTATTTGCGCAAGCTTTACACAGTTACATTTTGAAAAGTTTTTTATCAAATGTATTTTTTTACAAAAATAGGTGCATTACACTTTCTTTTTATTTTTGCACAATTTTTTTTAAAGTAAAATGTACTTTAAAAAACTGAATGCAAAAAACTTTCACAAATAACACAAAAATTAAGTAAACCCTACTAGTTGTTAATAATAATTATAAAGTGAGCTGTCTGTAAGATTTCACAGGAATTTCATTTTGATTTCGTAATTTGACTTCAACCCATGTACGTAAAGTAATCTTCACTTTTAAGTTTTACAATAAACAAAGAAGCAAATTTGAGAGATTGAGATTGCAGATTTAAATTTTGGATAAGAAACTTTCACTTTCCTGGAAAGATGTTCAATAAGGATTGGTCACACCCAAACTATCTCTCTCATACACACACAGACAAAAAGGCACCAAATGGTGCTCGACTCTAGACATTCTCAGGCGAAGCAAAGTTGGACTGAAAGTACAGGAAACATAGAGACTGAGACTAACGACAAGCAGCTAAGTTATTTCCATCTGTCTAGCTTTGGGTTAAAACATCCGTAAGAGCCTTGAAGTCTCTCGCAGGCGTTGTTCGTGTAAATGAAACAGACTGAACTGTGGCAGCGCGCTGATGACGGAGAATCCGTTCAGTTGAAAATAAAACCTCTTGTGTCAGGCACCACGGTGAGATCTGAGGCTACAACCGCCGTGCTATGTATGTTATTTGTTGCGGTTGTGTCGAGTGTTTCGGAATGTTAAACTTGTCATTGTTTTGAAAAAGAAATAAAAATAATAAAACCTCATTTAGATATGAACACAATGCTTCTCTTTCTCCCAACAATACTCATTTTTACGCCGTCTTTTGGCCTGGGTACCGAAAAGCCTACTGGGTAGGAAGAAAGAATGCAAAAACAAACGAGAAAGTCTAGGAGTGCCGTCTTTGAGCCGGGAAGCAGATGCGCTGGTAGAAGAGTGAATAAATAAACCAAACAGCAAATAAATAAATAATGGAACAGACGTGATTGTGTCTTTACGGAAGATGAGAGGAGTTTTCTTTCTCCCTGTGGTAGCTGTTCAGGTCGACTCGTGTTTAACGCACACACCGGGCACTGCTTTCTGATGACGGAAATAGTTAGATAATCATAAAAATTTATTTTTCTCGCGTTTCTTCAATTTTTTTGTGTCTTTTTTGTAATTGTGGCAGCTCACTTCACATGCAATGTGGCAAAAGTTTGGAAATGACAGATATAAGCGGAGTTTGGCTTACGATGGGTATGGTTTTGATTAAATTGTTCTTCTTGGGAATAGTGTAAACGCCAGAGTACACTGTGTGGGCTGGGTACCGTTCTATTAAAATAAATATATATTCATGTATTCATTGTTTGGAAAAAGAAGTCATGATATGTGGAGAGTGCACAAGGTTATTATAAACCATAAGCTGCTAGAAAGACGGGTTGTTTAACTGCTACAAATTGAGCAGAAACGGCCAAAATATCTTATTACCAAAGTGCAAAAATGCACATAAAAGTGGCTGGTTTTAACTTTGAATAGACAAAATATATAAACATAAGAAATAATTTTGATGAGCTGGGGACGAAAAAGTAACATACACACTACTAAATCGTTTTTGGTTCTTTTTACAAAATGAATAGTACTTTGCGAAACCCTCTTGAATTGCATTATTGTATAAATGACCAATATCACTTGACGCAAGAAATGTTTAGGAATAAATAAAAACAGAGAAAATGTTGAAATGTAGCTGCCCCATGGTTTCTGTATTGTACAAAAAGTATGCAAACTGTAGTTGCGTGTGGCTGTTGTATACTTGAGTTGATTTTAGACAAAAGACAAATTCGCTCAGCAAATAGTGAACATTTAAGCAGTTTTTCCAACACGTTTTTAAAAAACACAGCCTGTTCAAATGCACAGCAACGAGTTGATCTTTCAAGCAACAAGCGAAAGAGAGAGAACCGAATGGAAAATAAACTCATGGAGTTTGACGACTACTAAGGTATCAGCTGCCAAGTACAATATAAGCCCATGTATATTACAACACAACCATATATTAATTTAATAAAATACACAATATAGCTCTTGTACACGTAACAATTTGGCTCAAATGCACAGAAACTGCAGAGAAATCAATAAAAATATGTCGCTTTGATGTAAACACATTAAATCGGATACATTTTGCACATTAAATGATTGTGTATACGTGACAATGTGAAGGGACATTTCCTTTTTCCTTTTTTAAATCTTTTCTGTTCATGTTCTGTTTTTTTGTTCGTCGAAACAGCGTCCTTTGCAGTTAAATAAATAACTTCATCAACTGCATTTTCATCCTGTGCCCAACCTCGTTTTTTTCCAGAGATTGTTTTTTCCCCACTTTTTTACAAAATGTATAAATATTTCCATTGTTATCTGAACACTATACATAAGTTCATATATTTATATATATTTATCTATATGCATATATAGATATATCTTTTCACAGTTGAGGAAAAATGTCCCTAATATACAAGAAGGTGACTGTTATAACTTAACCTCGGACAAGAGAAGAGTCACTTTAAAAGGAGTGAAAAGCAGAAGACAGATGCAATCACACAGAGGACCAATAAGTGAGAGCAACAGGTTCACCGTTCTGGAATGTTCCATACGTACGTATACATGGGGAGGACACAGTTTACACATGTGACTAGAAATGACATGTGAAGAATGGTTACATTTCATAATCAACCCTGCCCACCCCGCCCCAAAGGAATCATCGCCCCGCACACCCCTCAGAGTTTGCTGATATCATTAGCACTTCTTATGCTGATATTACAAAGCCGTTAAAAGTGAAAGAGAACGTCTCTATCTTGGTGTGGTCCGATCGCTTCGGAGTGTTTGATACACCCCACCCTTTCGACTGCGATTGTCAGAACAAGCCGTTTTCGTACACCCCTCCTAAAGTCCTATAGCCGAAAGGGGTGGTACGCTCCATCTGCGGTAACAGAAAGATGTCACTATAAGAATACGTTTTTTTAAGCTGGTGGGCACTTGAAGAACAAAAGCTTGCTAGAAGCCAGAAGCAGCAACTTCTGCGACTCCAAAAGAACTCCCTTGCTCCAAAACACAACACAACGCGTCCAGATAAACAAAAGCAAACAGTTTTTATCTCATTTTCCCTTCTGTGTATTTGTCGAGATCTTCAAGTACTCGTTTTTTGTCCTTTTCAATTGTCTCGTTGCTATGGCACTCTCTTAGAGAGCGTCTCGGCTCGGTCTATATTTCCTCCTGCCTGTCTTCCAAAGTGCGGCAGGAACCGTCTCACTTTCTGATAGGGGTGTGCTCACTTCCCCGACAATCCTGCAGCAGTTTGTCGATGTCTCTGACCACTTGGTCCGCATCCATGGTGCTACGACCCATCTCTCCTCCTCCCTGCTCCAAGACACAGTTCATTTCCACCGCCGTCTCCTGGCTGATCCGCGAACGCGCCTCAGCCAAGACTTTGGCCACCGGGTCGGAGGGAGGCAGAGTTGAGTAACCCTGCTCCTTGTTCTGCTTGTTGGGGGAGATGTACTGTCCATCGGGAGGTCCGTAGTGGCTGGTGCTGGGCTTGCCTTCTGCGCCGTCGCCCATACCTTTGGCTGAACAGGGGGAACCTGTATTACAGCCCTTGCTGGGACTACACGAGGCCGAGGGGACCTCTTGCAACAGAGGGCTGAGGGCACGTTTGGTCTTTAGGTAGGGTTTAACATTCGCCACCAGGATGGTGTGGTCTCGACGTTCCTTGCCGAACGTGCAGAATGTTTTTTTGCCGTTGGGATTGCACACTGTCTCGTAGGACTCGGTCTCAACGGCCACCGCTTCCATGCCTGCCGGGACAAAGAGGTTGGTGCGGTAGTCCGAGCCCTCGGCCTGTGGAGTTCCTGCTCCTCCAGCCCCTGCAGGAAACGGGGGCATCCAGCAACGGTCCGAGTGACCCAGCACTCGACATTCTTCTGTGCAATTCAAACAATCCTCTTCTATGAAGAAAAAGAGAGAAAGACATTGTTAACAGGGAGGAACAACAGCAGACGATGAATATATAGAATATATAATATCAGTACAATATTGTTTCATACAGGCTGTTGTTTTCTGAACAACAATCTTTTTCCACCAAACTGTGCCATAATGTGTATAGCTTACTCACAGGGATACAATAAAGTATTTCTGATTTTAAGGTCTAAAAACATAAATTTTAAAATTCATGTATTAGCCAGATGCTTGGACTATTTGTTCATTATTAAACTGGGATACAATAAAGTATTTTTGTATAATTCTTTCAAGTATTTTTGATACGAAGGTCTCAAAAGTTAAAAAGAACCAGAAAACACATGAATACATATATTTGTATATTTGACAGATGGTTGGAATCTTCGTTCATCTGAAAATATGATGAAAAAATTAAACAAAACACTTTTTAATACTCTAAAAAATGTTTTGATGTTTAGGGCAAAAGTATTTTAAAACATAAAAACACATGAATAGAATAATTGATTTATATATAAGACAGAAGATTGATTATTAAACTGGGATACAATGATGTTTTTCTATTACTTTTCAAGCATTTGATTTGAAAGTCTAAAAAGGAATTTTAAAATCTAAAAAGCCCATGAATAAAATAATTTATTCATAAACTACGTCAGACAGATGGTTGCACTATTCCTTCACTGTTGCATAGAGTCAATAACACAATAGAAACGTTCATGTTGATTCTTCATTGTCAATATATGGTATATAGCATCACCCACTCCTTCTCTCTCATCACATATTATTCGCAAGCTAAAGTATGTTTTTTGTTAAAGCAAATTCAGCAGCACGCCTCCTAAACAGTATTGCAGCAAACACTGCAGTAAATTTCACTTCTGAAATATCACAAACACACTCAACAAAGCAATTAATGATATAACATAAGTCTTCCTGCTTATAGAGGGCAGAATGGGAATCAGATGGCTAAACGAGGGAGTTTTCTATGAACATGATCAAGGACATGGCAAAATAAGAAAAAGCGACAGCCCCCTCCAGTTGCCCCTCCTGATGCATATGCATTATAAAACCACCCACTCAGTAGAGCAACAACAGCTAAGTTTTGGCAAAATGTGTGGTGCTGCTATCATAAATTTATGTCACTGGGCTTTGAAGCTATCCCAAGGCAGCCCTGCCATATCACAGAGCCAAGTGTGTAGTGCTGCACTACGTTGCTTTATGTGTGTGTGTGTGTGTGTGCGTGTGTGTATTTGCATTCTTTCATCTCAGCTCAGAAGAAACCCCATTTTGGATTATTGTGGGCTGTTTGTGATGGTTTGTCAAACGGTTCCAGGATTGTGAAGAGGATAAAAAATGATGTATTTTAAAATGGTAAATAAAAGAAAATGAGAAAGGGAACAAACAAAGCGGAAAACACGAAAATGAAATTAAACCAAACCGGATAAACAAAAAGGGCAGAGGAAAGAGCAGCTGATGTCCTGTGAATATAAATGTTTGGAGAGCTCAGGTGGAGCTGGGGCTCGGGGCCGCCGTGTCCGCAGAACACATTCAAACCTCAAACGCAGTGGCATCCGTTCTGTCGTATCACAAAGGAAGCGCAATGATTTGAGTAGAACAAACAATAATCTTCCATCCGTATTTAAAAGCTCAGTTATATCTGTCTTTTGGAACAAAAACTTGGAAGCACAGGCGACCTTATAAATTTATAAGTGGAAATGTTCAATAATGCAATATTTAACCCAGTCATTTTTAACCAATTAAGGCCCCAACAAGTCTCTTTTGATAACCGATGTTTGTGGAAAATGGCTCGTAATCTACTGAAATGCTAGAATGCATTAATGTCTCTTCGGATGGAAATATATTAGGCAGGCAGAAATGGCGGCTCTATTAAACTGCATGATTAAATGAAATAACGTTTTTTCTCTGTGTAAACGTCATAACAGTACTACTGTACTTTTGCAAGATTTGCTATTGTGTGTTATGTATTTTCAAAACATGACTGAACTGACTTGCTTATGGTTTGTTTACTTGCCAAAACACTGAGTATGTAAAGAAAGACAATCAAGTTGTCAAATAAACAATCAAATAAAACTACAGTTTATCTTTCTTATTCTGTTGTGACAGTCCTAAAGAGAATTCGATATCCATGTTTACTTTTGCAGAAGTCTAGCTGATCGGTTTCTTCATGCAAAATGGCAACGGTTGACGGATATAAATGAAGACCACTTGACCTTATTATGCTCATTAATCATATTTTAAAAAACTCTTTCATATGTTTCTCTGTTAAAGGCCACGCCATGTCATGAAAAATGACCCTTCGCTGTTCTCTTTCCAATCCCTATTGTTACCGATTTCATTGTAAGTGTCTGGCCAACAAAAGCCTATCCATGGGGTTTCCTTCAGTTCGTTTCTGTTCTGTGGGGTTTTTGCTAACCTTGACAAAGTTTTCAAACTCATAAAAAAACATCCCTAATACATTTTTTATGGTAACGGTACGCTGCACCTGCCTCTCCTGGGGTAAAAATGTCTAACAAAACACATTGGCATACACTCAAACACACAGACATATACTTTGTATCTGTGGAACGAACCGATGGAAAGTTATTTGGTCTTTCTGCTTGCTTTTCTATTTTCCTGATAGAAGGCGCAGGTCGGAGTTTATAAGCGAAAAGATGTACACTTGAATCTATAATTGTCACACGAACTGTTAAGAAAATTGTGATTGTTCAGTTGATGGACAGCCAGATAATCTATTGATGTTCATCAGAATTTATAAGAACACGCACACATTTTCTTCAGCAAACCATCAGTATGTCTTTAATTTAAATCGTCCGCATCAATTACATCTTCAAGGGTCAAAGTATCACTATTACAACCCTATTTAAATCATGTACTACTATGTTCCAGTTCCCAATAAAACTACAAGCCAACTGGCAACTAACTCCGCTTTATACATTCACCAAAGCCAACTTCTCCTTCCGTTTGGCATTTGGCGGGCGTTAATTTTGGACCCTGCTGGTGTGTCCCCGGGGTAGAGCTCTCTGTGGCGTGGAGACAAGGGTGTGAGAAGAGAGGGGTAAGTACTTCATAAGAGGTGAGGGAGAGAGCTTAACATTTAGCATGTGGTGCTCTCGTGTTGTGGCAGAGGAATACAAGGGCTAGTCCTGAGTGGCACAAACTAGCATGTGTGACAAGGTGAGGAAGAACACGCTGTCCACTTTAAATAATGAGATCTCCCACCCACGCACGCACACACATAGACAGGGCCCATTTCGGATCTACACACAGATCTTAAATCTAAGTGGCGTTGTTTTTTGATAGATAACAGCGCATCACAACTATAGCAATACAGAGGAGCGATATTGTAAGTTTCATTTTTAGAGAGAATTTTCTATTTAGAGGATAAACGATAAAACATCGACAGCCAATCACAATTCATTTGAATTTCAAAGTGGAGCATGAAAGCCTGGAATAAATAAAACATTATGCGTTGGTGTGAACACTAATAAAATGATTGTGTCAACAGACTATTAGGATAGCTATTTTACCAGCTTGTATGTACTGTGCAGTGCTTACAAATTTATTAGACCACCTGCCACGATAAAGATAAAATATTAATATTTTGGGAATCTCTTGAAAACTTTAGGCAATTTATTAGGCAAATAAATGTGTTTATTTTATACTCGATTTTATACCCAAATTCTACCTGAAACATATACCTCTGTCAGAAGTCAGAAATGAATCAAGCGTAACATTGAACCAAAACTTATTTTTCTTTTAAGGACTGCAGGTAAGTAACTTTGATACCTGCTAATAATCTTAGATAAACACTGGATGGTAAAAATGGATTAACCATTACATTAAAAAAATGATTTGGGTAATGATTTGGCACAAACACTCTTAAAAATAATGGTGCTTCACAATGCCTTAGCAGAACTTTTTATTGTCTAAAATTTTCTATAAAGAACCTTTAACATCTGAAGAACCTTTCTGTTTAACTGTTCTTTGTCATGTAAAAAGGTTTTTAACGTTATAAACGGGTAAGAAGGACTTACATTTGATTGAATGGTTCTTTGTGGAACCAAAAGTGGTTCTTCTACGGCATCACTCTTTAAATTGATTTGTTCTGTAATGCAGGAATGGAACAACTTGAGGGTGAGTAAATGGCGACAGAATTTTCATTTTTCCTTTACTATACCTATAAGCATTGTCATGTCACCTTTAAAAAACAAGACCAGCATAACTCAATGACAACCACAAACAAACATTTATTCTAAACTAAATAAAAGCAAAACAACAGAAACGAACATCTATGCTATAAAAGACCAAATCGAACCGCTCTCTCTGGCGTGCTCAGGAGTGACTGCTCATTCAATGGAGGCACAATAAAGCATAAATAATCTATGCTGACACATCTCTACGCAGCCAGTGAGGAGGAACCAATCCTTCAATAGATTATTCATGCCTGGGCGGAACAGGTGACCTTGAGTGTTGGCAGGGTCGCCATGACTAACAATAAGACATGTGACACCAGCCAAGGCCACTAATTCGTCGCCAGATACGAAGCAGGAAGCACGGTGTGAAATATTACCACCCCAACCCTCCCTCAACGCACACACATACAGTCAGCACACAAGGTTAGTGGCTGTGTTGGGCACACTTCATTATAATTGTATAGTGTGCCTGTGCTTGCTTAACGCCCCTCATGTAGATCTATATATCGAATCCTGGAGAGCTCTGACGTTCTTTATCAAATATGAGCTCCTACGCAAAAATGTCAAATCAACCGGCCAATTATTATCACAAACAGTGCATGCGAGAGCCGTTTCACGAGGACTGCACACTTCGGTTTTGGAGCACAAGGCGTCCGCCAGCGACGCGCTTGTCCCACTCATGAAGCTAATGATGTGTATGGGACAAATCTCTTTTTGTGCGCAAACCCTACAGGCAGAGTAGCGACTCGAGACTACATGACGGTCTTAACAGGTCACATCATAATATATTTTCACACTGTATACCCTGTGACATCCGTTTCCTTGTTTGGAAACAGTAAGACCGTGAGATGATTTCAATGTTATTTAAACCAGATCTTGAAAATATGATGAATTGGCTTTCACAACCCATTTTATTTTGTGACATATCTTTTAGCGAAATACAATAGTCAATGACAAAAGAATATTAAAAAGTAAGTAATTTAAATGGATTCATTCATTAAATTAAAATATTTAAGAGTATGCTTTCATACACATGTGTACAGTAGTGGCCTTTATTCAAAATAGTTTAAGATGTTGCTTCTATGTTATGTTTGAGAAGAAGTTATGGAGGCTTGGAAAAATGTATGCACAAAACACGCAAAGCTTACTGAGTCAAGGTCAGAACGAATGACTGCTATATAGTCATAAATAAAGGACCAATAAAATATTAAAAACTGAATAAATGTAGTTAATGTATGCTTTGTTTCTGGAGTTTTTTGTTTCTCTATGCATTTTTGACCTATTATTCCCTGAAGTGCTGTAGCTCCTGCCAATTTTTGTCAAATAAATACCACGTTTGGCGTAGTATTTTATTATTATCATATACAGTATTTTGATGATTTATCCAAAAATAAACATTCTTTCATCACTTACTTATCCTCATGTGATTTCAAATATGCATGACTTACTTTTTGAAGATATTTTGAAAAATGTTGATCACCCCTTGACTTCCACTGTATGACCACAAAACCTAGACGTTTCTCCAAATATCTTCTCTTGTCTATCACAGATAAAAGGGACTCATACAAGTTTTGAATAACATGAGGCTAAATAAATGATGACAGAACATCCCCGAACATCCCTTTTCACCACTACTGTACATTTGCTGAATATGTACGACTGCTGATTTGACATTTTAAATTTGGATCAATATGTCACAGTTGATCTAAATTCAAAATGTAACAAAAATGATTCAAAATGACTCTCCATATTAATGGGGCCTGAGATCTCTGCTCCCACCCACAGTTCAACTCTGAGCGCTGTCTTGGCAGTCTAATGAGCCAACCTCCAGAACTGACATAATGAACGCAGTCCTACGCTACATCCACAACCTTATTTGAGTTTTACCCAGAGAAACCTACCTCTGAGCCTGGTGGGAGAGAGAAAGGTGGAGACAGTGAAAAAGACAGGAAGGAGAATTTAGGCCACTTAAGAATCTGAAGCCGGTTAACAAACACATCACACTTCTAGATATGGAGGAGGATTTCAGATGCCAGGTTTTTGTCTTTCCTTATTGCTTCTCTCCCTCTCAGAAGGATTTCGGTGCATGTGCGGTTTATTTGATTCTCCAGCTGGGAAAGAGAGTGCGTGAGACAGAAAGAGAGACAGATAGTATTCGGACTTGGTGCATTAAGCCCTCCTGCCAAATCTTTTATTAGCATCTCGTTTTTCAGTCCTGTCGTTTCGTTTCTATGTGCTCATTCGCCAGTGACCCCTCCTGATCTCAGCCCCACGCTACCAACTTCCTGTTTTCTTGTGGCCTCACCGGCCAACATCAATTTCCTCTTATTCCTCCTTTCTCAATCTTTCCTTAACTCTGCCAGCAGGGGCATATGGAGTGTGTGATGGTAATTATTACAAATCAGCATTTATGCCGTGATTTAAAAACAACTTCTAAACTGGAGGTAAAACGACGAACAAAAGTAATAAAACAAAATATTCTGACAGTTGATGTCCCGCATAAAATTGTGTTTTTTTGCGGCTCAGGAGATTTGGAGATCTCAGTTAGTCTCAGATGTTTCTCCTAAATCTGGTGTCTAATGAATGCAAATTCTAGAGGCAAACTAATCTGGAATTATTTTGATGAGAATTGTTTGATTTCATCTACATCGATCTACGTTCATATTGACTTTTAATTCCAGACTGCAAATCTGAGTTTTTGAAATTGTTGACATCTCTTCTGAATCTCCAATGAAGGCATTTGTGAGTCTCTTTTTTCCAGAAGAAATATTTGAGAGACATCACAAGTTTCCATTTGCTCTCCATTCAATCTCATTCATTCATTTATTCAAAAATATCAAAAAGAAGTTTAAAGCAAAGTTCAACACGCTCAGAAGTTCTTTAGCACTATAGAAGCATGTTGGCATACTGTAGATTTTAGAAATCTGAACACACTTGACATTGAGGGGTTCTGTGGAGCGGGGATACGTGACGGGACAGAATCACAGTGGGGTGGGGATCATGAACACAGGCTCTGTGTCAACAGTGTGATGGGGCTCTCAGCGTGAACAGGGCAGCATCAGAGAACCAGCACCTGTGCCATGGCAGACTGGGGCTCATGGGTAGGGGATCTGTACGTGCGTGTGTAGTTGGCCTTGTACTTTTTCGTGCAGCTAAAACAAAGCCTCAAGGCAATTGTGACAGGCTGCTGATGCATCTGTGTGCATGTTTGCTCTGTTTAAGGCAGCACTGCAGATAAATCTGTTCTTCTATTGTAATGGTTGGCCAAAACCAATGTAATATTCAGGGGGATCAAAAGTCTGAGAATGCTTTGACAATTTAACTGCTTTTTTTTTAATGATATGCAAATTATCAGCAGAACAACAAAAGTTTAAAGGAATAATGCCTCCAAAAATTAATATTATGTCATAATTTATTCACCCTCAAGTTGTCCCAAAACTGTATACATTTCTTTGTTCTGTTACTACCATAGTAAAACTTTGTTTTTTTTTTTATCATTTTTTGGTTTTGATGAACACAAAATTTGATATTTTTAAGAATTTAGCCAACCATACAGTTTGGAGCACCTTTGATTGCCATATGAATTTTGACAACTATGGTAGTCAATGATGTCCCAAGAGAACAAAGACATTTCTACAGATTTGGAACATCTGGGTGGTCGTTGGGGGTTGAGTAATTCATGACAGAGTCCCAAAGTTTTTCAATTGACTTCTTTATAGATCCATTGATCTAAAAACACACATACGTCTGATACTATTGAACCTGAAATCTGTCTATCCGTCCTGTGCTCTTTAGGAACGCTGGTTTATTCATTGCTTTTCTGGATAACGTGCGAGAGAAGGTAAAGCATTAAATGCCGATGGACTCCGGGGAGGCTCATTGACAAGCCTTCCGAAAATGCAGAGGGAACGCGGAGACGCTCCAGCTAAGCCAAGGACAAATGTCTTTCGATCAAACGCTTCTTTTCATTACGCATTCACTGAGCCAAGCAGCAGGCAGCTAATGCCTGGTTAAGTTGCTCTAAGCCGAGGCCTCGGGGTAGCCTGCCTCCAGCGTAGACAACGAAGGAGACAACTCCAAACAAACACACAAAGCCGAATCAATGTCCATTCACACGCAGGACCTCCTTGAGGATGGAAATTGGTAAAACAAGACAAAAGTGAAAGGTAGAAAATGACTGCGGACGGGTGGGGAGAAAGGGGAACGAAAGACGCTTTTCTCTTCTCACAGCAAGGGGCTCAACATAGACCTATGGACCATAGCACTCACCTGTGGTGGTAAAATCTGTTGGCCTTTCAAAGAGAATGTGTTAACCTTCACAACACACACATGAAAGCCACATTCTGGGTGAAGAGGCCGGGTTATTTTTATGGATCGCTGGATATGTCGCATTTCAACAAGTGTACGAGTTGCTTATAGCACTGCTGCCTGTAACTCAGTTTCAAGGAAAACACAAAACAGGTGAATCACTTGCATCATAATGTTCTTTACCAACCGAAGAGAACTTCATACTTCAGCTTTGATCTCTATGATCACACACACAAGCTATATATACGTTCACACAAAGCTTTAAAAGATTCAGCTCAGAAACACTCCGTTCTGTTGGCAATTTTTATATTTAAACCACTTAAACCACAAGCTTATTAATTCAGCTACTGCCTTTCAATAATAGCATAAGTAAGCTCTTGGAAATTGTGTTTACCTTTATAAGCTTTGTTTTTTATTGTAATGTTAATTACGGTGCCACATAAACATTAAACTTTGCCACGTACCTCCTTGAGTGTTTGCAATATATAGACATATATTAAATCATATCGCTTGTAGAAGTGTTGTGCTTTTGGTAAATTATCAGACTTATGATTTTCACATGTTTTACAGGCAGATATATGTCTGATCACTGTCAGAGCGCAGACAAATCTAGAATGAATTTAGGTTGCTTCCACCATGGTTAATACATAGAAATGTAAAAATACCACATAAAAAAGAAAAATATCTTATATCCCATATATCATAAATATTATATACAGTATATCAATATACTGCTGCAGAAATAATTAAGAGAGAACTTTTAGATTTTTTTATAGGTTTATGTTTAGGTAAGTTTTTTATTTTTAACTGCTAACAGTATTTCTCCCGAATTTCGAATAATAATATTGTTTCTATTTATTTGCAGAATAATACCACTAACGTAAAAGATGCTCCCAGATTTTTTCAGATCTCAAGTACTGCTCATAATCACTTTAAAGCAATACAAAAGTGATATTTGTATATACATTTAGGAAAAGTTTGAAAACATTTTTTTATCTAATAACCTTGATTTTTATTACATTGTTTTTTTATAGTTTTCATGTGTCTTGTCATGCTGTCAGTCTTTCACGTTGCTGTTCATGTCCCTCCTGAGGTTTGATTTTGTTGAAATTAAACAGAATGGAATGGCCACAATACATCTAGAAATTCTGATGAAATGAAATATTTGGAATGGTCTCTAAATTTTTTTTCCACAGCTATATATGTACAACATATAAAATAATGACAAAATCAATGTTCAAAACTCTCTAAGCTTTCTAAGGTCAGAATAAAATAATGAATTCAGCTGTCGGGTATGTTTTTGTGAGAAATGTCAACTGGATGCTGCTCGTCTTCATCCAACGTACAGATAAACATTAAAAGTAACCTGCAATTTACTTTTCAAACAGAGATGGCGATATTGATGTAAAAGTTACGAAAAGCAGCTTTAATGTAGGAAAATTACACTTTTCTCTACTAAGCTTTTATTTTCTTCTCCGGCATACAAAAGGCTCTCATCACTCAACAACAAAAAGGAAAAATCATTCAATGTCCCTCCATTCGAATTGTGACACTTGAGCTAGCCATTAACTGATTACATCACCCTTCTCTTTGTTAATAGATAAAAAGAAAACACACTCTGTCATTTTATCTATTCATCTGAGGTGGCGTGCTATACGCGTGGGGCTAACAGCTCATTAGGTGAAGTCTATGCTATGCTCAAATTAAGAACAGAGAAAAGTACAGCCTCCCTGCTTATCGAAAAACACTCGGATGGCTTTGCGTAACCTTGTACTCAAACACAAATATTGAGTGAACATAATACCAAGCCAGCTCCTGTCTTTAAGAACTACTGAGGTTCAACGATTGAATGGACACTGGGTTGGATACAAAAGAGCCCCCCACAGGCGGCACAAGGACAGAAAACGATTTACGGTGATGTCCACCTGAAAAGAGCCTGCAGAAATAAAAACTAAACAGGAGGAGATTTCTGGCCACGCACACATCCCACACGGAGCCTGTCTTTCACGTGCGGAGTAAATATTGGGGAGGTGAGACACATGTGCGGTCTGAACAAAATTAGCCCATTACGAGTCCTTGTGAACAAAGAGAAGCGGAGGAAAGTCTAAATGAAGTCCTCAGTGTCGTTTAAACCTTTATAATTAGGACAGAGGAAGTCCCACCCGTGCTGTGTGAAGCTATTGTAATGTACAAACGGTGCGAGCGCCAGTTCTTTTTCAAACTCTCTTTTGGCCAGAGTGTCTTTATTACCTGCTGCTAAGCAAAAGTTCACTCTCGGAAAAGTCAAAAAATCCGCAGCGGGATTCTGCAGGTGTGAATAAATTGGATGGCAGGTGCACGCAGACGCGCAGATCTTCAGTTTAATTCAAGTTCTACATGTTTTCATAATAACTGTGATTAATTACACTAACTCATACACACAAGACACCTTTTTCAGTATTTGTATTAATTTGTTTAATTTCCCCACAAGGCAGTTGTGGAGTATTATCTCTCTCTCTGTTAACATTTATGTTTTTCTCCAATAATCTAAATAACGTTAAGCCTCAAAAAGCTATAGAGTCATCTGTTTATATCAAAAACAACTCCTGTTTTTAGCTTTGAATGGGGTATACGAGACCAGTTTTACTGCTTTCTGTTGTCCTTATGTTGTGCCAATTGCTTCCATTGTTTACCTCATTTGTAAGTCGCTTTGGAAGAGCGTCTGCTTATCGACAAAATGTAAAAGTTTTCCAACATAGCAGATTGAAAGGAGATTAACAAATGTACAATTGAAATAACTATTGGAAAATTTTAAAATAAAGTGGTCGCTCACCCAAAATTGAAAATTCTGTCATTATTCATTCTCTTCTTGTCATTTCAAACCTGTATGACTTCCTAATGCAGAACATAAAAGATGATTAACAAACAATATCAGTACCCATACACTATATTATAAAGACCCAAAACCAATGCAAGTCAATAGGTAGAGTCGTTGTTCAGTAACCGACAATCTTCAAAATGTCTTCTTTTGTGATCTTCAGAAGAAAGTCATACAGGTTTGAAATGACATACAGTTGAGCAAATGATGACAGAATTTTAATTTTGGGGTGAACAATCTCTTTAACTTTTATCTAACATAAGCATAACGGCATAAAAATTATTTCCTTTGAACATATCGATCATATCTCTAAATCTCTCCTTGAAGTTAAGTTTCATTGCTTTAAAAAACCCAAAACACAAACATCAATGTTTAAGATGTTTACATTTCATTTAAGTAACCCTTTCTAAAAAAAGCACAACACAAAGACCTCATACAGACCTGTTTTGTACTCCCTTTATGAAAAGTGGCATCAATCTTATTAGTATTGACAGAACAGCCCTTGAACAGGCATTAACACCTTTTAAAGGATAACACGCGCTGTAACGGTGCCCTACGTGTGTCCGAAATGAAGGTGAACACGCTCGATCGGTGACTGAAAGTAACTAACTTGCCTTCTAAATCACTTCCTGTAATGTAAATGCCACACTCAAGTCTACAGTCATTCCTTTCCATGCTGTTTTCCCACAATTGGATTTAATACTTTTCTATGTGTCATCACTTTGTCACCGCAACGGTTCCCCGGAGTCCCGCGCCGAGGAAGAGGATTATACGTCTGTCAATTATCTCCTCTTCTCCCGGATCACGGCAACGTGGCGGACTAACAAAACAGACACGCTCGATGATCTCCAATCACTCATTACTAGACTCAGCGGGTGTTATCTGTGGTTGTGTGTACACCTTTAGAGTAATGGGGGCACCTTTAACCCCATTATGTGATGGGGAGGGGACAGATGGGGAGGGGTAAGGGGGGAGAGATAGAGACCGAGAGAGAGAGAAATAGGGTGAATCTCTAAGAGATAAGGTGTAACCTTTTAATGAAGACAAGTCCACAGTAGACAGGAATAGTGAAGATGGAGACGGGCGATAGACACAGGAAATAAGTAAAGGAGGAAATACAGACAATGGGGCCAACAAAGTGACAGTCTAAAAGTGTTTTTAATACATCTCTCTTATCTGAGAGACCAAGTGTGTGTCTGTGTGTGAGGGAAACATTTAATTCTACAGGGGGATTTGAGTTTCAATCAAGTATTTGATGAATGTAATCATTGCGGTAATTGACCTATTGAAGCTGGCCCTCTCAATGTGAAGACTGGGGGTCATAGGGAGAAAGCCGTTGAATCTCATAAGTGGCTTTCAGTGGGACAGGAAGAGAACCCAGCCAGATCCTTCTCTTCCCCCAGCTTGATACACAGCTGTTCCAGTCCTTTAATTTCTTGCTGGCTTCACAACCATCTTGCTCTTCTAATACTCCGTCCACTCATTTCTTTCTCCTCCTGATTTACAAATTGAGATATCGTGGTACAGTAAGTGGCTGAAATGATGCATTTAAACGTTTCAGAAAGCTGCATTTCAAAAGCAGATACGACTTTTCGCATCTCCTTAGCAACAGCTGCAGGGCCCCCGTCACTAAGTGGGGGCCAATCTCTGCAGCTGACACCAGGGGTCCACGCATTTGCCGTAAAGAAAACGCGGCTCAAGGAAGCGTGTTACGAAATGTGACATATGAAGAAAGCACATTTCCAGGAACACAATGTCTTGAAATACTGCATAACTGCTTCAGTTCGGATTCAATACAGAACTTTGACCACTTTCAATGCGATGGTAGGTTCCCTAGAAAGAGTTACCATGGTAACCACAGGTACTACAATTATTCTTCCTACTATATAAATGTCTTTATTTTCATCTGTCATTTTGTGTATTTGAGAACACTGGGAGAAGGGAATGGATAGTAAAAGCATCAATAACTGGAAAAACTGTGGTATTTGGTATAAAGTCTAGGTATTATGGTCATCATCTAGCAACACAATATTTTAAAGAATGCGACAACAAAATGAAAAAAAAATATGAAAAAAGGCGCTGGGAAAAATGCTTATAAATTAAAAGCATCGCGAATTTGAAGCAACAACCAAGAATACATAATGGGACTAAATTATCGATTTTTTCTTTGATGTCGAAAATAATTTTGATTTCAAAAATCAAACATTGCAGGAAACATGCCTACAAACTTCACTTGTTGCTATCCGCTCTTTTGGAATTAACCACTCAAGTTTGGTATCCATGTAAAGCTTCATTTACTCTCCACAACGCCATTACAGCAGTAAGCCAATAGAGAGTGTTAAAACAAACCCGTTTCATGCAATGGCCTGATACAGCGGTTCTGATGGACAAATATTTCGCAATATTCTGATAGTTTTATCCTAACAAATCATATATCAACAAGCTTATTAATTCAGCTTACATATGATGTATAAATCTTAATAAAAAAATATATCTTTATGACTGGTTTTGTGGTCCAGGGTCACATATAAGGGAAAAAAAATTGTGACTGAGTGAGTAAATCAGTCATCATTGGATGTAGGCTATTGGATGTCCAAAATTTGGTCCTAACCCGGTTACAGAGCAAACAGACACACTACAAACACGCGCCTGTCCATCTCTTATCCTGCATATCCTGATCCCATATCCTGCTCCGCTACCTAGCTTAGCATGCTACCAGATTTCCGTTTCACTTTATTCAATTAGCATTGACCTTTTCTTTTCCATCGGGCTCATCAGAGCGCCGTCTAGAACCCACTGCTTCAGTAGTCCTCATATAAATACATATTTACTCTCTGCTTCATAAATATGATCAAATTAGAAAGAGATGTTTGACTGAAATGCAATAAGACATGCTTAGCCCCCGTGTTATTGAGGGACATTCATTTAGAAATCTCACTTCAAGATCAAATTTCAGCTCTTTTACTGTTAATTTATTTATCGCCAATATGGATCATTTATAATACTGTTTAACAGTTCGAAGCCCTTGACTCGGGCTGGGCTCTTTACATTATTACCCAGATTGGCCCCAAATATCTTCCATGCTGTTCACCCCTATAGAACTGACATTTATAAAAATTTGCTGTTTACATTTATTTAATTATCATTTATTGAATAAAAACGCAACTTAAAAACAGTAAATTCAAATCATATCAGCAGGGACAAAAAAATCCCATATCTGATTCTATGTGTCACTTCAAGATTAAGGTCAAAGATTAGTGGACTTACAAAGGATAAGAAAGCGATTATACAGTTTATGATCAACAATGTTAAAACACAGATCTGAGATTTCATCAAAACACCTGCGATGTAAACAACTTCATTACATGTACACAACATAACAATACACCACAAATAGATGCAACAAACTATATGTATTTAAAATCTGAGTTGCCGTGGTCAATGCAGATAAGGTGACGCATTCCTGAAAGTACATGAACAGAGGATGACAGCCTGTGGTCATAGTAAAGCCTGTTGACTGGGATTAGATATGCTCGACGGGCGTCAGTGCTCTGAATTACAGATTAGATTTATGAGTGTGCTCATGTTTTATCTGAAATCACAGTGTAACACGGCTGACCTACAATGTTTTTCGATAAAGCTCACCTGATATTATTCACATGAAAATTCACATGCTATATAATCTAAAACTGCATTAATTTTAGTCTCTAAAATTGTTAAATGATCATTTTAAATTAAAACTGAAATAAAAAATATCCTCTATCTTTATATATAGCATAAAATAAATTAATAATAAAATGAGAAAGGCACATTACATTTAGATTTATGCATTTGGGAGACACTTTTATCCAAAGTGACTTACATTGCATAATCCTATTAATTTATACATAGGTATGTAATAACCAAATTATTAAAATGAAGGAAGTTCAAATTATTAATTAAACTGAAAACAGAACAATAATACCCCTTGTAAAGATAAGCGTTATTTGCAGATTGGCCTTTTAAAATATTCTCAGTAAAAAATATTTCATTAATATCAAGTAAAAACCACAGTAGGATCAATTGACTAAAATGTTGATCTTAAAAACTTTTACATTTATAACCAAATGCTTAAATGTGTTTACTAAAATGTGGAACTAGAAGTAGAATCGAAATCTAATTGTGACAAAAAAATATTAACGAAGTGAATAAGTAAAGAGTAAAAAAATCCTTAACTTGTAACTGTAGTGTGAATAATTAAAAATGTGTCCCAGTGTAGAAACCATGAAATGGATTAAGGACAGGGGGTTAGTTTACAATACGGTGTAATACTTACTAAATCCAACACTTAATTGTGTGTTCAGATCCCTTTCTCTGCTTTAAGTAATAAAACCCATCTTTGGTCACAGTATGAGAGAAGTCGTAAATGTATTCGCACTAGCCAAGTGAAAGCTAATTTAGACGGTGTGTCTTTTCACCACTGGGGTGTAAGTTTTACATTGGATTTAAATGAACTAGCAAATGCAAGTGATTTTGAGCTAGCCACGAGTTGTTCCAGAGCGACAATGCGTAAGTTGAAATCACATTGAGTCGTGCTGTTTGATCTCGACTGTCTCTTCTCAGTGCAGACCCAGGTGCTTGCTCCCCGGAGCCCGACAGCAGAAAATATCCCCCGACGGCAGCCATTGCACTTCGATTACTGGTCAATGAACAATGAAGAATGTTCTAGAAACACTTGTCATGTTGATGTAGCAGCTGCACGCTCGGGTGAGGCGATTGCAAAAAGCTGGTGGGAAAGCAAAGCTCGGAGGCAAATACTCAGCCATTCCCAATCTGTGTAAAAACAATTTCGGAGGCAGGGCTGTAATTGGCAGCAGCGATAATGAAGCTCAAACTGAATGTTTGTTTCTTTTAGCATTAGCTGGTGAAAACCAGATTACAGAACATGATTATCAAACCGCAGTTGGTTGAGTCCACATGTAACAGCTGTGTGCAGAGTGACATGCCCCTGCGTAGATGTCAAATACAAGGAGGTGGGACAGCAATAGATTTCTCGAATCGGAGCTAAAAAAAATGGGCGTTTCACCTGCAGTCCATTCGCACGTAGCCTACATTGATTTCGAGCACGAACCTGAAGCTGTGAGAAATCATGCAGAAATATGCACCGATTAATCTGTGAGACATGGACCACATCTTAGAACTCAGGCAGCACCAAGTGAAATCACGAATAAAAATCCACTTAGCAACTTAACTGCCCTGCCTTTTAAGAAAACACGTTTGGTCAAATTCTCAGGTCGAACACAAATCGGTTTTGCTCAGCAAGAACAAACATTTTGAACATAAGACGTCATGGTTGGTTTTACCTGTTTAGATCTCATTTATATGCCATTAGCTGTTGCCTAGCTACAACAACAGTGTTCCTGTCGGTTTCACGTGCCCTCCCATATCTCTAAAAGCATCATCACAGTCTCCAGATGAGATTACTGAAGGGGTCGCTCCCGCATCGTGTCTGGACCCGGCACGTGAGGGTGAAGAAGATCAGTGGTTCTATGATCTCCAGACTTTTTAATCTAGGCGGATTTTGAACACCTTCAGCCCAGATGGCTGGACAGATTTTTCACACAACAAGCCGATGGATCTATAGCACCAAAATAACAGCCTTACGAAACACGTCCACACAAACACACACAATCCAATGCAGGCACATAAGTAATGAGCACCGGGGGATGTAAATTTCAGAGATAGAGAATCTCCATAATTGATCCTCCATGCAGGACTCCGATGCTAAATTGCTCCCTCTCTCTCTCTCTCTCTCTCTCTCTCTTTCTGATCAGTGTTAATTGCTGATGGTATTTACAGTTGAAGCCCCAGCCAGGGTTGTTCATCACTTAACAGTGCTGATCCTCTAATCGCAGTCCCTAGATAATAACAGCAAGGCCGAAAATAAGGAGAAAAAGTCAAGCTTGAAAGCAACCACACATTGCCAGGATGAAAAGGAAAAACATCTGAACAAAAATGAACATCAAGAACAGCCTTCCTACACGCTCACATCCTTTTTCCTTACAGTCCCCTGACTTCCTGTGGTCTGGGGCGATACTTCCTCCCTGACCTCCGTTATGATAGCCAATGGATAAGACGAGAGTGTATAGTGAGACAATAGCTTTCCAATTAAAGAAGCTTCCTCTGCGATTCCTCAAGGTGCTGCATGTGACAGTTTAATTAACAAACCCTCTTATCTTTATTCAGCAGGAACAAAAAAACCAAGACAGAAATGCAACAAGCTGAGGTTATCGAGGAAAAACACTCCCCACGCTTACAAGCATCACATGTATGTCATATATCTTGTAGTATCAGAGAAGCTTGCATTAGATCGAGTGAATTCTTTGTTGTTGTTCTTTACTGGTACATAAAAGTGCATCTGCAGCCCATTACTGTGACGTTTATCTAAATTCTATCAGTTTTACTGCCATTACATTTTTTTCATAGCATGCGAAAAGTGCCTGAATGAACCATGGTTTAATATAGTGAAAAAAGTCATTTTTACCAGTTTTTATTGCAGTAAAATCATGGATTATTTTCATAGGGGTTACGAGGAAATACAAAGAAAAAATGGAATAACATGCACAAATACATTTTCTATAATCTGTCCACTTCAACATTACTATAAAGCTACTGTGAAGCTAAAATTTTGCATCACTGTGGATGTGACGTACACAGTAAGACACAGAAGATAGAAATTATCCCTCTAATTACCACAGAGCGCACACAACCATTTATTCGACAGCTTCTCTTTGATTATTATTTGAACTGTAGGTGGCTTATAGCCCACAGGAAACAGCAAAACTGGGCTACTTAAGCCCACCTCCTGCTGAGAGACAGCATGTCCCTCCTTCCTCCCTCTGTCCGTTTATCTCTGTCTATCTTTCATCCCTCCTCTCTATCTCTTTCTGGTTCTGCATGAAGCAGGAAAGCATGTCCCATCCGTTTGTCCTCTCATGATGCTCATAGGATTTTGCTTATTTGCTCTTTCATTGTTATAATTTTTTCCTATTATTATTATTATTAGAGATGCACAGATACTTAATTTCTCCACCAATTTGATTATTCAGAGTGATATCTGCCGATACCGATTCTGCAGATGAAATTTATATTTCTTAACTTTCTGAATGTTATTAATTCATATAATGACTATTAATTTTGAACATCAAACTTGTTTGATTGACAGGATATATCGCCCCTGATCATCAGCTGTTTTAAACTATCAACAGGTAGACAACATGTTACAAAAATGCTTTAACAACTGAAACCGATTATTTGCCGATATATCGGTGCGTCTCTTATTATTGTTATTATTCTTTGAGCAACATTTGAGCACATTTCAAAGCACTAAGTGCCAAAATCTGACATCCTTTTTTACTACTTCTCTTTTCTCAGCTATTATGTTCTGTATAAACAACAAAACTTTATCTTCCTGAAAGCTGTAAATAATAAAAAATAATGCATTATAAATTGAATAATTTCAAAAGAATGGTAAACACTATCTCTTTGAACCTTTCGAGCACTTTTATCTCAGGTTGAGCATGACGCGCCACTAAACTGGGGCAAATATTTCTTACGATGAAGAAAAAACCTATAAGTACGAGCACACAACGATAAACCCGCTGGGTACAAACGGCATTCATGTGTCTCTCTATCAAATCTCTCTGCAAGTACGAATGTGCACAGAGAGGTCGTGCCCGGCTCTCTTAAACGCAGCTTAAAGATGAAAGGCAGAAGATGTCACTTCCAGTGCAGAACCTTTAGTACCCTCCAAAGCTGTCAGAACAGGAAGTCATCATTTAGAGAACAGGATAGGCAGACAAAAGCAGGAGAATGTAGAGTTCAGGGGCTTTATATAACAATATGCAAGACGACACAGTGTTGAATTATGCAAATCTATGTCTTGCTCATCTTGCGAGTCGTTTTAAATGAAACATTAAGCCAGAAATAACTACTGACTAACTTTACTCAGCCTAATGTCATTGTAAACTTGTATGTTTTCCTTATGTGAGACATGGAAGATTAAGCTGCTATATTAATGGTAACATTTTTATTTTTCTGAGTACGGTTCCTTTAAAAATAGGCTAATTGCTCTTTATTGCTGGCCCCTATAATCCCACTAGTAGAGCACACACACACACACACTCAAAACGCTCGCTGTATGAAGACAGCACACAGATGGGAAGGAGTGGAAAAAGAGCCAGGAAGTGTGGAGTGTGGACCCATCATCATACTGAGGCATCATTGCTATGGCGATGCTGGACAACATGTTTCCCTCACAGACACGGAGAGGCGGGGGCGGACACGCGCTTGTTAAACTCGAACAGAAGTGTGTTTTTTTTCAAGCACATGCGCACGCTTTAGCAAAATAACATGCCAAAACAAGGGCAGGCCTTTTGTAAGCCTGAAGGTTGAGATGACTTCCCGGACCCACACAACACACTTCACTGCAGCACGCCTCATCAAGCTAAACCAACACATAACTCTGATATAAGACCAGGGTCACGTTTAACTTCCTTTATTGGAAAAATGCCACAAGTTCCTAGATGAACTGGCAAAGAGCAGTACATCTTCAGGACCCTGTGAAATCAAATCTGCAGTTTTGTGGCATTTACTGCATATCTGTTCACTCTGAGGTCGTCTAAATTCAAATGGTCTCCTAAAAGTTGATGTTTAACCAACTTCTGTACTCACCAGATTTTTCCTTGATTGAATTTTCCCCTCGTTATGTCCCCTGCCACTGACTAGCAATAACAAATCATAAATAATGCCTATGGTATACATTAATGGCTTTCGGCTAAACCGTTGATATACATAAGGAAGAAAGGATGAAAATCTACTCTGGGAATTGTACAAAATCCTATTAGTGTTGTTACATTAACTACTAAATGTCTGATGGTCGGCTGTACTGCTTACAAACTTTAAAGTGGTTAAGACTGCCTCCAGGAAAGAGTTAAAATTAGTTAGAAGTCATTAGCGCAAACGCTCTAGAGGTCTTAATGATTCATAAAACACTGCCTGGGTCGCTGGTAAGACATTGCAATCTGAAACCGAGCTCTCCCTGAGGAAAGTGGACATGACCATAAATTATTCCTAACCTGCTCCCAATCTGACACAGACATGGAAGAGAGCGTATATATAGTTTGGTGACATCATGGCGAACAAGACCCTTGCCAATAACTGCAAGTGTGCGGAAAAATGTTATACAAGCAGTCTGGACAAAATAAAAATGGGTAATTCATTAGAGAGAAAGAGAGAGAGAGAGAGAAAGAGAGAGAGAGAGAGAGAGATTATTGAAGTTATTGTGATGAGCTTGATAAGGAAGAGTGGCTGCGGATGACTAGACACTTCAACCAAGGTTTCCAAATTGTGTTATCATGAAAGCCTCGTAAAAAAGTGTAAAAACCACAGAAAACAAACAATAACGCCTGATAATCCACTGTCTTGGATAAGTTCACTACAAACTCCCACAACGAAGTCACAAACCAATCTACGATTTTATCATTTAATAGCTATTTAATAGTTTAAAGTGCCATTTTTAACTCAATCAAGTTGGTTGTATGAACAGCATGACAGTTCAAGTTTGGCTTTAATAACCTTTTCAAACCTCTTGATGGACAGATTGTTTCCTTCAGTCCTTCACTTTCTGTCACTATCTCATCGCAGGTCTTAATAGCTCGCTTATTAAGCCAAACATAATTATACACCCAACAATGCCTTAAAGAAAAAAGTTAAAACTAAAACGCGAGCCGATTCGCCCAGGGATTCGCTGGCATTAATTAATCTTACATACGTGTGCTTATCAAATTTAATAATCAGTTTAAGCTAAAATCAACCGAGATTGAAAGCAGGAGGGATGGAGAGAGAGAGAGAATAAAGAAAATTAGCTACCACTGCTCTGCATTTCAAAAATAGATCAGGTTAATAGGCAAAACTTCTTAGATATTGTAGCAAGAAATATAGAGCACCCCGGTAGGTTACTTCAAAGTCAACACGAAAAGGAGTTTTCACGACCCATTTGTGAAAAGAGATATAAAATGGGAAAACTATACTTTATATTATTCATTGGGTATTGATCAGATTGTGAAAAAGGAACGGTTACACGCTAGAATGTAAAATTAACTTGCAGTACAAAACCAAACTTAATAATACACAGTTCACCAGAGAACAATGCGCAAAATAAGACCAGGACTGTATATTAGTAAAAGTAAATTGGATTTAAATGATGGCTTCTACAGAGCTCAAAAATGTATTAAAAAGAGCGGAAGATAAATAAATAATTGACCCTTCATACATCCTATTATTTATGAGGAAAGCCACAAGACATCAAACATATTTAGGCCTCAAAACCACCGTAAACAAACATCATCGAACACGTCTGAGCACTTCCGTCTGTCCTAGCACTTGTAAACATCTAAAATGTATCACGGGTCACGACTGACAGAAAACAAAGAGGCAGGTTTTACGCAGAGTTTTGCATGAATACTGCAGCCTACATCTGGAGCCGTCAGGTTTGTTTTATGAACTCATATGTGAAAATCTCTCAAGCACTGTTAAACTATATTAATCTAGCGCTGATGTTCTCGGGTTATTGGATGTAATGGTTTACAGCCATGGCGCCTGCTTGAAACATGGCCTCGACTCAAATTTGATTGCGTTCATAAAGTATGTTTCCCTTCTAAGACAGCAAAATAAGATTCTTAGTCAAAGAGAATTAAAGACGCAGTGTTGTTGTCCAGGCTTAGCCTTTACCAAGAGCAACCAAATCAAGCGCTCTTCAAAAGGTTTTCCTCCGAGACGTCCACCTTTTTATTTGGCAAAAACATTTTTTTCAACCTTTACGTCAAAGTGTTCGAACGGGTGATAAGGTCAAACGCAAAAGATCATAAAGAACAAGTGCGCGAGTCACGCTGGAGTTGCTCTGAGTATGCGTGGCATTCGGCACGCCAATTACCACCGCTTAGTCTTCCTTTGTGCGGAAACCAACTCTTGTCCATTTTGCAAATGTGCAGCATAAATTAGCTGCTGTATAGATTAATACCTACTAATTTCTTAATTCTAGCTCTGGCTTGGGAGGAAAAACCCTGAATAGTATTTAGCACACATCAAATAATGAGCTTACGTTTAATAGGAGATGACGAGCAAGCGTCCAATGAGAGCCCGGGAGAATGAGCCTACGGCTCCGACGGGTCCCTTCTTAATCATGATCACATGGTAGTGTGTGAAGGAAAACCCATTACTTATACAAACAGAGCATAATTAGTCACCACGGCGACAGGGGCGGCAAGCTAATGTCACAGATTTATGGTTCGTTCCCTCGGAAGGCAGAGGACACAGTGACGATTTGACTCTCAAATATGATAACCGCGACACCGGTGGCTAACAAGGGTTTATGCTTAATTACATCAAACAGAGAGCAAAGCCCACACAGACCGAGTGGTGTGTACGTCAGGCCTGAGAAATAGAGCAATCCGGTTCAATAATAAAGGTTCAAATTTTAATAATACATAATTGTAGAAAACAACGTTTTTAATTATTATTTTAAACAACTTCACACTGTAGTCACCCCACTAGACATGAAAAAAAGTTTCATTTTTCAGATACAATGAAAGAGGGTCCATATTTCAGTGTTAATTTTATACTTTCCAAACATAATTACTGTTAAGGAAAGGTTGTAAAAACACAGACTGTTCGTAAAATTGAGTTAAGATAATAGTTATTTTGATTTAAATGGACAGTTAACCCCAAAATAACAATTCTGTAATAATTTGCTCACACTCAAGTAGTTCCAAACTGTAAACCTACCTTTGTTCTGATGAACATAGTGATAGATATTTGGAAGAATGCTTGTACCAAACAGTTCTTTGCCACCGTTGACTAAAATAGTAGAAAAAATTCTCCTGGTAGTCAAAAGTGCCGCAGCACTGTTTGTTTTCCTACATACTTAAAAATATCTTCTTTTACATTTAACAGAACAAAACATCTTCTTTTGTATTAAACTAAACAAAACATATTTTGTATTTAACAGAACAACATTTTTTACAAAGAATTATTTCTTACTATGGTAGTCAATGGTGGCCAAGTTTTTGGTTACAAGCAATCTTAATTATCCTCCAAATATATTTCTCTGTGTTTATGGGAACAAGGAAATTTATACAGATTTCTTACATTTTGAGGGTGTGTACATACAGACAGAATTCTCTTGTTTCTTTTAATGGACAAAAACAAAAAAATTACAATATTTTTGAGTGCATTTATGCACCAGTTTAACAACACAGTTATAAAAAAGCAATATTTACCTACATACATATTTTTACCAGAACTTACAATATAGGAACACTTGAGAGACAAGCACTTACTCCAAAATCTATCTATGTGGATACAGGATGTCTTCTCCTCACAACAATAAGGACTTAAGGACTGCACATACTACACAAATTCACTCACACAATGGAACAAAATGACAGTCTGTATATTAAGATGGAAAGCTAATCCCTTCAATCTCTTATAATAAAGGAAACAAAATTCTAAGCTTCTGATATTTGTGGCCTTCTCAGTGGGATTGCGATAGCTTAGCGGGCTAAATTGGTTTGAGCGTGCAGGTTTAAACTCAAGTGTGAAAGAAGCGAGGGCACAACGCAACAACAACAACAACAACAAAAGCAAGAGTGATACATGAATGATCGAGACTTGAGAAACTCCAGATTGTTCTGCCTTCTTATTTTCCTCACCAAATGTTTCCTCTGACATTCACATGCATCAACCGGGCCGTGCTTAATCGGTTAGAGAACGCAGCCTGTTTTGGGAACGGGACTAATAATGAGGCGAAAAAATAGATTTTTGGGGTGCTGCAACAATTATCTGTTACATCGACAAACTGCTGCCATTTGATGGCACGTCTCTTAAAAAGCGCTGTTGTAGTTTTCGAGCTTGTGAAGTCACGTTCTTTTGTCAAGTGTCGGCATCTTAATCTCAACCGAACACTTGTGATGGCGCTAAAATGAAACATTCGAGACATCTTTCTAATTTCGTTTTTTCAGATTGATATCGAGATAAAAAATGTAAGACATCAATTAATCAGACTTGCCAGGCAGATGTGAAATAGAAAAATGAATCAACAATCTGTGCAATCTAACCTGTGTAAATCATATGTGTGTGTGAACGTGTTAATTAGTGTTTTCCACTGAGGCTTTCTGTGCCAGCTGTTAACACTGAAGACACGTTAAGGTGAGGTTTACAAACAAACGGGACTATCAATTCATTTAACCAAACCCCGAGACATAAGTGTTATGGGTCCGCCTCCCCCAGGTAGAAAGAGGTTTGAATGTCAAAGAAGTCACAGGTGGTACTGATTGGTCAAAAATATGGGTAGTGAGAGATGAGTCATCAGGATTTTTGGTCTCATTTCCTGTGCAAAAGACTACATATAAACATCCGTATAGTTCATTTTTGTCAATGTGTGGGAGAACACTAGCATATATGTGTCCTTTAAGCAAACACGCATAGACTAAAATCCACATCATTTTGATTCATGAGCTTTATTCAATAGCATGAATATTACTTTGATGGCCCCTGAAAAAAAGCCCTCCAGTGGTCCCAGAAGCTCCATTCAAGTGAATGGACACGGTTTCTTATTGCATTTGATAGAGTAACAAATCTCCAGTTTTATTTTGCTACTGTACAATGCTCTCAGAGTCCGGCTACCATTGTTTAAGTTGCGAGAGGCATTGCTGAGCCCCTGGTAATTGCATGGCTGGTGATTTGTAATCGTTATGAGGGAAAAGCTGCTCTTCCCCATGGGACCCGACAGGTCAGCTGCTTTCATGCTCACGTAGTCAAAAGCTATATATCTGCTATGGCCTGGCCTTTGCTTTCATGGCTGTACGATTGTATATAAAAAAATCTGAGCTGTGTTTAAGCCGTCCATACCCCAATGCTTTTTCAAACATGATTCGTGACAACAGATAATGTGTTTTGATCTCCGCTCTGATCAAATTCTCATTTACACAAATTGAATTTACAAGCAAGAAAGTAATAACGGAAACAAACTGATTAACTATTCAGCAATTTTGACAGTTGAATCATTGCAGTCTTGCCGAGACTATCAAAAATGAGCAAAATAAATCAGAAGGGATTTGCTGACCCTTCAATTCCTTTATGTTGTTAGTTGCGCTTTTCTCTCGACTGCAAATCGACGACATTAGCGCGTCTTGCGCGTTATTGTCAGAATTGATAGAGAACAAATGCGCGAGCGTACAGCTAAATAAGATTTACGCTGACAGCTCTACCTCAAGATAAAAAAAAGATACAGAAGTTGTCAAACATGAAAAATGGACTAACATCTACAACTGTAAGATTTATGTGATATTAATGCATATTTGAGTCGCTTTAAAGAAAGACAATGATGGCGATTATTCTTGTTGGCAGTCGGCTTAGATGACACTCTCGGAGTCTATTCCTGCAAAACTAAAAAAGCCCTGCTTCAAGAGTTTTTCAATATAAACTTCAGTAAGAAAAATTCTGGAGATTATGGAGTAAGTTGTGCACGCAGCACTTTCAGTAAAAATGAAATTTATACGGAGCTGACTTTATGGAAGGAAAAGCCCATCTTAAGTTTTAAATCTGTCTTCATATACAAGTATTCGGATTTTGCCAAAATAGGACATGTTCCTGGATCCTTGTCGGTTCTTTAACAACATTCCGATTGGATCCAAAACCAAACCAATTTTTATTTTAAATAAGACTACCTGATTTTTAATGTTAGAGTCATATGGGTTAGTGATATGTTTGATCTACATTTCCTCTCAGAAATATCTTCAAATGCTTAATTTTGTTACAAAGCCCAGCTGTTGATAAGTGAAGAACACAATAAAACCTAACAAATGTTCTGTCAGTGAAGATGTAAATTTCTGTCTCCTAAATCATACATTTATGTAAATGTGTGTGTGTGCACTCCGGCTCTACTATCTTATAAAAACAGCTTGATGTCTAATACATCTTTAAAAAATATTCTTTATCTTTATTACATGGAGCCAAATTTTTTGAAAGAAATAGAGAATAAAACAAATGTTAAACATTACAAACAATGCGAACGCAGCATTATGAAAACGAAACGGAAAAAAGCCAAAAGCGTCTCTAACATTAAAAGTCTGGATGAACGCCTTGTGTCTGAAGAACCATCGAGCCATTTCACAACAAACCACCCCATCGTCTAAACACGTCCGCATTATGGGCATAAAAATGAATGACAGGAAATGACCTTTTTAGAAGGAAAAAGGAGCAAAAACATTCAAACCTATCAATATGGATCCAGCTAATGTCTGAGTGCCAGGATGAAGAGGTTACCTAGGCAACAAGTGGAAAAGGGCATGAGTTAGAATGGCATTAATTAACAGATTCTGCTCCTTTGAAGTAGACGTGTTTAGGGATAACAGGGAGAGATATGCTCAAAAATTTATCAAACCCTTTAGATGTATTTGTTGTAAAATGCCATTAATTTATTCTATTTTTTTCCCCAAAATTTCATTTCAACCTCTTTACCACACGCCAGAAGGAATTTTAGAGTTAGTAAATAGCAGCACATAAATACATATACCGTTTTTACTTTCTAAATACATTTATTTCTTAATAAATCTCACTAGTTTAAACATTCATGCTATTTCGCAAAAAAAACGACTAAAAACCATGTGTGATCTATTTTTTATAGATCAAAAAGTCAAATGCCATTTTATTTCCAGCCCCTGTTTTATCTACATAGACCTAGTATTAGGGATTGATAAAGGGATCATGCTGCTGCTAAAAAAGAAGATAAGCAAAAGCTTGTAGAGTCAGTTTTTAAATCAATATATCAGATCTTTCGTCTATTTATGATGTTCTGATGCACACAAGATGTTATGGTGTCCAGCTCGAAGCGACAGATGTTTCCTAAAGATCTGATCCATATGACAATCCAATTCAAATCATTGCTGTGAATCAATCAGCACATGTTCTCTGGTAGCATCATAACAAAAGTTGTGTGTGTGTGTATCTGAACATCCCAGTGGTTTGTTCCAACAGCTAAAGTGGGTTAAAGGGAATCTTGATGACTCTGGCTATAATCGAGGGAAATAGGTGACCAGGTGTTTGTGTCTACGGTATCTGAAGAAAACCGTTTGTATTCCAAATCATCTCCATTGGCATGGAAGTCCGTGACTTGCGTGCAACCATCATGGGTAACAGGATTTGGATACAGCTATTGCTTTTTAAACCAATCAGGCATTAAGTGCCATTACTGTAAAAGCAACATACGCTGATGACATCAGAATACACAACATCCCGAGCTCTCCACTATAGTACATCATGAGCTGTGACATTTAATGTAGCACATATTAATTGTAGCCCTTTACAAAAGCATCTGAAACCATTTATACATTGTTTGCAAAAAAACAGATGATTTCTTATTTCTTATAACCAGCTTTTTGTCTTGTAATGGTGCATTTAACATCAAGGGCTAAATGGACATGCTAGCCAGCCGAACCGAAAACACTTAACACGCTATAATGCCCCCTCTTCTTGCTCTCCTTCTCAGGCTATCCTCTTTGTTCCACCAGATGGATAATCTGAAGCATCCATGGCATTCCATTGGAACAAAGAAGAGGAATGATGAGGGGAAAGAGGTGAGACAATCTGATTATCTCGCTCCAATCAAACACAATTAAGCTAGGTCATCTGGAACACTTAAACACCAATCTAATGGGACCTTTTCACGCACACGTACGTGATCTGAGGTATGCACCTCGTGCATAACACAGGGCGCAGGTTCTAATACACGGGTATCGAACAGTGCAAAGGGCGCCGATGAACACATTCCAGGATTAGCCCGCGCTGCAGGCAAAACTTTGCGTCAATTAATCACCAATTAATGCGAAAAATACTTTTCTGCTTAATTAACATACAGCTCCCGGTTTAGAGACCAATTCATCAATTTCACGACTGTCCACTCACTCCCTAAACAGCAACCAAAAGAACGGAAGGAAGAAAATGAAAAAAGAAGAGATATGGAGCACAACGAAATTTCTAAACCCTAGCGAGTTGCATTGCCGTTTAATGCTTAAAATAGCAGCTGCCTCCTAAATCAGCATCTTAACTGAAAGAGACGTCAGGCATGTTAACTTTACCGTAACGTTGTTTCTTAAAGGGATAGTTTACCCCAAAATAAAAACCCATACATCTACACACCCTCGGGGTGTTTTGAGGTATGTTAGCAACTGAACAACATTGCCACACATTGACTTCCATTAAATGGACACAAAATTGAGGCTTTCTCGTAACTTAATTTTTTTGTGATTCACAGAAAAACAATGACAACAATTGTATGTGAACTTTCCCTTTAAGTAACAACATTTATGATCCAGGTTGTTGAAGGTCAATATGTTGTTACACCTGAAAAACACTTTTCCAGGTTGATCCACCTGCTGCGTATGTGCAAAGGTACGAACACTTGTTCCAAGCCCATCCCTTAGAGAGATGATTGGATCTTTTACTGGAAGGCGGGGCATCTGTCGCAAAAGTGGCTAAACTGACGATTGCACTTATTCCATTCAGTGTATTAAAAAATGCAGCATCTTGTTATTAACTATAATCTCTGATGTGTCTGATTTGGATTTCTCTTCACATGCTGCAGCTCTGCGCCGCTGAAAATAACGCTCATCATGCAAAGTGCACAAGATCTCACAGTTGATTTTCACACAAAGTTGCCAATCTAACAACACGATTCTCAGCACACACAAATACTGTGTAAAAAATGTATGAAAAATAAATATTTCCCTATGCCTTCTGGGACTTTTGTGCCTAGGGATAATCCATACAATGCTCTACCAGAATTTAGCCAAACTACACATTAAAAAGCAAGATAATGTTTCCGCATACTTCTTGGATATCTTTCCATCTGGAGCACTCATATGACACCCTAAAATGCTATCTAGGTAGGCAACATGTCAGCTAGGTTTTGGAACAGAGCTCGTGTCTGTTCACGTTGGTTCTGATCCAATTAAGAGCACAGAGAAAGTGAGGAACAAGGCAGATAAAACCAACTTTTTTTTGGATGCCACTAGATCAATGGGACTTCGATTCTATTCACGCTGCATATGTCTTTGCAGTTATGATTCCTCTGAATGTGTTTGCGCTAGAGGCTGAGCATAATTAAGAGTGGATGGTGAGAGAGAGTGAGCGAGGGAGATGGGTATTGTCTTCTACTACCCTCTGTTGTTTATTTCTATGTGAACATGGCCTCTCTCTCTTTCTCTCTCTAACTGAATTATGACTTAATACACAGCCCAAGGAGAGACCACACACACACTTCTTAAAACCCAACGCATAAAACTCGGAACCAAGCCAGACTGCAGGGCCGAAAGGAGAGAAAGTGTGCGTGGCGTGTGCAAAATATAACAAATACATGTTGAAGACAGAGATTACGATCAGCAATCTTGTTTCTCTTTTCATTCGGATGTCTGTCTTTAATTTTGCCCTCATGGATGCAAAATGTACCTTCACTGATAACAGTTGTTGGTACAGCAGCTAGTTAATATGCCGAGCATGGACGCGTACACAGAAATGCATCTAGAGCAGTTTACTGTATTCGTTGCTTTTGGCTGCACATGGGGTGGAAGAGAGAGAGCGAGAGAGCAAGAAAAGGAAAACAGGCTCTAATAGAGATAAAGTTGGGGAAACCCTTCTTGTTTCCTAAAAAATGCACCAAACCCAAGTGGCTTCTAAAACCCAAACACACTCATATCCACTGACCATCACCTGCTTCTTACCACCTGCAATATATTCAACCAGACATGAAACGGCTATAACATGCTGCATATGCGTTACGATCTTTAATGTTTATTTCGCTACAGTGTTGTCGACATATAGCCTTATTGTAACTAAAATATCCATCTCAAAGCCTTTTAACGCCGATTTAGAAGCTGCTGGTAGCAAAAACAGTCTAATGTAGGAGATATAAAGCTTATGAGAAGTCACAGGGGATATCTAGACCAGCCAAGGCTCCGTGTGTCATTCCGTGTGTATGTGAAGATCCCGCCCAGCCCTCTGGAGTGTTATTGGCAAAACAGGCAGCGGTTCCAAGTTAACTGTCTCGATGCATGACTATCGATCTGTATTGAGAGCGTAGCAAAAAAATGACAAGGTGAAAGATGGAGCGAAACAGAGAATTGAGAGCGACGGGAACAAATATATTAACACTAAAAGATATCAGATATCGTAGACTAGACAGCATATTTAATTTGACGCAAATGAAGACGAGTCTGGGGTGGATGCAACGTTCGCCCAGTTGGCTTCTTTCATGAAACACGAGCAGAACAAAAGACGCACGTACTTAACAAATTTAGAGCTTGGATGCACTGTCACTTTGGATAAAAGTGCCGGCCAAGTTCAAAACTGCATATTTTACAAATTTGAAAAATCCTTGTAGCATTGAATTCAATGGACAGCCTTGCGAGGATAATCTTGAATAGAAATATCTGAAAATATTCATTAAGTGTTATATAAGATGTCAGTATCACAATTAAGTTACATTGAACATCTTATACTAATATAGAAGCAGTCAAAATATATGCAGAAATGTAATCCTCACAGACAGTGTTTCTTTGTTCAAGCTTCAGGTCCTTATTGTGCTTGTTGGACATGAGACCGCCGTAGCTGTGGCTCTTGTCTTTGTGTATGTAAGCGAATCACACCGTTAAACCAGCTAATTTCAGCTGTTCTCCAACCATTCCCATGCACCATTAAATGACTACATTCTCAAAATATGAAACATATGGGCCTCTTTAATTGGCCAATTTCTCTTGCCAGTGCATTCAGTCTACTCCTGAATCCAAAAGAAAACACAAGGGCACGCGCCAGCCAAATCAAGGCAGACAGGCTTGGCATACACGTTCGACTCAGATAGCGGTAGATTCCCCTCTGTTCTATTGATTAATTGTGCCATTACATTTGATGTATTGTTTTCTGTGGCCCATTTATTCTCTTTGCCTCTTGTTTTGTTTTTCCTTCATTTCGCCATATGAGAGATACAGCCGGTGTGATAGTGTTCAACGCGACTCGAGCGCAGATGAATAAAACCATCTTTACACGCTTCCTACGTGTAACGGGAAGAGGTCACGGGACGTCTTTTTAATCTGTGAAGTTACTGTTCCACCCATGTCAGGAGTAATTTGTCCTTCCAACGGAGACAGAGAATAATTATTCATATTTAATCAGGTGGAGAATGTAACGTGGCCTGCCGGTTGATAAGTCGTTTTCTGTGTTCCATTATCAAAGTTTTAAGAAAGCGGCTCCGAGCGTCTAACCAGCACTCGCTAAATGGAAAAGCTAGAGTGGTTTGGCTTATAAAATCATAATGGGGCTGCCTGCTTTGATAAACCGAGAACGTGCCTGGAATACAAGAAAGAGAGAGGGAAAATGCAAGATGGGGAAAGAGGACGGGGAGAGTAGAAAGTCTAAAGGACAGTAGAGAGGACGGAGAGCGTGAGAGGCGGCGGAAGATGAGCTACTAATAATTACAAAATAAAAGCATCAAGCCAAGAGAGCAAACTAACTGATAATATGATCGAGACTGAGAATGAACTGTGTCTGCCGAATCACATTTACATTATCTGGTAAAAAAAATATTATATTAAATATTAAAAATAATAAAAAATATTAGTAATAGTTAACATCACCAAACCCTTATTTACAATTAAGTTCCTGAATTAACTGAATTACGAGTTGATAGTAAATAAGACGTAGACACACACAAGTGTGGCACATTAGTCGAGCCAGTTTGCTGCAGAGTAAAATTACTAAAAGTTTCCATGAAAAAAGGCCAAAAAACGAGAGGAAACATGTAGAGGATTTCTGAATAACTGCCAATGCAGAGACAAACACTAAAGACGAGTCGTGACCACACAAGCAGGAAGTACTGATGAAAGAAAACGGACGCCCCTCTCAACCACGCCGTCCTCAGTTCTTAATAAGCGTCTTAATGTTGAAGGACTTACCCTGCTCGAGCGGTTGCGGCTTCAGGCCACTGGCCTTCATCTTCAGCGCTTCCTTAGCTGACATGTCACAGCAGGAGCCTTTATTAGTGTCCTGATCACTGTCCGCTTGGTCGCTGTCTCCATGCCCGCTGTCTCTGAGACTGGCACGCTCCGGATCTTTGAACGTGGAGCTGCTGCGAGATGAAAACAATCAAATGGATAAATGGGATAGAAAGTCGGTGTATTTCGGGAACATCCACGTGCCCAAGAGTTTGAGACGAGCGCAGCTTATAAAAGCATTAAAGGGGCCTTACCTTTGAACAAACTGCTGCCTGTTACCCATGTAATTGGACTCAGCTGGAAAATTGTCTGTCTGTGGAGGAAAAAGGAAGACAGTTTACGCCTTGTACGACATTGAAATGCGTCCTGGTGTGCGACAGAATCTCCTGGTGAAAAAGACTGATTAATTATTCAGAAAAAGAGGAGGGGGTTTAATCTTTAGATTCGTGCATTTTAATTAGTCAAGGAACGTGCTAATTAAACATCTAAAACACTCAATTGCACATTTGTGAACTTAATGACCTGTTAGATACAAATAAAAGTGGAATAGAAACAAGACATGGAAGGGAGGGGGGATGTGTTTGTATAAAGGCAAATTAAACAAGATGCTACAGCTGAAGTACCTTGTTTCTATTTCACCCCCTCAGCTTGAAATGGCTAGTTACTACTTACTAATATGTTAAAAAAGCATTAAAATGAAATTTTTTACAACCTTGTGTCAAAGCGTAACCTGTCTGTAACTTTCACCTGTTCCGTATGCGGGACACCTAGATTTGCGTCACTATTGTGCATGTAATTTTTAAATTGAATCATGACAAACTAAATATCATTAGCAAGGTCTAAGACTCTAGAATACAGATTTATTTGGTGTTTTTAAAAATAATTTATGTAGGGAGAGAAAATGATTCTTTTTTATAAAGAGTGTGCCTGCATTTTTGTTATCCTTTTGCGACTTTTGGATTTTTTTATGTATTTTTTAATCAAAGAAACACTTAAACTGTAATTTATTTTTACAATAAACCTAAAAACATACCTATATTTTTTTTGTGTGTGTTTGTGATTATTTTTTGCAGTAAGGAGATACTTTTCTTTTTTCAATAGAGACCGACCGTAAGTCTGTATTCCAGAGAATTCATGAGCTACCGCCATTTTAGTTCCAACATGCGTTTTCATGAGTAGGCTCAAAAAGGGCTCCGATAGTTAACAGTTTAAGAAAAGTATTTTTTAAAGAATAAAATACAAAAAGAGTATCACAATGTAGCATTTGTAGTCTCGCCTACAAATTCATACCCATGCTTCTATATTCAAACCGCCACTTGTACTGTTCACAATACAAGCAACAATATGCAATATTACATGTAACACAATCGTGCTAAAATTTTAATTTGCAAAAACAGATGTATAACACAACCATATTTGAACAACTTTTCAGTTTAAATTATGCACCCGCATACAATGCCAAAATGTAACAATGCTAAAAAACTTGATAGATGTAAAACTTGAATTTAGTTTATTTAAGAAGTGAAATATGACTTGTAGATGTTATTAAACCCAGACTTACACTGATACTGCAAGCAAGTGTACTTCAGCACAAAACATTTATCAGTCATCATTAGATGAAAACAGAGAGTGTCTACCAATCAGTCCTGTCAAACAAAGACTGAGCTGAGTAGTAAGATGCTCTTTATTGAGTAAACTTCACCGGTTTGTCACTCTTACAGAATTATATCTATCTCCACGTCTCTTTCACACCTCTCCCTTCAATGGCCGATGACAACGGAAAAACCGATAGCCCCTCTCTGATCCCCCTCCTATGGGTTTCAATTACTCAGCTCAATGTGGCATCAATGTTGCTACGACGTGTTTGCGTTTCAACTCAGAGTCAATACGAAGTGGAAGGGAAAAAGAATACGAGCTCAGCTGTGGTCCAGACAATATTGACACGGCTAAACACAAGAGCGAGGAAGACTAATGCACTGCTTCACTTCTCCTCCATCCCTCCCATCCACATCCCACTCTCTCGTCACCATCATTAAACCTCTCAGACATCTTGATGGTACAGTAATGCAGTGCAAAAACGTTCTTTATTGCTAACGTACGCTTTCACGCCTGACATGTGCCCGCCGTCTAAACGTGTTATCTCACCTGTTGTTTCAAAGGCATTTAAAGATGCGGCCGTAAAATTCCAGGCGAGCAGATCTGTGTCTTTTAGATAAGGCAAAATGCTATATAATCAAAGATTGATAGCCATGTTTATCTTTTCAATTTTCTTTTCGCTTCTGAAACCTTAAACCGTCGAAAATACATCTATGCTGGAGAGAGATACGATGTTTTTCTTCAACGCACCGCTGGACTTCAAAAGGATATATCTGAACGGTGCAGTGATGTAACTGACAATCGAAATGAAACGAGAAGGCGCTTTCGCAGCGGGAGAGGATTGTGGGATTGTTGGAAAGGTCAGGTAGGCCTTCCGTACCCCCCATGACCTTCATGCGGCTTTGTTGAGACTCTATCGCGGAAAGACGCGCATCTTTCAACATCTGCAGCAGATGAAAAGCACAGATGCCATAGCTGAATCAAAGGCTAAATCAGTGACTGGAACTCAGTTTAATTAAAGCAGAAATTCTTTGTAAATACAGAATTCTGTTTTTCTTTCAAACGGAAAAGAGTCTCTTTAAATCTGGGGTGGTGAGGTCGGGGTGAGTTCACCCCCTATAAAAAGGTAAGTAAGAAACGTTAAGGTTATACGAACACATTCACGCAACTGTAAAACTAACTCCCATTTCACAGAAAAGGCCTACAGATATGAACTCGTAAAAAAGATCAGTTAAAAAAACATCCCCTATTAATAACCTACTCACAGGGGTGTGAGCGTGGGAGACGATGGGTAATTTTGACGGTGGCATCAGCGCGCCCTTGGCAGCCACGGGAAGCGCTGCACACCATTACAGGAACGCGACCTCCACACGTCTACTTTAAAAGGTTGATAAGAGCACTTTCCGAGGAAGTGTTTTACAACATCCTGCCTGTATGCAAACTCTCTCGACAGAGAGACTGAGCCAGACAGAGGGAGAGAACAAAGATAGTACCAGTCTAAATCTAGATCCGCAAGTTTCCTGACATTACGCAGGCCGCGTCCCCTGTCACGCACAACACCACGCAGCTTGTATCACAACACGCTGATTTTTATTTACCAGTACTTTATCTTTCATCTTTCTTTTCTTTTGTGCACTGTCAACTGTGACTTCTTTAGAAATCCAAAATCATTAACATTATCAGAAGCATCAGACCTGCAAATAATCACGATCACAACAATGCAACACAACCTTGCAGGTTAACAATGGAGCCGCTATAAATAAATGCTTTGTATCAGGTGCTGAGAGCTAATAAAAAATGTTACAGGAATAAGAATCAGACATTCTTTACAGTCATTCAGTCAGTTTTTACGACAACAGGTTATTACCTCAATGAGACGTGACACGCCATATCACCGCCATTTTTACGTTTGTTCCAGCTGATACATCGTACAAGTTAGCAGACAGCAAACGGCCAGCACTACTTATGGCTGTAACTAAACTCATGCTCATTTTAATTGAGTGTTAAAGCCGCAGCTCCTAATTGAGGGCACTGGTGCACCATTTGCAGAGCTGCATTAATCGAGCTCTACAAATGTTAACAGCAGGCTTTGTGGTGGTGCTTTGAATGAATCTTTCCATCTGCATGTTTTTGTTCTGCTGCCCTTTGTTGTGTTACCACACAAAAGAAAAACTTTACACATTTGATTTCTGGGAAAGATGTTCGCCAGAATGCGGAATGACACTGCTCCGCTAAGCTGTGGCCTTTAGCAGCTCATGTTTGATACAAATGGAGCTTTTGTGGTTATGGGAGAGACACGGGTTTGTATTCGACCCGTGTTTCGCCCTTATCTCATTTCTCTTCTCCTTATAAACAAAATCTAAAAATTGCTCATTTCTATCTGTATCAATACAAAATACATACAGTAGGTTACAAATTACAATGAGATTGTTTTTGGTAAAGAGATATGTCACCCAAAAATGAAGATGCTGTCATCCTTTACTCACCGTCATCATTACCTGAATGACTTTCCTTCTTTTGCAGAATACAAAAAAAGATATTTGAATAAAGTCGGTAAATAAACAAATGTGACTAGCAATGATTTGGTGTCCATACAAGAGAAGTCGACTGATATCACTGTTGTTCAGTACACAACTTTTTTTTAAATGTCTTCTTTTGTGTTCTGCAGAAGAAAGTCATACCGGCTGGAAATGACAAGAGGATGAGTGAATGATGACAGAATTTTCGTTTTTGGATGAACTATCCCTTTAAAAGGAGACATCGAATGCTCTCTAGTTTGTATGATTTTTCAGGGCCTTTATCATACTTAGGTTAAAATTCTTCTGATGTTGTGTAGACAAGACTTTTTACCCTGTCAACAACATCTCTAAAACCTTACTTACTGCAAAAAAGTGAAAATTGTAACCGATATCCCCTTAATTTTGATTAATTCCATTCCATAAGTTAATGCATTACCTAACACAAACTAACAATTAAACAATACTTCTACAGCATTCATCATTCTTATACTTATTTATTTATTTTCCAGTTAGGAATGTCCCCAGATGTAAGATTAGCCTAACGCTTAGAGACAAATATGTCCCCAAACTATAGTTAGGTATTCCCTCCTTACTCATCAAACGTTATAGAAAGTCTGAGAAGAAGCAGCGAAACGCTAGAGAATCTGTCCATGGAAGCAATTGTACGAGAAAACGAGACTCTCAGGAGAGAGACAGAAAATGGCTCATCTATTCCAGTAGACCCTCAGTACCCCTCTGGAGTGTTGTCACGGTGACCAAACAGATGCCTTCTTTCAATGGAGACAAATGAACAACGGTCGAGCGTGTTAGTTTACAGGACAAACAGAATTAGAAATATAGAGGTGCGGTAAGGGAGAGGTATAGACGTCTGTAGGTGGAAGAAGGTGCCATGAGGGAAAGATAGGATGCTTATGCAGCAAACATGCCCATATGGCTTTCGAACGTCATTGGAGCTCCCTGGCTTGTGAAATGCATCTGGGTATTCCTGGATGCCAGAAATGTGCCCTCTGCTGTCTGACGATACAACTCTGAGATGAGCGTCTGTGAATTATGAGGAAAAATGACCACTTTCACATTCTAGATTGGCCAGGTAGAAAGATTTTTGGACAAACTATACGGGGTGTTTGGAATAGCTATATTTAGCATTGCTTGCCATGGACAAGCATTTACACAGAATTGTACAATTACAAGTCAAAGAACAAGCTTGTGCACCCTTGTGATTTAAGATAATTGAGTTTTAAACAGTCACATGACATGACAGACTGCTGAGAATCAAAGGTTTCAAGGGCAAACGGGGGGGGGAGTTTTCATATGTTTGTTTGGCTGTTTAAACACAAAGCCCCTGGGTGGAACAGTATTTGCGAAACGTACACAATACAGCCTCATAAACAAAGACGATCGATGTTTACAACTACATAACAAACATGAACAAGTCACCCCCCCGTGCATGCCTGCGTCGAATCAAAGGAATTAGAGAATAATCGGATCCTCGCCCAACCGGCGTATTCATTATAGGAAGAGATGGAGAATGGCGTTCTCAATGGCACTAGCATTGATCAGGTAATTTCTGTGCTACATAACCAAGTGATCTAATTCAATTAGCCGGTCATGTGTTTTCCTGTGGTTACTGAGCCTATCAATAGTCTGGTCTTAACAAACCAAAATGCCACCGCCGTTCATTTCCTGCCCGCGGCCCCAGTCTCCCAGTTTAAGTTTTGAAAAATTAATAGCTTCCTTTGAAATTAACAGCACATGACTCTAGACGTCTGTGGCCAGTGTTACATTCATCGAGATTAATTACGCGGAGCCCAGCAGACACCGCAGGTCATCCGTTTTATCTAAGCTTACATTTGACGGGAACCTTTTAAATGTAACAGCAGCGCTGCACAGGTTTCTGTTATTTGAGGTTTTAAGTCGAGCTGACGTGCGTGCAGATCCTGCGGGATAAATCGCCATTAGAGTCAAAGTTAATGGCAAAGTTTAATCTCTCTGTGTCACATATGTACGATGCTGTACTTAGAGGCATCACAGTTCTAAAGTGGTCCCATCTGTGAGCAAAACAGCCAACTGTCATGCTGAACTATAAGAGGTTTTCGCAATTTAAGTTTGGTTTTGTTTTACAAATTAATCCAAGCTTCTTCGTGCCTAAAGAATAAATGTTGTTTTAATGCATGAACAGGACGTTTTTATATGCATTGGATAAACAGGCTAAAACTTAAAGAAATATCTGCAATACATTTTTCATAATTCTGTTCTTTTGTCATTTGAGTACGTCAAATCCTTTTATTACAGACATTTTCAATTCAAGCGCTCTGCATAACTAAAGATCAGGGGATCAGAGCCACAAAGGATGTCCGTATGCGGATTTAAGCCACATAGTATATTTTTAGGGCAATAACCGTACTGAAACACCATTTCTTTTTACAAATCCTGCTTTACAAAATGTAGAGAAAGAGATTACTGTAATCCCGGTCGGGATTATAAGCACTTCGGGGCAGTCGGAGCACCAGACCACCCGTGTCCGGCTGACACAGATACAGACCGAGCCAACTGTCATACATACTAGATAAGACCAATTTCCACTTTGCAACAGAATAGGACAGAACATAATCCCATAACTAAGTACACAAAAAAAAAGATTGTCCCTTTCTAGAACGAGCAGAATGAGAAAACAAGTGACCGTTAAGGGTCTCCGTCTGCTAACAACAGACGCAAATGAGACGCGAATGTCTGACTTTGAATTTGTCCTTATAGCTTTGGTCCCTTCTCTTAAAACAAGTGGAGTGGAAAATAGATTTCTTAAACTCATTATGATAAATAAAAAGGCTTTTACTGTGTAATTTTTCATGGTCAGCCCCAGTGTTGAGACCTGAGGCAGACAGTCAGGGTAGAGAGTGAGATCCAGAGTTTGACAGAGAGAGAGACCGAGAAGGACCAGCTCTTGGCTTTTCCGGTTAAGCACATTAGAGGTGTGATACAAGGGATAGCCTCTCTGAGACGAAACACTGTGGATGGCTTAACCACTCAGAGGCCTTAGGGAGCAAGACCTGCGAAAAAGAAGGCAAGATGTTTGGATGAAGGCTTCTGAGGGAGCAAGAGCGGGCGATAGACCTTTTCATAGACAGGAAAATTTGTAAGTGGGAAAAAAACCTGAACTCGAAACGAATTTGCTCAAACATGTGCACCTCGTGTTCCTGTATTATTCCCATTCAAGTAGAGAGTCCTGCGGTATAGCTGAAATGTGGCCTGCGATTGCACTGACAATTTAACTGCAAAACCAACGTTACAATTTAACTACAAAACCAACGTTGCACCACACATTTACTTCTGCTGAGATCTCCCAGATCATTTCATTTTTTGGGAATGAAGCGTGTTCAAATAATTAGAATTTTAAAAAGGTGTTATTCACTGGGGCCCATTCGGGGTGTTAGGAGCCAATTGCGGTTAAATCAGAGTACATAGAGCGGCATCAACACTTACTTATTTATAACATATTCAGTGTGTTTATACACATACGTTTACTTTTGGTAAACAGCACAGATGCATGCACGCTAATCCACTACACTATGTTTGATTCACTTGCACAGCTAAAAACAAGTGGCTGGGGATCGTGACAGAGTTGCTATTGTTAGTAAGCATTAAAATACTTTTGCTAGTTCACCTGCTCTTCCGTGATGTGACGATATTAAAATTAAACTTATCTGACTTGCTTTCTCCTGTGGTACACAAAACAAGATATTTTGAAGAACGTGGGTAACCAAACAACATTGGCTTCCATTGTATTGAAACAAAAACACTGAGACAATTTTCAAAATATCTTCTTTTGTCCTCCAGATAAGAAAGAGGGATAAAAGGTTTCAAAGTATGTGAGGTTCAATAAGTGATGATAATATCCCAAAATGGAAAATATGCTAGCCAAAATCAGTATTTCACACGTTGTAATTTTTTGAGAGAACGGTAGCAGAAAGATTTTGTAGCCAGAGGCTTTGAGAATAGGACGCTGCTTTGGAAATGTCAAGCACTCTTCTGCTCCAGTGCAGATCGAGACAAACAAACACATATGCTCAAAATCTGCTCTCTGTTCTTGGATAAGTTCACGTGTTGGGTGCATGGCTTAAGCGGAGCGCTCGGAGGTCGGTGGGAGCACAGGGTTCCTTGAATCAACACGGCTTCACACTGAGGTCACAGAGCTGCGGCGTGCGCCTCTCTGTTGTGAAATTCATCCGTGTGTAATTGATTTGTTAATCGTCCGAGGTCGCTCCTGAAATCCCACAGCCTTCGAACACAACAGACTGTGGATTTCTCCTGATTCTCCTCCACCGGTGGTCCGGACCTCCCATAGGACACTTCGAATGAGCACAAAGCTTTTAGAGCACTTCAAAAACAAACATTCCCAGACAAACGTGGTTGATCTGGTCCGCTGTGGCCTCCCATATTCATAAACATCTACGCATTCAAAACCAAACCGCCAAACAAAGCATGGTGTGAAGAAAAGCTAATATTTGAACAATGCAGCGTCTCCACAGCATTACCGGTCAATTATTTTAAATAGTTGTGGAGCGTTTGTCTTCTAAGCTGTAAGGAAAAATGTGAAAAATCTTACTTTAGCTTGTCACTGGGGCAGTCTACCCACTAGACCTTTTAAAGGGATAGTTCACGTAAAAATAATAAAACTCATTCTTTAATCATGCTCGTGTGGTTCATAACATGTATATAAAAATAAGATATTTAGAGAAATGTCATAGTGGTTTTGTGCTCATACAATGGAGGTCAATAGGGTTCAATATTGTTTGATTAACACCGTTCTTCATATATTCTTTTGTGCTCTGCAGAAGAATGAAAGTCATACAGGTTTGAAATGACATTAGGGTGGGTTAATGAAGACAAAAGTATTATTTTGGGGTGAACTATCCCTTTAATACATGGACAGTGGGGTCTTAATTGTGATTTTGATTTCGAAATAATTCATAAAATAATTTTAGAGAAAGTGTGGAGAAATGAAACGGAGGGAGAACCTATGGTAGAGAAAACAGAGTTAGAAGAGAAAAAGTCAATACACTCAACCCCGCCTGAGCTTCTTAACAGCTTGGTACATCAACCAGCTTGATCCAAAGCATACCTCCTCATTAAAGACAATGAGGCACGACACCAAGACTATATCGAGACACGTGTTGTAATGTAAACCCGACAACTTTTACATCAAACTTTCTCAGCACGTGCCGGCGGGAAGTGCCGACACGTTTCTCCGTGTTGCTGGAGCCTCCTTTATTAGTTTTTCCATTTCACGTAATGGCGGCCTTTCGAAAAAACTCAAAGCCAAAACCGCAAAACACATCCACTAGACGTCGACCTCGATATCGGCCCTATCTGCTACCCGTTAAAAGGCTGCAGCTGGGAACTTAAATGGAGCTGTGGTCAGGGTTCTCCGGCCCTGACGTGGAAGATTAAATTATCACTGGATAAGTATCTAAGAGGTCTGAAGAGCGTGTAGAAGCTGTACGCCCGAGCAGCGCTCTGGAAGTTGGGTTTGAGTTGAGATGAGGTAACGACACTTGGTCGTCTTTCAAAAGCAGAGGAGATAACAGGCATGCCGGGCTAAATCTATTTAGGCGCGCTAACCCCTCTGCCAATAGCCTTACAGCACTCACCAATAGGGTTAACTCTCCAAAAGAAGGTGTTAAAACTAGTGCGCAGCAGGTCAAGGACCTCTTAATCTTTCCTTAGAAAAGACATCCACTGAACTCCCCCCCATGCAGGCTGCCAAGGGTGTGTACAGCCCAGTCTTAGACCACCTGTTAGTGATTTTGGGAGTTGAGACTATCATCAGCTTTGCTTAAGCCACCCCCAAGAGTCATGCAAGTCACGCTGCGTTTTGGCTTCTGTTTGCGTCTGAGCAGGGCATGGAGGAAACCAGCGCTTCAAATCTGCATGCACTTATCGGGAAGCCCAAACAAATGAATGAACCTGATCTCTGCAGGAGGAATGATGGATTATTTATGTGCAACCCTCTCAGGGTTTGAAAACTGAAAATACTAATGCATTGATGAGCACTGCTCCTTCTATTGCAAACCTCTATGTTAAAGAGATGTGGAGATGGTGGTCTAGTGGGTTAAACCACTGAACTGGTAATCAAGAGGTTGCTGGTTCGATCCAAGCAGCCACCACCAGGTGTGTCCTTGAGCAAGACACTTTACTCCATGTTGCTCCAGGGGGATTGTCCCTGTAATAAGTGCATTGTAAGTCGCTTTGGATAAAAGCGTCTGCCAAATGACTAAATGTAAATGTAAAGACCATGCGAAATAGCTTGAGCAGCACGTTTTATGGCCATTTTGTCCATTTCATATTGAATAGGAGATTTTTCCTGTTTTTAACCGTGGTTTTCTACTTGCTAACTGATAAAAATACTATAAATTTAGGAGATTGCTCAAAGGTTTCACTTTAAAATCTCAGGACACTAATTGGATATTTAAATCCGTCGTTACAATACTGTATTTTGCCTCCAATGTCTCCCCTACAATTTCTTAGGAAATAAAGCAATTAAAAGCTATTTTTTTTGGGAGTATGCCAACATATAAATAGCTTCGAAGCTAAAAGGCACGGACTAAGAACCACGAAAACGGGGTCTTTAAAATAGGATGCTGACGAGGTTGCCGGTCTATTTGTGTTGGTATCACCAAACCGCATCTGTGACACGTTCTGCCTGAGAGAATGAAATATCACTTTTCCCTCCCCTCTTCCCTGAAATTCCTAACACAGCAGTTCACACGCTCTCTCAAAATAGAGGCTGTTTCACGCCAAGCCGCTTTCTACCGTCACACCAGAAATCTCCACAGACTGGCCGGCCCTCGCGCGAAACTGGTGTAAAAATGAACTAAATAACCAGTCGGTTTGAAAACAAAGTCATTGAAGAGAAAACTATACTCAGGCAAAGTGTACCTTCACAACATTTCATGTGCCGAGAGAACAGATGAAACGGTAATCTCGGACTGGCCTTTGAAGACCCCAGATCTCAACACTATAATCCAACTCCACAGCAACAGATTAATTAGTCCTGGTTTATAAGAAGATGTAAATGAGAGATGGGAACAAAGATGTTGACCTCAAAAACTGTCAAAACGGTTGCTAAGGCATTGTGAGGTGGTTGATATGATTTATTTTTTTGTGTGCCTTTTTACCCTCACATATACAATATTTGATATACAATCAAATCAAAAATACATTTGTTTAACGTTTTGATTTTGTTATACAAGTTCTGTGGTTTGTCTTTTGTGACGTTTGTGTAGTGTTTTCAAACTGAAACAGGAAGTACATCTAGTCCAGTTTTCCTAAGTGGTCTATAGAATGTTATGCCTGATTGATGAACCACAGACTTTCAAAATGTGATGTTTGCTCATATCACTAATTTTGTGTGAGTCCTAGCAAGCACCGCCAATTACAAAGTGATAAACTAGCAAGAAAAGTTTGTGGTAAGACGTCTCCATTTCCATCCAAAAAAGTGAACAAGCTCAGCAAATCAGATCTCCTCTTTCTAAACTAGTTAACAGCAACGCAACCGACTTTTGCAAACGCATGACAAAATCCCTACCTAAAGCAGACAACCCAAATGAGTTCCCATGAGCCCACTGTAGGGAAGCATACTACCTTCATGTCTGCACTAGCCATTCCCTGCAATCCAACATGCTTTGATAAAGATTAAAATACTGCCAACTCCACTTAGCAACCCAGCCACAAATTTAGGTCACAGGCAGATGATAAACAACTCTTAGGCAAAGAAAATTAAATGTATAATATGATTCGATATGTTAATGAAAGGAAGTTTTGTTAAGCCACTAGAGCGCTCTCTAAAACAACATAAAGAAGCCGCACACATACACTCACTGACAAACAAACACACAAGCTTTCACACATAAAAGCCTGCACACATTACTGTTGTGGCAGCGTTCAAAACAATTGTCTTTTACTCCAAGGTGACTCCCTCTTTTTCTTTCCATTTCCATTTCTCTCAGGGTCAGCCAAGTGCAGTTTGTGTGCATAAGTAAGTGTGTGTGTGTTTGTGTGTATTGTGTTTGTGTTGTGTGTTTGTGTGTTTGCTTAACGCTGGGCTGTCAAAATGTCCCATTGCAACTCTGTCCGCTGTGTATTAGGACCCTGTCAGCCAGTATGTGGAATTAATCAGCAAGCCCCTGAAGAAACAATTGCATAATCTAAAGATATAAACTCGGCTGACCTTGCCTTCGAACGCGATTAAATTTCAACCTTCAAAGGGGAGATTGAGGGTGCTAAAGATTCTGAGTCAATAGATTTCTCGCTTCTCTTCTGCCCTCCACCTGTCCCACTCATCTTTATCCTATAAAAAGGAATGATTGACTCATTCTTTTGCCTTCAACAGTTCAGAATAAAATTCCATATGAGATTTTGAATGTGACCTCGGCCGGGCTCGAGTGCACAGCGTGTTTGTTATGAAAACACTGACTTACGATTGGGGGGTATTTTAGAGAGGGATTCTTTTCTTCATTTATTAACAAATCGATTGACGGAAAGGTGCGAAGATTGCTACCGCGACAAGATAATCTAATCGTCAGGAATTTGGATTTAGTCATCAGCGTCATGAGCCACTGCACATTTGATGTGAAATGACAAGAGCACGGAGGAAAGCAAACAGAGCAAGGGAGTAAGAGAGCGAGACAGAGAGTGAGGCTACAATTATCAACCCAGAGTGTGTTAGTGGCCTTTTAAAAAATAACTCACCAACCGGACCGACCCGGTTATGAACCTCTCATTCTTTGGATCAATCAAACCGTGCAGAGACTCCGGATTGATCTACCTTAAAAAGGGCGCCGATGAAGGCTTATCTAAAGATGGAGAGATGGGGTTGTCTTATATTGCCTGCAAGTACTCATGTGAAGTGTTTACAAGGTCTAAAGCTGTAAACATGATGCCAGTTTGGTTAGAATAAAGTAGATGCGATGGGAAATTTGGTCTTCCTTTCTAGAAATATTATTGCTGGAGAATGTTATCCAAGAAATGTTATTTTAAGTAATAGGTAATGCAATACAACTTGGTGTGCAATACAATGTGAACTCATTTTAGAAATACAATTTCGTCTGGTATTTTTTCTCATAAACTCACCAAAGCACCTGTGCGACTCAAAGAAGACATGAAGGCTGACTTTGACGGTTTAAAAAGGTTTTCATAAATATCTAAAGGGCAATTTATGGTCGTGCCCAAGACCTACGCTGTAGGCTGTGCGTAGACTGACATGCACCTCTTCAAAAATGTAACAACGCGTCAACTCAAAATCACAAGCAGCACGCACGTTGACACTGATGACCAATGACAGACGCGGTCAACAACGCAAAAGTATAAAAAAAATCTGATGTGCTGCATCTAAACTAAACTGAACTAAGATATTTAATGAAATGTAATGTAATCTAATACAACACAATACAATACAATACAATACAAATCACTACAATACTATACAATTAAAAACACAGAAATGAGTTAACAGAATGCAAGAGAGCAAGAAAACACAAATAGCGAAAAAAAGAACAATATTCACACGGAAGAAACTTTTTCGCCAGATATGCATTTTCACACTCTATTAAGTAGGATTAAGAAAAACAAACAGAAACATTAGATTTTTGAACCGCCAGCCATTTTCTATGGCACTCCTCAGCTCATCCACGCAAGGGTGCGGGTGAAACGATGTAACCGTAGACAGATAAGACGGTGTACAAAACATGAGTACTGACAAGCTCACTCATTAAACTCGACCAGGCCGCAAACGCTGGGTTTGTTACCTGCCGGCTCTGTCACATGGCAATCCGATACCACCCAAGACAGCCATCGTTCTCTACACAAACCCTTGCTGGAAAAACAGGCCTGAATCTTTGGTTAGTTCACTGAAGCTAGTGGTTGTTTCAGTGCAAGACCGGAGAGCTGAAGCGAACTCGCCCGAAATATTTCCTGAGGCATTGCTGTTTATGCTAGTGTTAATTCATTAATTACGCATTTTCTTTGACATCATGTAACACGTCAAGATGTGGCAACCAACAACAGTCCATTGGAAAATTAAAAAGAGTTCCTCCAAAAGATATGCTGGTTTATGAAAAGCACAGGGCAAGAGGAGACAGTTAAGCAATGCATTTGAAAGGTGAAAAGTGGATCTCTGTAAAGTTCCCAGAGAAAAAAAAGACGTCTAGTTCCTAGTGTGAACCGTACCTGAGAAAGCCAAAAACGAAGATAAAAAACATCTGTTGAACGAAATAAAGATCTGTTGATTGGAGAACAGCCAAGGCTTAATAAAACATGTTCTACCCCGTTTGACATTGAAACAGGATGTCATTTTTATCATTAGATGCCTCAACATCTACATGCACGCTTTTTGAATCCTACTCGTGGAAGCCTAATGTGTGTCTTTTGGTGAGGAAAATAAAATAGATGATGAAAGAAGTAAATAAAAGGAAATCAAACAAACATCTTCAAGTGTATCCTGCTATTTCAACAGTTTAGCAGAAGGAGGCCCATGGGAGGCATCCAAAGAACCCTTTGGGGTCTGGAGTGGCCCTGCAGGGGATCTAATAATTTTATTATTATCTAATAATAAAAAGAGAGATGGTACTTAAAATCACAGCTTGTGATTGAACAATGCTCCCCGGTCTCCGCCACACATAGAACTGACACAGCGAAGAGCTGTGAGGACTTGCTTCCCCGCGGCCAGACGCACCACAAAAGACAGCTGTATTTGTTTTATAGTATGAACATACAAGCAAAACGATGGGTTCTCTTCTGATCGAGAGTAGGAGCACAGGCATTTTCTTTTGTTGATCCTCCGATGTGTAGCATTTCATTCATTCGATCCGGCACACATTTCTTATGTTCAATTCTTTGCCAGCCAGCCTCTCGGATCTTGAAATCTGAATGTGTAAATCTACCACACTGTTCACACGGACGACATTAACTATTAACCAAGCTGCTCCAGTGTTCGGACTGGAGGAACCAGGGCGGAGGTCAGCCATTCAACACGTGTAACCTAACAGACTGATCTTTTAAACACGAAGATAATTCATCATTTCTAATTAAAGAAGAGCTGTGTGTCTCATCACATCAATATGTCTGATTTTAAAAAATAGGCGACACATTTTTAAAACAAAATACAAAAAAGGAATGCTAACTGGAAATCGGAGCCAGAGAGAGGGAGAAAGAAGTGTTCGCTCAACCCTAAGCCAGTATGAAATGTGGGCGCCTCTCTTCTAGACATTAATGACACAGTAACAACCATACTCATCGGGGTTAGCTTAAATGCCTCCATCCAAAACATTTACATAGCCAAAACGAATGCCTTCAAGCGTTAGTGAGGCTAGCATTAGCCATTACAGCATGCGTAAGGAAGCCCGAACAAAAACCGACAGGAAGAAACTAGGACTTGTTTCCTAAACACCCCGCAGTGCGATGTCCTTGTAGACAAGGAAAAAGAAACACGTTGCTTACTGTGAAATCGATGGAGAGAGAGATTTCAGACAAGCTGAGAAAGACCACCAGTGTTGTATTGAATATTTTAGGTCAGGAGCTATTTAGAGACAAAGCAAACCTTTACATCATTACTCTGACTACTTAACGCTCAGATGATTGATAAAAATTGAACTCCTCAAACTCCACAGCAATGACTTTCGGAGTTAACTTCCACAGACAAAGCAAATTAGTTTAAGTGCCTTGATGTTTTCTGCCTCAAGGGTCAAATCCTGTGTCTTATAACTCTTGCCGGAATACTTCTCCTTTTCACATTTAGCACTAATAGGTTTTGGTGCCTGTTTAAGTAATTAAATAACCCCAGCAGTATAAAAGCATTACTAACTCGCTGTTTTTCACAAACACGACATACTGACACAACATCCAAAATTATTTGTGCTACTTTCGCAGCTCAATTGACGTCTGACAATTACTTGTAGGTCGTGGGCACAAGAATGCCAAGGTTTGATAATTAGGTAACATCACACCGCAAGACTGCTTTACTTAAATATTTTAATTAAAAATAAAGAAAATAATATAATCTGTTGCATTCTATAAATGATACATGTCATATGTAGATCTATGAAGCTATTATGGGTACCTAATTAAATAAATCTCTGCTGTTTGGTTTATTTTATTTGAATAATAGAAATGATTTGGTTACAACTTTGCAAACATCACACAACCACATTTAAACTATTGACGTTTTCGGAGAGCAATTTATCCAGTTTTTTACAAATTTATGAATCAGCTGTGATGGTTTTCTAAAAATAAGCGAAACGCATGCTATTATTCAACCTAAAGTATTATTGTTTCCTGCGGAGATGAAACCCATTTAATCAAAAACATTCCACAGACCATGTGTATGATTCACTCTCTCATCCATCCGTTCAGTTCTTCATCTGGACTTGTGTTGTAAATCTACCCCAGTGACTCCAGCACAAAGACTTTCTCGAGATTAATTCCATCGTTCAAGCGAAACTGTACAAGGGCGGGGTAAAATTACAAATGCGTTTATGAGTTATTAATGGCCCCGGCCTGCTGGTTCCCAAACGGGCCTGGGGTTCCAAACCACGCCGAGCGGACAGCGCTGGGTTATAGAGCTATACAACTCAATAAATAATTCAAGGGAGTTACTTGGATTTCCAGAATTGCCATACATTATAAATGCAGCTCAACAAATGTCTCTGGTATTATACACATATCTGTACACTTCAGCTGTGCTGTAATTAATCGTCGAAATGTGCGCCAAAAAAGCATGGTGATCTTTTCAGCCCCTCGGCTTCATTTTTCATGCTGAGGTTTTGACACACTCCAGTGCACCCAAAGAAAACGAGGGACCGAGCGGAAGGGCGGGCGGCTGGGAAAGAAGGATGGATTTTTTTGTTGTTGTTTCAGTCCTCCTAGGATTGATTTTCATCTCCCAAAGAACTGGGCTAATCTCAATCCTTTTCTAATCTGTCTCTAAAGCAATTGAAACCCAAGGCCTTTTTGCAGATGACGAAAAAACAAGTGTTTGCTTGTCTTTCTTTTTCTGTGTGTGTGCTTAGAGTGTGAGGATTACATCTCAAAAATGATTTCTATCTACAACAAGTTATGAATACATTAATGGAAAGATGATTTGATAAAGGCAGGTTTTGTGGTTGCACGGCCCCCCACAGTTAACGCGACATGGTGAGAAGAATTTGAGATGTTTATTGTGACATCCTGTTCTTGTCTTGTTCTATTAAACCTCTTGATTTATTAATGAGTGAGTAAATTTAGCTGAGGTGGATCTTATGAGATCTATGCGTGAGTAACACGCTCATGCACACTCACGCAGATGGCTATTGCAAGGTAAAGAAAAGAAACCCCTTCAATTCCAGAAGGACCGAAGACAGAAATCAAACAAATAAAGGGCAGATTTATTGCGGGGTCTCATGAGCACCGTTTAGTGCTCACAGTCAAGTGCTGTTTAGATTTCCCACATACACTGCCGAACATATTGATCATGTGCGTATATCAAAACCTGATATCAATAATTCAGCGCAAACACAATGTGAACAAGATACCAAGGGCAGTAGAAAGAAACGATTGAATACGCTAAAGAATAAAGCCGGGCTGAGATTGAGAGAGGGAAAAACCGGTCTAAACACTTTCACGATTATCTTTCTCTCACTGATTCTTCTTCTCTTCTCTCCGTCTTTTTGTCTATAACTCTAAACCATAAACAAACGCTCTGTTTCTCAGGCAGGGAGGCCTCATGCGTGAAAAAAAAACATACTGCATAATATAATTTCTTTCTAGGCACACGGCCCACTGAAGTGTAGCAGAAATTTCAATTCGAAAAATCAAGAAGAGAAGAGAGAAGAGGAGACAAACAATGGTCTGTTACACTCATTGGGGATCATAACTCAATCCGCCATAATACATACACGCACACATACACATATCATTTAATGCAGCATGCAAGGACAGACCCATTAGCACGCATGACTGTGTTCGCGCTCCTGCTGTCCGACCATACAAATACATTCCTACACACACACAGAGCAAGAGAGAAAGAGAGAGGGCACTAAACAGATTGTCAGACATTGACTCTCATGTCTTGTCGTTTGACAGTATTTCGCATCAGTTCCCAAAGCAATACATCTCGAGCTCATGCGGCAATCTGATTACCCGAGACCCGCTTTTATCGCTCAATTTTACAAAAAAAAAACAACGTGACAGAAACCCAATGTCTATAAAACACTGCACCTTTACAGCAGGAGCTCAACTGCAGCCCCTCCGTTCAAAGCAGTCACCTACCTTCCACCTGCCATTCTATTTTAAATTGTTCAATACTTTATTGGCATGATTGCGTGTTCTTACAATATTGCCAAAGCATTGAACATATAACAAAAGATATACAATAAGTACAAACATTAAAAAGTGAAATTAAAAAAGGTGCCAAGTAAAAGATAAGTATATGTTAATAAACTGAAAATATAAACAACTAAAATATATAGAAATATACACTGTTTAACTTTTATTCTCATGTTTCTGCCAAAAATGTATATGTGCATTGATTCTTTTCTCTCTCTCTCTCTCTCTCTCTCTCTCCCTCTGTCTCTCTCTCTGTGTTATAGGGACATTTTCATGGAAAGATAGTTCGGACAGACACTCCCTGGAGGTGCTTTACTGCTGGCCGGCTGCAAACTCCCTCCAAGCACTGACCTTAACAAGCGGAGAGTCACGGCCATTGCCCTCCTCCAAGCTACACGAATTGCTTCTCCTGCTCAACCGATTTGAGCTTCAGTGACTAAGTTGACCTCTCTATTTGTGGAAACACAAAACAATCGCAAACCAGATGGCGGAAACAGATTTTAAGCATCACTTTGTGAGCACCACAGTCAAAATCTGTCCTCTCAGCATCACTGTCACTACAATAGCACATAACTTAAATTCGACAAGTAAACTTGCATGTTAAGTAAGCAGAGAAGTTTGCATTTAAACAAAGCCTCCTACATTGTGCTTCTCAGTGCACAACCGAGCACTAAGGCAGACTGTCTCCACCTAGGGGCACTTTCATTGGCATTTATACCAACACTTATACTCACTGTATCTGCTGACACACATTTCCCCTCTCCAAGAATATAGATACGGAAGATACAGAACAAAATGACTCCAAGAGACTCGTTTAAAATCTGCTGGCTTTAATTCTGTCAGATCTGCGGTTAAGTATGAACCAGACGCGAAGACAAATACTCGAATGCTCTCTGGAAGATTAGACGAATGCATTAAGAAAATCCCTCGTTCTTGGGTTAAAGGGATAACACAGAAGATTTTTTAAACCTCAATTCACCATTAAGTAATAGATCCAGACGCCTGCTGTGTAATTAAGTGCTATTGTGTTCCTTTATCCTGGAAACTTTTCTCGACCAATCGAATTACTCCCTTCATTGTGTTGTGCTCTGTGAGAGCAGACAGTCCTGCTGCTGTAATTGACCCTGCACCTCTTTTCATTTCAGCCGTATTACTTCAGCCGCCAGCTGTTCACAACCTCTGGAACAGCCACTACAAAACAGCATTAAGAAGCAGGCGGTCTACCCTTGTGCAGCTGTGTGGGGGCTTTTGGGGTTTAAGGCCAACGTTTTATTTTTTAGGCTTTATGTAAGGACAAAAATCATAATTGTTAACTATTACAATCATATAAAGTAAGAATTTAGATCAATTATTGAATTTTAATGTAACAACTTAATTTGTGTGGGACAACCACCGTGTTAATGTTGACAGGTTGTGTATAACTTAATCGCTTATATACGGTTATTTGGACACACAGGCCAGGTCTGTTTGTTGATCGGTCCGGCTAATGGGAAATATTATAACTATATCTATTTTATTTAATTTCTATTCATATGTTATTTTATGATAATAGTATAAAATAAACAATTTGTTTAATTGTATTGTATATAAATGTTATCAAATAACCAGTTTGTTGAATGGGTTAAGGGTCCTCAACCGATCCTCAACGGGTCCACTACTGGTAACCCAAAAGAATAGGCCTACTGGCTAGACATACCTTGAAATTGCTAACTAATTTACAGTACCTGTAATTTCTTTTGCTTGTTATCAGAAATAACCTGCCGGGACTATATTGTTTTTTTGGTTGTGTAACGGAAGTTAAATTCGGGCAGTAAAAGCGTGCATTGCGCAGTAACGTTTGCTTATGTTGTGCAGTAAATCTGCAATCACATTGTCCATCTAACAATCCGAATCAAAATTGTTAGATAAATTTCAACACTACTAGAATGCTTTCATCCTGTTATTGTCATGGTTCCACTATCATGTCATGTTTTATTCCTGTCTCAAGTGGAGCCATGGCATTGCCTGATGGTTTTGTGTGAGAAAGAATGATTCTTTCTCGTGTCTTGTCTTTGGCCCTGCCCCTCTCACTCCTCGTCAGCTTTCCCTGAGTGCTTAATCCCCAGCACCTGTTTCTTGTTAATTATCCCGTGTTTGTTCCCTATAAGGAGTCCTCATGTTTCATTGTCCTGTGCTCGTGCATTGTTCTTGTTCTTGTACCTGTTTGCATACCTCGTTCCTTGTATGTAAGTCAGTGGTTCTCAACTCTGGCCCGCGAGATCCATTTTCCTGCAGAGTTTATCCCCAACTCTGATATAAAACACCTGAACAAGCTAATCAGCGTCTTTAGAATAGATGCGTTCAACTTAATGCGGCGCTGCGCAAATCTATCATCGTATGACATTCAAGCACCCAAAAGAGATTCAATAGCAAATTGCGCAGTACGCATTTGACTCGCTCTTGCGGTACTTATATGCGATATGCCAAACAATCTGCGCAAGCCAACATTAAATTGAACGCATCTGTTACTGAAGTCGTTGATTAGCCTCTTCAGGTGTTTTATCACAGTTGGTGCTAAACTCGGCAGGAAAGTGGATCTCGCGGGCCAGAGTTGAGAACCACTGATGTAAGTTGTTCCTGTACCTGTGCTGTATCAGATGTTGCTGTCTTGCCTTGTTCCCGTTCCCCGTGTCTAGTAAGTGTTAGTTTAGTGTTCATTTCAAGTACTTTGTTTTGTAGTTTAGTTAGTCATTGTCCTTGTTTAGTTATATATATATCCTGTCCTGTTTTCCCCCTCGTGGGTTTTGTTTTGCCTGTTTGTTAGTGTTTATATGTTAAATAAATATCCTTGTTACCTCTACCCTCCGTGTCTGCCTGCAATTGGGTTCCCATGCCATGTCTCCCCCTGAGAACCTTGACAGTTATAGTCATTTAAGCCGTCACTATACATATAAACATAAGTGCTTCAGCCCTTCAATTCAGCGCGTGATCGCTGACTGACAGAGTTCTGGCTCTCACAAACGACGGCTTGTAGTTTATACCGAGTCTACACCAATTACACAACGACATCAAATCCATAATAGCACAAAATGAACTCCAGTTACTTTCATGCCCTTTCTCCGTTGGTGAGGAAAGTTAGCATGTATTTATGTTGCAGTGCATGTGCCAGGTTAATGAGGAGCTCTGATCCTTACTTTGACCTTTGACCCGCAGCTAGGATACAAAGAGTAGGTTCATACGCACTCACTCCAGCACAATCATAGACACATGCAGAGAAGCATTTAACCCAGAGATGTAGAGATGCACAAGACGACAGACACCAAATCCATAATAAGACCAAATTAACTCTGGTTCCTTTCACTGTTTTAAAGCTTCAGTTTAATGTCAGTTCACACTTTCTGAGTACTCAATTTTAAGTGCCTTTCTATCACTCTTCTTTTAATCTCTCTCTCTCCTCAATCCTCTACCATTTCAGGCCAGAGGAGGGTCAGATTGTTTTACGGCCCTAGTAACTGGATAGCACATCTGCCTCCTGCCGCACTTGTGCTGTAAATAATGGAGAGTATATCCTGTACTGTATGGATCTATGTAAACACACAGCATGCACGCTGTGTGTGTGGGCCTTACTTACTTTCTGCAACAGAGCGAAGGTGGTGAGAGGGCCGTGTATTTATGCTTCAGTGCATGTGTCTGCTGTTTGAACTCATTATTAAAGCTCAGGATAATGGTCCTTACTTTGACCTCTAACCTGCAGCTAGGATAATGTGGTTACATACTGTATGCACACGTGACCGGACAATCACACAAAGATTTAAATGCAGAGCATAAAACGGATGTAGAGTTAACCCTTTGATGCATGAATTTTAAATCATAGGGCAAATTTTTTTTTTTTTTTAACTTCCAACATATACTTTATAAATCTTCTTTAAAGTGACATTTTGAGTATGTCAAAAAGCAAAAGGTAAAATATATTTAGTAAATATCCACAGATTTTTGACGCGTCACCACTTTTCCTAGACACGATATTTAGAATCTATACTATACTCACATATTTGTATGTTTACCCATAAATACTCCAACACAACGACTAAACACCTCCCTATTCATACAGCACATTCACCAGAAAGCTACCACGTCCATGACTCTTGAGTGTTAAGGAAATAGATTTACAATAAAGCGTTAGTGAAAGGTAAAAATTGTTGTAAATAATATTTTCCAGCTATAATCTCAACGGCGACACGTAGGATCACACCTGATGCACAGAGTGTAAAGAGGTGACTTTAGCCTCATCTGACACGACAGATTTCAAATGACTTTAAACTGGCTTAGCAGCAAAGACACACATAAGTTGGCACTGGCTTAACCAAATCGCTCCACACAAAGACGCATTAGCGATGAAGGAGGGAATCCAGGAAAGCTTTTTCTTTCTTTTCACGAAAAGCAGTCTGAATGCGTTTAATAGTGAAAGGATTGTCACAGCGTTCGAGTACGAAGGTGACACAAACCTGCTGAGTAAGTAATACGGTAAGCGTGTTACATTGCCAAGAGTAAAAATTGATTTTTTTTGGCTGAAGACAAATTGCATTACGTCGCATACAAATAAAAGGTTTATGTATTTATTTGACTTAGCGTGCGAGCGAGCGATAATAGAAAATGGAAGAACTTTCATTCTGACATTGTGAGAGACAAACCTTAGAAGCTCCACAGGAAACTACATATTGATCGCAATTCTATTCATTTGCAATCCAGTGGCAGTAAAGATATTCTGGGCAGGAGCAGCAAATCATCATGGTATAGCCAAGCCGTTATGAAATAACAAGCCTTAAGGGCTGAACCTGTCCATGTGTCAAATCTCTCCACACCAGCGGTAACATCAAAACAATATCTCCCCCAACAGAATTATGTTGCATACTCAATTTCCTCTTAACGCATTACCTGAAACAATATGAGCAAAGCTAGATTTCAAAAAACGATAGCACGGTCCTCTCCAGCATCGGGCGGGGGAAATATAGACACTCATGTTTCATATTATCACCGGTTGTGTTTCCCTTCCTCCCCCCTACCCTGCTTCTTTGTATGCACACGCATCTACTCATCCATTCATTTATTGACCTAGTGAGATGGAGCAGGAGTGGAGGGGAAGGAGGGTCAAAAGGAAAAGGAATATAAGTAGTCTTTCATACCTGAATTATCGACATCCTGTTTACTGGTGTCTCCGTGGTATTGGTAACGGGTCCTGTGAAGCTGGTGTGGCAGCCAACGTGACCTTGAGGAACACTGAGGTTGTTGGCGTTGGGTTTGATATACATGACCTCTGACCTCGGAGAGCTTAGGGGCAGACGTGTTTGGTAGTCAAAGTACATGGGCGAGGTAGCCAGCGATGGGCTGCTTACCACGTTCATGACGTTCATGGTATCTCGCTCCTCCACTTCGCTTTGCACCAGCATGATGTCGTTCTTGTTGATTTTCTTTTTCTTGCCTTTGCCCAATTGCGGGTGGCTGTACTCAGCAATGCGGCAGTTGTACGTGCGGATCTCCTTGTTCTCCCGTTTGCACTTGACCGCTATGGTGATCATGGCCGCCAAGAGCATGATGGAGATGATACTGAGGGTGACTATTAATGGTAGTGACATGTCCCAATTGTGATGTTCAGCATTGATGCGTGGTTCTCCTTCCGGTAGGGGTCCGGAGTAGGCTTTGACGATAAGCTTCGCCATGGCGGACAGAGTCGGCTTGCCGTGGTCGGTCACCTTGATGATGAGTTCTACAACAGGTGACACTTCTTCCCACAATGGCTGAGATGTTCGTACCTCACCAGTCACTGAATCGATCTCAAACAGGTGTTCCTCGTTCCCGTCCGAGATCTCGTAGGTGAGCCGGCCACTCTCGCCGAAGTCGTTGTCCACCGCTCTTACCGTGGTGATAATGTGACCGACCCCCACATTTCGTGGTACGTGGATCTCAGCAGTATCGTTCTGAAGTAATGGGAGAACAATGACTGGAATGTTGTCATTAACATCCAGCACGCTCACACGGACGGTGGTGTTGCTCTCCAGGTGAGGATTACCTGAATCTTTCGCCTGGACTTTAAAGTCAAAATATTTTGTTTGTTCATAGTTGAAACTCCTCAGAGCATAAATTGCACCATCAGTAGGTTTGATGTTAACATATGTGGTGATAGATTCCTCGCTCACATTAGAGGGAAGGAGGGAATAGGACACCGTTCCATTTTGGCCCAAATCTGGGTCATGAGCCAGAACCGAGCCCAGGTACTCTCCCGGGATGTTGTTTTCAGGCACCTGAAGCAGATAGACCATTTTTGTGAAGCGGGGCGCATTATCATTTTCATCTAAGATCTTTACAGTAAAAGACTTGGTTGAATTCAGGGGTGGGTTTCCATTGTCTTTGGCCACAATGGTGATGTTATACTCATCTTTTACTTCTCTATCTAGAGGTCTGTCTGTCACCACTGTGTAGAAGTTATCATAGTTCTCCTCCAACTTAAAAGGGACATTGCCCAAGATTCTACACTGGAGCTGGCCATTGCGGCCCGAGTCCTTGTCTGTGACTCTCACAAGAGCGATCACTGTCCCCGGGGTGGCCGCTTCGCTAACCGCCCCCTGACGCACAGCCACGAAACCTATCGAGGGCCAGTTGTCATTCCTGTCGAGCACTTTAACGGTGACTTTACAATGGCCAGGAATTGGGTTGGGGCCTTGATCTTTTGCCTGAATATCAATTTCTACAATTGGGTTCTCCTCATAGTCGATTTTACCCTGAATCTTTATGACACCCGTTCGCTGGTCTATTGAAAACAACTCTTTGATCCTGTCTGCGACATAACAGCTAAAGGAATAAGTTACCTGGCCATTAATCCCCTCATCGGGATCTGTGGCATTTAAATCTATCAATACCATCCCAAGAGGTGAATTCTCAGGGATCTCCACTACATATGAGGGTTGTTCAAACACAGGGCTATTATCATTAGAATCTGTGACTTTCACATTGATTTGCATCGTGCCTGATTTAGGATATTCCCCTCCATCCGTGGCAGTTATAATTAAAGTGTGATGGCTGCGCTCCTCTCGATCTAAGGACCTCTGAACGATCAATTCAGGAAATTTAGTTCCATCCCCCCTGGATTTTACGTCCAAAGAAAATATACTGTAATCATCCCGTGTGATCTGATATGTTTTCAGGCCGTTTTCCTTCGTGTCAGGATCGTAGGCGGCAGCCAAAGGGAAACGTGTACCTGGGGCTGCGTTCTCAGAAATGTCGATATCGATCTGTTCAGAAGGAAAGCTTGGTGCGTTGTCATTTATGTCCTGTATCTCAACTTTAATCATGCAGATCTCTTTGTCATTGGCAAACACTTCCATTGAGAGCTGGCACTTAGAGTTTTGTCTACACAGTGTTTCCCTGTCGATCCGCTGTTTTGTGTATAACAGCCCGCTTTCAGGATCAACATCTATGAGATGCGGGGCGGAGTTCTCCAACACCCTGAAGTTGGATTTCTTCCCCTGCTCCCCCAGTTCCAACTCCGCATCCTTGGCAATGTTTCCAATGACACCCTGAATTTTCTCCTCGGGTATCGAGTAATTCAAGTTTTTCAATGTCAGGGCTTGCGCCCATAAAAGCAGGAAAAGGAAAACAGAAAGATGCATCCCTTTCAGCGAGAGTGTCTCAGTTCCCGATGCGTTTCTACGCCTCCGACCTGTTGATCTTCCCGGCAATATGACGATTTAAACCTTCAATTACTGAGCACACATGCCGATTCATGGTAAAAAATGTATAAAGTCATTATGTGGACTTTTCCTTTGAATGCTCTTTTCTATCCTCCGTGGCAGTGCTCCTTTTATCCTGAGTTTTCACAACAAACGGTGAGGCTGTACAGCTAATTTATATTCTGCTGAACGCCCAGCGCATTGGAAGCATAATCGCAATCCGGTTTCCTCAAAGAAATAGCCTTTCCGAGCCTCTTCGCCTGTAATAAAACAAGAAAACAAAAAACACTTATTTTTTGCAGTGGACAGATCCTTATACACATAATGTTGTACTCAATCATTTCAATAGTGACATCAAGATAAATAAGTAGTTTTAAAACCTCTCTTATCTCGGCATGAGCAGCATTTTCCCTCTATAGTGTGAATGTAATGAAATGCACACATAATGCGTAATTTCTCATTCCTTGCCGAACGACGTGGATAGCATGTCAATCTAACCTTGAGATGCGTCGGGGCGCTTTACCACTAAATACATGTGGATGCTCATGTTATTCTGCTCTCAACACGTAGGTTAAGCAATGCGTCGGGTTACGCCATGTGGCACCTGTTATGCATCCCACGAGCTTTACGCGCATGAAACGCACATTTATAAATTAAACGTTTGCGCAAATAATCACGGATACATCGTTTTCTATTTCCATGCGTCCTTAACTGGTGCCATATCTATACGTTTGCTTACTTGAGGCAACCCCATGAATACAAATGCGTTCAAATAAGCCTCTTAAATCTCTAAAGGGGGCACAATCCGCCTGTTAAATACAATTCATACATGGCCGCATAAAGGAGAGGAGAAATAAAAGACAAACCTAGAAATGTATCATGTGTATTAACCACAGACGCCTTCTTAAAAAAAGAAGCTGTTGCATCCTCTCGGACACATCTTGTGCGCATCACCCGGTACAGATTTAAAGCTCACGTCTTATCCCTCACTATTGCAAGAATGACACTTGGGTACATAATGTTGATGATGAGAAACACAAACAGACTTACCTTTAGCCTACTATCCCAGTCTAAAGAAAACCATCACCAAGGACGGGTTACATCCTTTATGCACAACCTTCCCAAGCTGAAAAACTCCAAGCGGCACTGTATAGAAAAATAAAGTGCTCCCCAAAAGTGCGCCTGTAATGTCAATGAGGCAGCGGCTCCTCTCCCGTATCTCTCTGATTAGGATGCAGTGACTCTCCTCCGCTGATGCAGTGAGTCACCGAGACTCAGATTGAAGATGCTTTAGGAGCGAAATCTTGACCCAGACATGTAAAAACATTCAGAAGCGTTATCACCAATGACAGAAGCCGTTTCTTGTACTGCATCGGTGCGAGGTTGGACATCCCCGTAATGAATACGTCCTTGCCCTCTTAGGAGACTATACGTCCAGTCCCTAGTGTAAGTAGAACAAATAAATGCAAATGAAGAGAGAAAAGAGTCCAAAGTGTAAAATGTTGATATTGACCGAAAGTGTTCCGCTCAAACCGACGGCCGTCTCTGCTTGTCACTGAAGCCAGCTGTCAATAACGGTACGGGAATAAATGCAGTGCACTATACCCCCGGTGTCCCTTCTGCCTCCTCTGCGAGTTTCTCTCTCTGCCTGTCTCACTCTTTCTCGTAGTGCATTAAACATTGTTACTGACCCTCCGCCAACCAATGAACGGAGGAGGATGGAGTAAGCGCATCCAATCAGAGGTGCTATATTCGAATAGTGGGCAGGGTTGTCAAAGCGGTCCTTTATGTGATTGATTTGTACGCAGACGGGAGTTTATAAAAGACTCTTTTAGTTTGAGTGCGGGGTTTGAAAATCTTACGTTAAAGAAACGGCCTTTAATGATGGAAATTACATAAATGTGCTTTTACACACGATCTCAGTTTCGTCTAATAGTAGGTTACACAACCAAGAGACCAACAACGGGAGTTCCTCATTTATTTGCAACATTCTTTTTTGAGATATTTTATATAAATAGAGATGAATAAATAAACTCTGTTCCAAAGGTTGAATGGATGTGTAACGTTTGTCATCGGTTTCGTTCTTTATGTTTTGATACGTTTGGAAACGATTTAAGCTATAAGTCACACAACAAATTGAAAAATAATTCACAGAAAATGTAGCCTATATAAGGGGAAAATGTTCATTTCCATTCAGATGTTTTGGACGGCTATTATTAGTCTGTAAATTGTTTACCTGGTCGTATGTTGGTCTACGTGTAAATAAAAAAACGTAGCCTACGAGTCACATATATGTTTATATTTATACTCATATGTTTAACCTTCAGCTACAGGGACAGCTTTACACGATGTCGAATATTTTTTGTTATACAATAGGATGTGGCATTGTACATGCAATTCTCTGACAATAAAGCATTACATTAAAAAAGCTTTAAACGATGTTGCATTTACTCGTTTCTTTGGATTTGCCATGTATATCCTATGTATGGTAAGCAGTTGAAGGTAGGCTTTAAAAGTTATTGTAAATATATTTGTAGAATCTCCCTAACAGGCAGCCACGGTTTGAGGCGTTTTGCATATTTAAAAACAAAACACAGAAAACAAACATTATTTAAATGCAAACGGTGTTTTACGGGCTCTGCCAGGCAGCTGATGGATGAAAAGAGAACAAAAATACACGACTGCAGCTCAATACGCCCTCTAGTGGACACCTTTGAAACCTTAACTAATGCGAGTTTCAGTCTGTGAATGCTTTACTTATACTTGCAAAAAGATTATATATAGAAATATATATATAGAGAGAGAGAGCGATACAGAGAGAGAGAGAGAGAGAGAGAGAGAGAAGGAGAGAAAGAGATATCTGATATTATACCGTCAATAATATTTCACTAAATGTTTCATGTCATATGAAATACCACATAAAAAACGAATAAACATAACAATTATATCATCACAGCCTCTTTTTGCACCTTTAACTTCAAAATCAAATAGTTTTGGTAAACGCCCAGTGCGATCTAGATTTAATATTTTTAATCAAGGTGCCACTTATCTCCATCAATCACACTCTGTAAGCCACTTTAATATTGTCACTAATATAAAAACTGATTCCAGACCTGTGATCTTTAGACTGAAGTGCCAATGTCTTCATAATGAAAGCTGCTCGCACACTTCCCGAGTCATCACCAGGCGTCTGGAGCCGGGGTCGTGATTCATTGTGAATTCCAGCACACCTAAATATACTGTGGATGCTTCTCCATAGTCGTATCATTACAGGGTTGCCTCTCTAACACAAGCCTTTTGAAGCTCCCCTGTCGCTAATACCCTTTGATTATGCGCAGATAGGAGCGTTTGATGGTGCTTCAGCTGTAAATCTTCCCTTTCTGGCTCAATAGTCTTCGTCCTTGACCTTGAGTGTGACCTTTCCTCTCGATGAGCGCGCTTGACAACGGCGATGATGATGAGGTCTGACGTTCTCTTGGAAGTGCAGAACATATGCTGGTCACAAGATATAATAGGTTGGGGTGGACGTGCGAGGCTCTTTGACCTTCTCTCTCTCTTTTCCTATGGCTCTTTGACTGTATTGAACACACAGTACAGTATGTTAATAGCTAGCTGTAGATTGCGTTTTTATTTTAGCGAATTTAAGGGAGACCATATAACACATGTTGTTGCTTGGAATATCTTTTCCCTGTTGCTTGCAGGAGCTGGAAGCTCTCTTCTGGATTCTGAATCTACTTCAGACTTTATCAGGGTGCCCCGAGGGCCAGGCCCTGATGAAAAACTACCAAAGCCACATAATAGAAGCCCGACTAATAACAGCTGTCTCTATTAGTCCAATTAAATTGCCTTAAGACATGCTGGAGACAGAAGCCACATTTGGAAGAATGGAAGCGAATAGCTACATTAAAACACAATTTTGCAAATTAAATTTCAATTTAATGGCACAGTTTTTCTTCAGGTAATGAGGGCCCGGTCTTCTGGGCAGGCTGTCTAAAAAGCAATGTCTCTCTCTTTTTCTGTCTTTCTCGTCCCTTCTATGGAGATGAGGCTTTTATGTTGTGCAAAACGAATTTTTTTCATGTCTGTCGAGGACAATTCTCTGAGGAGGCGGATTTTAAGCGCGGCTGCCCTTTCCAGTAACATTTTCATCTGCTTTCGTTGTCCTCTCCTTCTGTTTTGCAATGTTCATAAATTGAAGGGGTGTGTTTGAACCAGAGCTTTTCTGTCCCGTTCCTCGCTCCTACAGAATGAAAGTGTAGAAAACAGTCCACAAAGCACACTTTTCTCTCAGATCAATGCCTCCAGATTCTCTTATAATTGGTTCTGTATGGTCCGTTCGTTCATTTGTCCATCCATCCTTCAAGAGTATTGTTTCAGAAGTAGCCCATCCTTAACAAGAGAGAGAGAAAATAATTGACAAAACAAAAACCAAGCAAGAGAAATATTACAAGAATATGAGGTATAAAACTGTGTCTGCCTGTACCTATGACTTTCTTCATGAACCACCCACTCACTCTAAGGTCGATAAACTTGTGAAACGTATAGCTACAGGTATCACCCACCCACCCCTGCTGGCCTTCCAGTGTTGAAGACAGTTAAGCAGGCTTTCAGATCAGACACCGCAACAACGAAAGGAAAAAAAGCCCCAGTGTGGGACTCCATCTCTCTGTAAGCCAAGCAAGAAATGTCTGGGTCAGACCTTGGGTGGTTTGAGAGAAGAAGGCTTTCCACTCCACCCCGCTAGCCACCCTCAATCCACCGTGCAGCAGGGGGCTCTGGCTGAGCGGAGGAGGAACTAACGACAGGTTTGTTGGCTTCATTCGCTGCTCTGTCTATGTAGAGTCCCTGCCATGCTGCATTCAGAGAACGGTGGTGCCTAGGTGTGTACGTGAGAGAGAGTGGGAGAACAAAGACCTTGCCAAGCTGGATTCAGAGACATGGGCACTGATGTGAGTGTTTGTGCTCCATTCTGCATTCTGAGACTCTATAAAGTGCTGGCATGCAAGAGTATGTTTGCATGTGTGTGTTTTGTTCTGTATCAAGAGGCTTTGATAATTGAGGTCCTGTTTATATAGAGAATGAATCTCACTCATTTTCTTGAGGGGAACGATATAACATTTATACTGGAAGGATTGATGGACTTTACAGTCGGCCAGACATACAGTAGGGTTTGTATATTTGATTATGCTTTGTTATTGTTAAAGAGCCACTACAATCAATATGAAAGCGCGTAGAAATTACAAAGAACTGGCATAACACTGAGCTCAAAACAACAGTTTACCATAACAGTTACTAAAAACGAGTAGTCTAAGACTTCAGAAATGTAAATGTGATCGTTTTTGTCGTTTATTACTAATACTGTCCTCCTGGACCAAGTTCCAGACGTAGTCACCCATCATCGCTTCATGCACCTTCCATGTGATACAGGAATTTCTAAATATGGAATTTTTTAAATATGTGAAAATGTTTACAGTTTCTGTGTATTGCAATATATCGATATATTGTAGCCTAATTAGTGATATGCTGTAAGCTTAAAATTTGCTTTCTAAACATTGATGCAACATGAAAACAAATATCACCACAATATTTAGCAGCACAGACTTGTTCAAAAACTATAAACAGACAGGCGCACAACAAATTTTACACTGTGTAATATAAATATTTATATTTTGAAGTCTAATTTCACATCAGTTTCAGAGTGTGCTGCAGTTAAGAGAAATGGCAGCACATAGGGGATCATATGCGCAAATCATATGTCTCCACAGTATGTACCAGTATTATTTAAAATCATGTGTTTGTAAGCATTAATCCTTTTTATTTTCTCCAATGACACTTGTTCATTGGTTTACACGTTTGTGATACTTGTTTTGACAGTGGGAGCCACAAGTGGTGCGTTTAAAGTGTGTAGGAAGTTTCAAACATACTTAAATGTCAACATTGGAAATAGACATTACATTACCAATGGGACTAATAAAGTTTTTGACATAATCATACAGCCCTACCATTATGTATTTTAAAATACAATAAAACATATTCATTCATTATAAGAAAACTACTTAAAATCAATAATTGTGTATGTTTTCCTGCATTAACATGAAACCTACAATGAGCAATACAGTTGTCCACATGTATTAATCTTGTTTATGTTTAATTAATGGCATATAATTATTCATGTTAGTTCGTGGTGTATGTTCAATGTTTTTTTAAATACTGAAAATTAAAGATTAACAAATGTCATGTCACGTCAGTCAGACAACGCGGTTTGAAAAAGCCGAAGAGGTTTGTCCCTTCACGCGTCCCGTAGTTAAGTTTATTTAACTTTGTTGATAAATTAGGAAAATGTTTTTATTTGTTTTTACATGGATAGGTTTATAACAGTGTTCGCATATTATTTAGAAGAGCCGCTTATGGTCCCAGAACGGGAAATATTAGAAATACACTTTATATTAACGTTATCTGCTTTTATTCAGTTCACATATTTTTGTAAAAGCAAAGAAACAACAAGTAACAACAACAACAAAGTAACAACAACAGCTAGTAGACTCTACAGCATCTAAGTTACGTTACATGTCGATGAAACGATCTGTCGTCTTCGTTGAGCGGATACAAACTTTGTGGTGCGACCGTTAAATGGAAAACGCGCAGTGGAACATACGAACCATCATTTGTGTAAACACGCTGATCTTTCGCGTTCTTGGCGCGGCCCTGCGGCAGCGCTGGTTACAGCGGTAAACATGACTGATAGATTACACAGATAACCAATCAGGAAACGCCAACATGACTGACGGATAGTTTAGCCAATTAAACGACATAACTCCTTACATGAGGCAGTAAGATTGAATCTCGCTAGACCAATGAAAAAGGTTTGAATGAAAAATAAAATGACTGGCATGTACGTAAACAAATCAAATTAACGTGTGGAGGCGGGGCCTCTGTGCTGGAGCCCAGTGAGTCCAGTGTTGCCAACTCTGCGACTTTTTCGCTATATTTAGCGACTTTTCATACCCCTTTAGCGACTTATTTTTCAAAAAGCAACTAGCGACAAATCTAGCTACTTTCAGAATAAGCCTTGGCGACTAAGCAAAATTTTCTTCTTTCTGCTGATTTTAGCTGTTTCATGAAAATAACTGGTTGTGTGTTGCTTTAACGGGTCGATTTCACAATTACATCGTTATTGTAGTCTGCCAACAGAATGACAAACATAATTTAGGATAGAAAAATTATAGAACTTAAGAACTGACTTATTGTTCATTTGGGTGAATTGTTTTAATATAATACTACGACAGCTCAGAGAGTAGAGATATGAAGCAGACCTGAATCGCTTAGCTTGTCAGATACTACGTGATGACGTCGCTGATATCCAAATTAGCATGTGACGTCATCTGGCGACATTTCGGGCAGGCTCTAGCTACGTTTCATAAAAAAGAGTTTGCAGCACTGACGGAGTCAAGCGAAATGGTAAGTCCGGTCATGGTTACGTCTCATTTACGTCCAACTTTGTCCAAAAGACATGAAATTATTTCAAGGTAATACAACAAAGGCAGGATATAGACCTGTAAAACTATTCGAATGTATGATAATATGATAAATTGGATTAAGCGAGTTATGACTGCAGCTTCAGATGTCTTGGCACAAATCTGGGCATAGTTTTACACCTGTTAAGATCTTTTCTGAAACTGTAAAGAAACACGTGCAATTTGTGTTTCTTGTTTGGGAGAAGCAGGAAGCTCCATTGAATCTCATCGCTGTCTATTAAATGGGACTGAAATATTAGAAAGATCTCATTAATGACTTTGTCTTGGAATGCCAAGGTCATGGGTTTGATTCACTGAGAAAACGTGCACTGCCACTGATGACAGTATGTCATCTTGACATATTGTCTTATGTCACTTAAAGTTAATTCGGAAAACAGTGTGTGACAAATGGATAAACGTACATCCATTTTTAATTGCATGCATTTGATACAATCTCTCTGTTTGTCTCACGTAACCGGTAGAAACTGGGAGGACGTTGATGAACTCGCTCTGTTACTCTCACCTTCCTGCTCCTAGTGCAGCCAGACGTCTCTCTCTCTCTTTGTCCTGCAGGTGTGAGATAAGCTGACAAAGGCGAAATTCTGAATTAATGTTAAAATTCTAATTAAAACCCTGGGAAACGTAAGATCGGTGGATGACAGTGATGTGCACTGCTCACAAGCGCACAAATACAATTGTAATTAATGTTTCGAAGATTAAAAAAAAAATAAACATCTAAAAGTTCAACCAAGCTATGAAAGGAAATGGTACAGCGAGTCGTTGTAGCAGTGGAGAAGAGCATAAAAATAGATAAAATCCCTGGGTTATTTCCATGATAGATGATTTACTCCTTTTTTCCTTCTGCCTTATAAACATCACACAGACAAACCACTTAACTGTAATTGCCACTGCGTTATGAGAGTAACAACTCTTATAATACTGGCGATGACAGGAAGTTATACACGACATCAATCATTGGCAAACTCATACCGTCAACCTTAAGCCTGACCCAAATCGCAAAACATGTGCTGTGCATTAGAAATCGTTGAATGACATATATTTGGCTACACTTATTAGCAAGTAACAAAATCAGAAACACGATTGCATAAATCAAGCATTTACATTACATTAAATATTTCAAATAAAATATGTTTCCTAATAATGGCATTCTAGGCGAATTCTTCACCAACATCATTTATAAAATGTAACACTGCTTTGGTGATTTCAATGTGTAATGCGTTTGTTCTGCATTCATCATATTGTCCTGCTTGTTGTTCTAGCCTTCTGCAAGGTTGGTGTATATATCTAAACGGGACAGGGACTTGGCAGCAGAAACTAACTCTTTACATGCGATTATTGATCAGCCCTGAAGCACAGCCAACTCTGAAGTGTCTGCACCACGAGTGAGCCTCGCCACAACTTGCGACAAATCTAGAACGCTCTGGTTATAATCAACAAAGCTGTCTACACCGCGAGCATGCTTGTTTGTTTTGTTGTGCTCTCACTGTAGACGGAGAGTTACAGCGAAAACCAATTGAAAGCTCTGATTGTTTAGTTGAGGTTACATACACAGCCTAACAACGGGCCAATCGCAGCACTTTTACAATCGTTTTTTCCTTCATCTCTGTATTTCTCTTGTTCTCTAGACCTACAAGCACGATCGTTGTCTATATGAAAACAGTGCAAAATCACTGTACTCAAATCTATTTCTGTCCTAGTGGGAATTGCAATAAATTGGTTTGTGTGAGACAATGCTCTTTATAGACGACGGGGACGGCCTCCGCGCTCTCATTTGTTCATCTCAGCCGTAAGAACGGAATAGAAACTTGCACTACTTCATAGTAAAATGGGTCACGGGGAGTTGTATTCGTTCTTCCGAGGAGTTGGGTCATCACATGATTTCAGGCAACATACATGAGCCATAAAAATGCAAAAAAACTGTTTGAAATGAATGGGAGCTATACTTTAGCCTACTTGGCTGCGAAGGTTTTGGATTAGGTGAATTGTGGTTAAACATCAGGCTGCGATGATTATTATATTTTCAGCAAGAAAATCAACAGAGAAACAAGAAGACCTTAAAAAAAAAAAAGAATAAATTTGATTGTGATTTATACAAGTGGGTCACATGTCTGTGGGTCACAGAAAGCAGGAGATAAAATGGATTGAATGTGAATAATACAATAAAACTCAAATGTTGCTAAAAAAATTATAAAAATATGGGAGGACAAATCACCTCCAATATAATTTCCTGTTATCGTCAAAGTTTTTGCCTGCAATCAAACCGTTAAAAATAATCATAAAAATGTCGAAACGTTGCATGTGACTGTGAAAGAAAATGAACATCATGCAGTAGAACAAGATTATTGAGTTATTCATTGTGTGTTTACATTCGAGTGTCTGCTAAGTGAATAAATGTAAATGAGAATTACATATAATATAATATAAGATCAACAGTTTGTTAACCTTTCTGTGCTTAATAAACATTCAGCAATGCACACATAGTAAGATGTACTGTATATACAGTAATGAAATCCATGACCTTGACTGTGAATCAGCTAAACATTACGAGTCGAACACTATACATACATTTCTCGTACTCCTGCTCATGACTGTAAAAAGGTTTTCTATAGGTTGCATATTTATACTATCTAATTTTGGGTAAATAAACCCCATTCTGCTTTCACATCTAAAGCATGACAAGTGCCTCTGTCAGGGACTGCTGAGAGCTCACAGCAGTGATTTCCACATGAGTGACAGCTTGACTCATGAATTAATAATGTGAATCAGAGTCAACGCGAAATCTATAACAAATCCATCACCGCTTTAATCAGAAAAATCTCTGGTTTCCTCTCTTCCTCGCTGACTTTTTGTGCACCCCGACAAGAAGGATGCCATGTTTTCTCAGCGTAACACTACAATTAGTGGTGTCAGAAAGTAAGTGAAAGAGGTTGAGTAAAATTTTTTTACTCAATATTGAGTCAGGCCCGTTGGTTTCTCGGCAGAATCAAACATTTAAATGAATATCTTTTCCATTCCTACCAACAAAGTAATTATAACAAGGTCAAAGACTCTATCAAGGATGACATTCTTTTCTTAGCTCTTAATTTGGTTTGTCCTTGACTACTTCACACAAGCCATTTCACTTTTGTTCCCCACATGCACACTCTTTATTAAAGATTGCTGCTTGGAGTCCTTACAGTACATGTCAAATCAGTGAGCCGGTTAAAAGTGGTATATAGTGACAGGTTTTCAAAGAAATGAAGTAAACTGATCAATTAATAGTACGTTTGCTCGCTTTTTGTTTTTAAGACTCCCACAGAGAGCGCGTGGTAAGGGTACAGTGTTAGGCTGAAATCCTGCCCAAGGAAGCTACTGTCAGGCGACTCTGTTGCCAAGCTGCAATTTAGACCCCAATTATTGTTATTATTCACCCAAAGAAAGAGATGTGGACAAGGGGTCATTTTGGAGGAAAGAGGCCAAGCAGGAATTGAAAAGAACAGCAGTTCATTGCACATCCCCCATTATTCAGTTTTGGTCATTTGAGAGACTGGAAATAATAAAACCAGACATCATCCGTACATCCGATTAAACGTTGGAGACCAATACAGAGCTTTTTGCGGATGTTACTAATAATGGTATGGAACATACGGTACATTTGGGTGAAAACATTCAGGTTATATTTCTACCACAAATAAAGTGAAAAAGATTATTTTGCATTTAGCAAACGTAATTATTTTACTATATTACTGTAGGCTATTTATTTAATTTTCACTTTCTATCAGACCTAAAATGAACTAAATAAAACCCCCCCCCAAAAAAATGTAATACTTTAAGACAATCAAGCATACATCCTTTCATCTACATGTATTCATTTAACAAATGCTTTTATGTTAAGTGAATAGTAAAATGCTAAAAGTTTAAATATGTGACCCAGTCTGTGAAAACCCAGCTACAGTCATTTTTTGTGATCTAATGTCAATGAATGAAATCATGCTGACATTACAGGTGGAAATCAAACTTTGATGTTCGTTCAGAATTCGATTTTGAGACTTTGGTTTTCAAAGACTGGGTCACGTATCATTTTTTGCATTACAGTAATGAGAGTGGTTTGTGTTGATATAATGGAAACTTGGAAACTAGAACCTATTTTTGCTTTACTGTATTTACAATGATGCTTCAATGTCATCAAAATTGTATTGCAATTTAAAACATGTGTTAGAAATCTTATTGATTGTCTCTCGTCCGTGGAACACACAAGAAGATATTTTGAGGAATGTCAGTGGTTTTCTCCCCACAATGAAAGTTAATGGGAACACATGTTTGGTTACCAACACAATATTCTGCTCCGCATAAGAATTTGAAATATAATGTTAAATGATGTAAATGATGAAAGAAATTTAATTTTGGCGTGAACTATCCCATTTATTTACATATTTAGAATTAAAAAAATGATGTGGCAATTTGAATCAGTTAATAATAGTTAAACGCACATTGTTTTTCTGACTGGTGTGGAAATCCCTGAAACCACAGTGCACGTCACTGAAGCACAACTGGATCATCATATAAACCTATTTAAGTTACTTCTTAGGAAGCAGGAGCTTAAAGAATAAGACACTCAGCCACATCAAACTCGTCTCGACGTGATTTTAGCCGGTGCGCTTCCGTTAAGAGAAGCGTCTTGTGATCTCACAATGGCTTCTCTCACGCTTTGATGTGGAAATCAGGGGTGACAATGTTAGTTAGTGGGGTGGGGTAAATGTACAACCCAGCCCGGTGCACTTTCGCTGATACCTGTGGGAAAATAAACTTGGCATTCATGCAGAAATTTCCCAGGACAATCTGAAGGGCAAAACAATAATCAGAGGAACAAAACTTGTCTAGTTAAAACGACAGTTAAAAAACACCATTCAGTGTTAACTGAGCTGATTTATTACGATTTTTCTATGACAAGTAGTGGTTAGGCAATACAGGTTTTCTAACAGCTAAAGCCAAACTGGTCGACTGTGACATTGGACATTGGACAAGTTTTTACAGTATTTTGGTGCAAATTCTTCTGTTACTCACGTTTACATTTAAAGCAGTTAGCAGACGCTTTCATCCAATGCGACTTGCTTGGTAGTTGCAACCAAAACATTTTTTTTGTATTAATAGAGTAGAAATATGGAGAGTTAATGGAAAATTAAATGTACACAAAATAGGTTGAATACAAAAATTGTTAAATAAGGATTTACTTTTGCAGTATTTAAAAAGAATGCCTAAAACATGCTTACAAAATCAGTTCTGAAAGCATATTGACTATTGCCATTAATGAATGAAGCACTAAGCTTAATTCACAAAAACAGGAGGCGTGTTTGTAGTGAGAAAAAAAGCAATAACATCAATAAAATGCTCCACAGTGCAGCGGCATTTTACAGCCTGGCTAAACTGGATTGCCAACGGCTGCCAATAGATTTTGGACCTAACACGAGAAAACTAGGGAACTACCAATGTTAAGCATCCGATAATCTCAAAATGGCGCCATAATGGCTGATTACATATCAGTCCATCACTAATTATAACATTTAGACTATTCTACCAAAACTTGACCTCATAGCCGAACATTCTGCATCCAGCTGTTTAGGCAGTTCAAGACCGTTTTGAACATATTGACCAATCTTTTCTGATTTATTTCCACCTCTTAAAATAGCTGTCAGACAGATCTATACCTTATCCATGCACCTGCGAGAAGACAGTGATTAGAGATTGATGCTTCTCACCGCTGAGATACAACAAATCACTTTCTGTCTCTCTCTCTCTCTGTCTTTCTTTCCCTCGCACCCCGCCTCCTTCTCATCCTGTCCCCAAATAGCTGTTAAGTGTTTGTTCCTTCTCTCCTCTCTGTCATTCTGAGCGCTGGTTTGTGTTTCTGTGGTGTATAAATGGAAGCGTACTTGTGCAGGTATCGAACCAGCAATTCGCAGCTGGTTGCTGCTATTATCTGCGACTACAAAGCTAAGTCAAGCATGTAACCCATTTCAAGTGTCGTGTCCGCTCATGCATGAGCTGCGTTCACTCGTTTTGCTCGCTCACATGATTCCCCTCCCTCTCTTTCTCATTCTACACTTTTTTATGCCAGGAATAATCATGGTGGAGTAAAATAAACAGCATTTCACACTGTCTTCAAGGTGATGCAGTTACTCCATACCCAATGGGTTTCCGATAAAGAGTAAACATCACCATCTCTATTATTCATGACTGGAGAGTGCCACTTATGTTATGCAGTTAAGGAGGTTAATCTGTGTTTTTCCTCCTTTGGGGCTATAAAGTAGGGTATATATACCCTAAGCTTGTCCATGTGTACCTCACTGTGTGTTTGTGTTGTGTCACTACATGACATATCATCAATTTCTAATCACTGTCTTTTCAGCACAGAAATATGTTCAATAATAAAGTTATGTGACATGTCTCGCTCTGAAAATAAACTGGATTGTGAAAAGTATAACACTTACTATAAATAAAGCTTGGTCAACTCATACAAAACTGAAGTCCCCCAGCGAGTGGTGCCTTCAAAATAACTTCACGTCACTTATTGCATGGCAACAGGAAAACCATAAAGTTTCTGTATTTTGATTTATTTTTAAATGGGTTTTAATTTACTGTTAAGCTTTTGGCTTTGTACTTTATATTGTGTTCAGGGTATTAAACAGTCCATCACTAAATAAAAAATTGCCATTTACTTGATCTGACCTAGCAAAAAGATATTATTCAAGATTTAACCCTTTGACAAGAATACAAAGATCAAAAATAATGTTATCCCGACTGCTGATATTAAAGTGACTTAAATATGTAGTTATTAGTCAGACATAAGGAAAAACTCAATAAAATAAAACAAATAAAACAAAACAACTGGTACCTACTTCAGGATGTAAATTAGTCCGAAATTATGTAAACTTTACTTTAATGTTGGAAATTTGAGGTCTATAAACCGCTATGAGGACTGAACCACAAAGGCACATTCAATTTTGATAAGACCATGAAGTAACAACCGAAAATTAAAGTCCCAGTGAAATAAAGAAAATACTATGCTTATTTTTTCATGAAATATTGAAGTGTTTATTGTAAATAGTTTATCTTACCTCAATGCTAGAAGGCTGTGAAAGTTTATGTACATGCAGACTACTGGAAAAAAGTTATGTCTTCGTATGAACACAAAACGTAACAGCCTGGCTCATGAAAATGAATGTAACGTTTGTGATTGACGCTCACCGATATCCAACGTATTCGTTTTCACTGCCGCGTGGGCAAAGATGCACCTTTCATGTTAAAGGATGTGGCCGTGTGTTCTGGTTTATGGGGCGCAGTGCACGCTGTTCGACATCACAGTACCGCAGGAGCATTTCAAATGGCTGATTATGAAGCGCTCTCACCCTTTTTCGACGTCATTCGTTGACGGGTCTGCGCAGTCCCACCGTATGGGAGGAGCTACACGTATGGCTTTGCGCATAACTGACCATCTGTATATAAGGAATCAAATAGGCGTGTTCTAACGTTACCCAAAAGCATAGTTTGCGGAAAATTCGAGATTTTTATCCTGTTTTACATGGAAGCACATAACTATTTTCGAACATGGGCTTCTCGTAGTTTGTAATATCTCTTACCCCATTGTGTCAAAGCCGAAAACACAACATTGTTGTTTATGTGGAATTCAACTCTAGTTAAGTCCTCAGTTTACTGATGCAAAGAACTTATAAAGGTTTTGGTTATAACGTTGTATTTTCCTGTAATTTTATGACCCAGTGTTTAGCCCTATGACATGTTCATAATTTTATTCATTTTCAGTGAATGACGACTAATAACCTTTTTTGTCATTAACTTATTTTGTTTACCTCTTGGTTTTTACCTTGACCCTTGTCTTCTGTGCTTTCATGTGCTTTTCATTTTTCTCTTTCCTAACCTATGACCTTGCTTGACTTTCTCTATTTACACACACACACACACACGTAATAAAAAACACAAATGTGAGGACCAGAGGGAACATGCAGTTATTGTGTGAATGAGGTTATTGTAATTGCTGTTATTTACTTTGGCCTCTTGTGAATGGGGGTGTGAAATATGGAAGAATGAAAGAACAATTGAAAACTGAATAAATTCTTCCTTTTTTCACATTGACATATACATGTACTAAATATCTCAGATCTGAAATCGTAGAGAGTGAATTCACTCACATGCCATGAAAAGATCATCATTGTTTCTACAATTCCAATGACATGAAGAATTGTGAATAATAATAAGCCAGCAAACAAAGGGTTCATAGAAGCATGTTCATCTTATCCTGCCAATCACATCACTATGTGTGTATGTACTGTATAAAGGGCTGCTAACCTCACTGTTGCAAATTTCTTCATCATGTCAATTCAATAATTACAAAGGAGGAGGAATATAGAGAGAGGTTCGAGCAAAAAAGTACATTTATTTATTTTACTCTCAATGATTGCACACAATTGTGAATAGCATTAAACTGTGTCCTTATAGCCACAACTAAAAATACTGTGTTACATGAATCTACAAACAAAAACATATTCCATGTTACAAGGAATAGTTCACGCAAATGTGGAAATTCTGTTATCATTAGACTTCTCAGCATAAAGACCTGTCCACACCTTGACGATAATCGCACGCACTTATCGGCAGTGTTTTTCAAGACGTTTTTCAGCGTCCATACATTGCCGATTTTCACTGGCGATGAGCCAAATGTGAACGTGCAAATTCATTCCCTGATAGATGGCGCTTTACGGAAAAACAGAAACACCCCGTTACACAAGGTGGCGCTGCGCAACTTTATGCTTCTGACCCTCGCTTGTCACACATAAATATAATTCATCTTTTTTCCTCTTTGTCAACGTGTGCTCGGCAAGACCGTTTTGTGCTTGAGCGCCACCAAGTCGTGTTTAACTGTAACTTCAGCAGCTCCAGGCACGTGAATAAAAGCACCAATCTCATTGGTCCTCCAGTTTTTAACACGGCGCGTCAAACAAAAATAAGGGCCCAAGGTGTAGAAAAAAAATTATGCTTTTACGCCTGGTGTCTTGCGCATCATTCTGCACACTCACATTGGGGCCCTTTGTTAACGTTGACGATAAACGAGGCCGATTATAATCCCGGTGTGGACAAGCAATAATATTGTTCCAAAACCTTCTTTCTTCAATGAACCACAAAATGAGATATTTTTCAGAATATCCAGAAAGGTCTCGTGTCTGTCAAGATGCAAAAGAATGACAATTTTGCGTAAATGTACACCATTTTTTTTGTAGATCTTAATTATGCTCCAATACATCTACAGGTTAACAGTAGTTTGATGATGTAACAATGAGAGCCCCTGCTAGAATGCAACCCTTAAAAGAGAGGTCTCGCACCTGATGCAGGCCGTTTGAGAGGAGGAGTTCAGAAAATGAAAATAGGAAGAGAAAGTGGTTTTCATGTTCCCCCTGTTTCCACGGCATCACTTTGACACACCAGACAGTACAATCTGAGCGCAACCACGCAGTTTCTTAGCAACCAAATATACTCATTTGTCTATTTGCTGCTTGCCGTCGTCTCTCCTCTGCTCTCGCTGTTGTATCTTGGTATTTCCCCAGGTTGAAATTGATAGAATTATCAGTTGTCTTTGATGTTGGGATGTACAGAGAGTAACAATTTGACAGCGAGAGAGACAAAGCAGCGAGAGAGAGAGAGAGTAAGAGGAGGCAAAACAACACATTATAGCGTAACCTTTTACCCCAGTCCATCATGATCTTCCATGTCTTTCTTTCAGATTCTTCTTCTTTTCTGATGCTCAGGGTCATTTTAGAGGACTTGCAGATGTCATCATAACTCAGCCAAATAATAGCATTTGTCCGCTCAAAGAACAGACTGACAGCTACAGACGTAGCTTCAAAACAGTAAGAGGGGCCAAATCATCATTTAAATGACACTTTGCTGTGTTGTTTCAGAATAACAACAAACCTAAACGTTGGGTTTAAATGAACCTGTGCTGGATTTTTCACCAAGTTATTACTCACAATTCTTCCTCCATAAGAAAAAATCATAAATGCATTGATTTACAGTAAAGTGAAAAATGCAGGTGAACATTATACTGTTGAAGTATACTTGAGAAAAATGATTATTAGAAATAATTTATTTTATAACATTGCTTTTATTAGGGTTGTACTATTTTTCGTATTAATCTTGTATTCCTTGTTTTTACTTTAAACAGTCAATATTTATTTCATGCAAAGCTACTTTGAAACAATTCAACATTGTAAAAAGCACTTTATAAAAAGGAATTGATCAATCATCCCAAACAGAAACAAACAGAGCAATGTTTCAGGGGAATCATCCTTTTTATAACCAAGTATACATACCTATTCAACTTGGGTGGAAAGAATAAAAGCTAATGAAGCAATATGTTTTGAAAACATTCGATGAAGAGATACTGCCAATTTTTATCTTCTTCGTCAGCCTCTTGTTGAAGGTTACCTTAGTGTGAGTGTGCTTGTGAGTGTTCTTGAGAAGACTCCCGACAGAGTAAGTGACATTTATAGTAGAACAGAATTGGAGGAAGGAAGCTATGCAACCTGTTGATCTTTCTCCTCAGTGATAATTTCTTCTTGTCAGTATAAAGAGAGATAAAATCCAATGTACAGGTATCAAGGAACAAAGCACATTCATGAGTGGGGCCATTTTTATTTTGCCTTCTTCTCTCTATCTCTTGCTTTCTCATTTATTTCAGTCTTTCACATATTTAGTATCTCTGAACAAGCTTCACTATATCCCTACTGTCAATCAAGGGCAGTGCACGACTGCACAGTTTGAAATGCTCTCCCTTGGATTTCATCCCAGACCATAATTAAACTAAAACGGGATTCCTAGTTCCATTTGTGGCACACAAGCTCTCTGTCACCCGACAGGACTAAAGCTTTTAGCACCGGATATCGGTGTCTGGGCTTGCAACTCAAAAACAGACCAGTCGTCACCAGCCAAGATGTGATGTGTGGATTTCAACATGACTTCAATCAAGTACTGGAAACTGGAAAATTTTTACAGCTCGTGGTTTAGAACAGAGTTGAAAAGTAAAGCTTATTAGCATTAACTGAAACAAAGAAGAGCAGAGAATGTTGTGACGAGCCAAAGTCTTGCAAAAAAGCGGGAGTGTTGCACAGAGGCTTGATAACACGCAAACAGTAGACACAACCTCAGCGTGCATACAGTATTTCCAGCATTTCTGAAATACAAAGCTGGTGGGGTATGTTGGTTTAAACACACACAGAAACTAATTTGTCGCACATGCAAAATGTTGCATTCAAATGTTTCACGACTGGTAAATGCAAATTATTTACATTCATCACAACAATAATGTTAAATGTTGCATGTGATTTTTTTTGTTGAATAAATTAACAATAAGTTTAAACAATTAAATACTGATTAAAAACTTTAAGATAAACTTCAGATATTATAACATGCCTTAAATCCAACAATTGTACGACGGTTTTAAAGGGTTAAAAGAAAAACAATAGTGCATCAAGCATTTGGGAAATAAAATTAAATTGGTGTAAAAATACTGGGTTGATTTAAGTTGCCTTTTTGATCCAAAGTATCAGTTTGTTTTATAATTTTATAGAAGTCATTAAAATGTAAAGTGATAAGTATTGGCAAACTTTAGCTAAAACATACAGTATTTTTAAACACAAATTTAAATCCAACCAGCTTAAATCTTTCAAATAGATATTTTTGTATCTTCCTGTAAATTAATGTATATTAGTAGTAAGTTACAGGACCAAAAAAGCAAGTCATATATACCGCTTTGGAAGACATAAGGAAGACTGATCCAACGACGGTCCACAAGAACTTCCCGTTTCGTTTTTTTAACACTACACAAAAGTTTGAACAAAATACAACCAACCAAACATACAGAACAGAATAAAAAGGTTAAATGACTATCTTCAAGATTTATTTATATGTGTATGAATTTAAATTTAAAATCAAAGAAAAATAAAATGGAAGTGTTTTCTGGGCCACTGTTTACAGTACACAATATCAGTGCTGATGTGTTTGATTGGTTTTTACTTTCACAAGAGATAGTCTTCTCACAGTCTGCTGTCTCACTTCTTGAGTGACGGGTATCATGATGCCTCTCTACCCGCCAGAGAGTGACTCAAGACATTTCACATACTCTTATTTTCTCCCTTGTTCCTTCTCTCTCGTTTTAGCTTTATCATCTCTGAAAAGACCAGCCTGTTCTCCCTCTGAAAACAACACTAAGAACCTAAACAATGTGAATAGAGAGGCAGCAAGAGAGAGCGTATAGGAATCCCTCTACAAATAGGCTTTCCAAAATGAAATGAAATATCCAGATCAATGGACCGAGCCCTTGAGATGAGAGGGACATACAGTTGAATGTGAGTTCTGATAAAGACATAAACACACATTTAATATGCACACACGGGGATGCACAACAATTTTGATGGCAGAAAGAAAAGCTCTATGTCTAACTAAAATTTCTACCTTCGTTGCTGATGATACCAATAAACCAGAAAAACAATAGAGACAAAATAGAAGCCCAGATAACATGAGTATTAACAATCGCCCGCATTACTTCAACATCTTGTGACAAAAACTCCTACAAATGAAGATGGCAGGTATTTTACAGGTTCGTTTTGTGATCGTTTTGCATGAGTGGTCACAAAAGGAATCTGGAACATCTGCTGAACCTTTCTGTTTCACTATTGTTTGCTTTGTTTGTTTTTTGCAGTGACAAAAGGTTTTTAGAATATTAAAAATTAAAAAAATAAATGGTTCTTTTTAAAGAACGTTTGACTATGTGATGTTTTATTTTTCTCCACCTCCTCCTACATATCTACGGATTAGGCTGAAAGCAAATTGTTTAAGCACGTGACCCAAATACCACTCCAAAAGGATTCGTTCCAACCTCTGTCCAACCGAAACCAGTGAGGTGTGACATCTGGGAGGTGTAAGCAGAGGTCCTCTGACAGGTTGCCGTGCTCCGAGGACAGCAGCGTCTGAGTCAGTCATTCACAGTTCGGCTACTGATATTGCCCTGGTGTCTTCTGGTCGCAAGTGCGGTGATACAGATGGCAGATGTGAAATGATCTCTCAGGTAGAGCGGAGCGATGCGTCCTCTCAGCTCTACCGTGGTCATTCAGGGAAACCGGATCTGGTGGCAGCTTGATGAAAGTTTCTCTGCGGTAAAGACACAGAGGAATGCTTGTGTAAGGCAACATTGGCACATCACACTAGTGCCTGCAGCATGCCAATGGTCTTCACTTAGGTATTATTGAATGCATAAAATAATGGCCAACAAGTACAGCCAGGAGTCTTTAACTGTGCTTTGGAAAAATGCCTTTTAATTAGACTTTGTCTAATTAAGTCGCTCATGGACTTTTGGTGAAAGCACCTGAGCTAAAGATTTTTAGTTTTTAATGAAAATGGACATCCACAGCGGGTTTGTTCAGAATGTGTTTGCGTACACGGCTCTGGGGAGGCAGTGTGTATGTTAGCATGTGTGTGTGAAATTTATGAGCAAACAGAACCAAGAACAACACAATTAATTCACAGAACGCTCACAAAGCCTGCAAACACACACACACACACAATTCTATGAATACCCATTAAGTCTCATCTGAGCCGAGTTTGGAAAAATTTGGACTCTGCAAATATTTTCTGTGGAAATGAAGTGTTCTGGAACAAACCGAATAAGATGAGCAGAACAGAGCGAGGAGATGTTTTTCCAACAAATAAAACCTTATAATTGGAACTTGAAATTCTTTATTTATATTCTTCCAACAAAATCTCACACATAATAGTACTTTATAAACCTTTATAAATTTCTTTGTTCGGTTGAACACAAAGGAAGATATTTGGAAGAATGTTAGGAACTGACAGTTCTGGGGCATCATTGACTGCCGGTAAGAAAATGAAAATGTTATTCAAAAGAGGTCCAGAACTATTTTCTTTCCTATCCTCCAAATATCTTCTTTTGTGTCCAACAGAACAAAAAATATAAAATCATTTGTCATAACATGGTAGTCAAATTACCCCAGAACTGTCAGATGCCGACATTCTTTCAAATATCTTTCTGTGTGTTCATACAAACCATGAAATTTATGATACAACTTGAGGGTAATTTGTAACAGATTTTTCATTTCCGGGTGAACTATCACTTTAAGACTTTAATGCTCTCAGACATTTTAATCTACTATCTCAGGCAGTAAGTGTTTTTCTGTAGATGAACTACTTTTATTTTGCTTTCAAGCAGAAAAGGATCCGATCGGGTTGGTTGTCCTAAACAATGTGCAATATCAGCGTAACGTAAAAGGAGTTTCCAGCTTGTGATTTTGGTGATGGGCTAATGTTTGTTTTCACGCTGGTTTAGGCAGACTCTTTTGCTCAGCACTCTTAAATCGGGATTAGCAACTTTCAACACAATCATCTCCTAATTGGATCATGGAAGCTCTGTGCACTGGCTTGTCCTCACTTCTGTCCTGTATTATCCATTTTCCTATCTTGGTGGATGAATTCATTTGGATACAGAGATTAATAATGCACTTTGTCCTCCAGTCACTTTATAAACCAATGTGAAGCAATGATGCCACCACAAATCATATTTTTGTCTATATATATACATATCTGTATTTGTATATATATATGTATATATATATATATATATATATATATATATGTATATATATATATATATATATATGCAGCCCTGGAAAATAGAACCTTTCAAAATTATTTTACTTTATTTTTATTTTACTTTACTCTAGGTATGTGTTTAGGTAAAACATTATCATTTTTGTTTCATTCTGTCAACCACTATCAATATTTCTTCCGAATTTAAAATAATGATATTGTTTCTTTTTGCATTTGCAGAAAATAAAAACTAAAGAAACAGGTGACAATAACATAAAAGATTCTCTGTATTTTTTCAGACCTTAAGTACAAGTTGATATTTACTTTTAACCAATGAAACACTAATGTTGTAGATGTATTTAGGAAAAGTAAAAACAATTTTTTAATGTAATGACCTTGGTTTTTATAAGTTTTCATGTTTGTCATGCGGTCAGTCTTTCACATTGCTGTTGGATTACGGGATGTCTCTCGTGTAGTTTGATTTTGTTGAAATTCAACAGACTCTTGAATGGAACGGCACAATACATCTAGAAATGTTGATTAAATGAACGTTTGGAATGGTCTCTTAATTTTTTCAAAGCCTGTATACATACATACATTTATGTATAAGACACTGTGTAATTTGTGACATTTTCACAAATTATAATCTATTAATTTGTGTTTACGGACACAAAATTCCCCCTTGTTTCTTGTCAGTCAGCATAACTTTTTTTCGTGTTAGCCTGACTTTCAATCTAAAGTATTTTAAAACGCGCTGTCTTTCATTGACGCAAAAAAATGGGGATATCCGTGTCCATGACCACAAATTAATAGATTCCACAAACTGCCGTGACACTGCGTGTATACATATATACATTTACACCAAGGTAAGATTTGCTGTTATTAAATTTATGTTGATTTAAAAAAATAAATCAGAAAACCTTTTTCATCTCATGAGAATCGCCACTGAGACTAATAAAATGAGAATTTGGATAATGAAAATTTCAGGGTAAATGACCTGAACTATCATGAAAATAATGCCATATTACATTCACAATCCTAATGGACCAGGCTTTATTGGATGAAACTGAACCTGTTTTCGCAAGCGTTACCTGATAACTCAGGGCCAGTTGTCCTCTGTTCGACATTATCGGGCTGTAACAGTGTGTGTAAGCAGTGGCGCCCCTTCACATCATACTGTAAGCATCTGTTCAAGCGTGTGAGAAATGACAGCGCCCATCAGCCACGACACACATGCTAACACATCATTTTCCCTCAGAGAAACCCTACGCGGTTTGTTTCCAACAACTTGCTCTCGTTCTTCTGATTAAAAGGTCCATCAGTCACCGTACCAAACGACTAGAAAAGCAGACACATAATGAGTAACGATAATAACGCCTCTCCTCGGGGAGATATCAAGCACCGTTTGACAAGGTCGCAGGGACAGAGGAATGCTGATTCGCCTGGTGTTTGATTGACAGGCCTCACCCCAGTGGACTGGGGATCGTACACGTCCCACGAGCAAAAATGCTGCGATGTTTATGTATGATGCAGTATTACGTACACCTGAATCGCAGGTACTTTTGCGTATTAAAAACAGGTCTGGAGTTATTTAAATTAGTAGGTTCAACTAAATTTAAAGCTTGCCAATTTTATGTTAAAAGTTCCCATGAATTAACAAACCGATATAAATTCTGATTGTTTTCTTTGTGTGATTTGCATCTTCCATTGGTTTCCATTCACCAGATTACACCCTACCACAACCCACTACATTACCAATATAGAGAACAACAGAGACCATCACAGTTTCCATTAAAATCAACATAATTCCCTTTATAACTATTAAATCCAACTGACTTTCTTTGATAGTTCCTATTTATTTTTCTTCCAGAAGGGTTGTGATCCCCAAGTTTTTCTAAAGCCTACGTCTAAGGTTATTAGTGGCATTTTTTATTACACTTTTCAGCACAAACATGGCAGCGCAATATAAAATGTCAAACCGATCCATTTCATATGCAAGTAAGCCAGAAATAAACAACTGAACCCATAGGTTCATTTTTAAATCTTTGGGTTGCTTGTGTAAAAAGACATCTATATAATTTATTTTGATTCATTTCCTTTCACTCTCATAAAAAAAATGACTCAGTGGCTTGGTGAGCCTTTCACACATGATGTCCCAGCATGTGTGTTCTTTTCATTTTGTCATCTTTTAACCCAGCAGGGAAACTGCCACCATACGTGTTCACCGGCCGGTTCTGCTCGCTCCAGGGGATCCGCCACTCTGCAAAAAGTGCGAGACACGCGTCTCTTCCTCCACGCAGCAGAGTTTTAGCGGACCTCACTGCAGGACTTCCTGTGCCCGCCTCTGTTCACTATGGGAACGGATATATTCTGGCATTGAGCTGTCACAGGTGTCTTCTCTATCTGACAGAAGTTAAAATGGCAGATCTGACATTATCCATTTTATTTTGACACTGACACTTTGCTTTTAGATAGTAAAAACTATATTTTTATTTTGAGAACAAGAACACAACAACGTATCATGTGTAAAGTGCACCTATGCATGAAAAGAGGAAAAACTTTATTCAAAGTAATTAAATAAAAAAGACATGAGGAAAATTGTGGTTACGTTTCCACCCTGTTAGTGCAATATTTTTTTTTCAGATACCAAATTTTTTTCAGACATCTTGTTTGATAATATGACCCTGTGTTACAAGGGTTAATAAACAGCATAAATAAAATAAACAAATCCTGTTGACGACAAAATTTTCGAAAATGGGCAATTCCAGAGTTATGGACGTGACATTTTGTGTTATGGATGGGACATAAAAATGCTCAAAGAATGAATTTGTTACGATTATATTGAACCTTCTGTTTACATTTTACTGAACCCTTGTTGATAGAGCTTAAACATCAAAAACTGTCAGTCTATGAATTTTTTATTTATTAAAAAAAACATATGTGACAAAAAAAGGTAACATTTTTTTGGGAGACAATAAACTTTGTTGGATTTCGGTAAAATAAAATGTGCAATCCTGAAGTAATAATTCCCAATGAATGTAGAAGGGATGCCTCTTTATAGAACATAAAATAGTTACTTTATATTCATTTTCATCTGTCCATGTATGAGGAATATGTAATGGATGTGACAATCCTGAAAATGGCACATACCTGACTATGAAAAATCATTAAACACATGCTTTTCAAATTTGAAGAGAGATCTCACATGGGTATTTGAACCACCAAATTTTAAAATCTATGCTGTTACTATAATAACGTAATTTGGCGCTGGTAAAAACGTAATTTTTTCGTGGTAAGGTTGATATTTTCATGGAATTGTCCAAATACATTCCAAGTAATAGCAACAGTGTCCCGAGAGTCTGAACTGTTACACAGCCTGAAGCTTGATAAAGTTGCTTCAACAAGTTCTCTCCTTTCTGACTGCTAACAAAGTACATCTAAAGATAAAGCATGCTTTGTAAATATGTATTTGATAAAACAACAATCTTGTCCTAAGAGACCAAATTATTATCGTATTCATTTACAGGTTTTGCTTTCCAAATGTACATTGTAAATCAACAAAACTGTTTATTCAAAAGAGCAGCATCTAGTTTTTCTATTGTGATATCTATGCCTGTACATCCAAACCTCAGAGCAATATACACAGTAAAACAGTATATGTGTGTGTGTTTGCGTATGTCATTGCAGTCCTTCTGTGTCATCTAAAGCACCTAAAGCATCATTTTATTTTAGTGCACTGATGTAGGTCACAAACAATGACCAGTGAATGCCTACTCAGGATTGTGGGTAATTTAGCCCACATCTCGAATCGGATGAAATGAATGAGTGGTGTTGACTGTAAAAAATACTATAATATCTGACATCCGTACAGAGAGAGAGTAATCTAATATATTTGTGTCGTGTATTGATTCTGTTGTCAAGATTTCTATTGGTTATAATTCTCATTGCTTCTGCATTACCCTTGTCAGCTCATATCAAATCAGGTGTAATGCGATTCAAGGTAACATTTGTTCTCAGAACACCCATGAACTCCAGGACACGCAAACAGTGCCATAGTCACATACCAAAAAAATACATTCATCTCCAGTAAGAAGAGATTACAGCAGTGAGATTACAGTGACGGTATAGCTCGGTGTGTCAATCAGACAAAAAAAACATTTTTACAGCTGTCCTGTCATAGGCCTGATTTTATCCTTACGTGGAATAAAGATGCCTGTGGGCATTTCATCGCTCCGAGGCTGATTTAAAATTCTGTTCAGCCATTCATAGGCTGGTTGCATGTACGTTGTATGGAAGCCATTGTCGAGGCAGCGCTCAAACAATCTGCAAAAACGTCACGCGTCAGGACCTCACTGCCGTTAGCCAGAGACTCCAGATTGGATTTCGGATTTGTGATTAGCCGCCAATCTTGGCCAGAACATTGAAAAACGACTTTTAAACTTTATCCTGGATTACGAATACCCGGTTGTCTTGTCCTGTACCCTCTTTATCTCCACGTCTTTCCTATTCTTATACTCCCTCTCCTGGTGAAGGCAGATACCATCGTGAAAAGTTACGAAGACCAAATCAAACAGGGATTTGAAATGCCATTTAGAACGTTAAACAATGAAATATCGTTAAAGAATAGCCATCATTTATGACCCGCTTCACCAGAAAGCCAGATCCAGTCCTCTGATACGATTCATAATCGATGCAAATCTGTCTCTGAATCACCATGACCTGATTTATATGCCAATGAAGGGATCATTAAATCATTATTCCAATTCGACTAATGAGATTTTTAATTAGTTAAAAACATTAATGTGAAAATGATGGGATGTTTGTGTATGCATGAGAAGTTTTAATCACAAAACGGACACCATCTGCCTGCGTTATGCCTCTTTGTGATGAAAATACCAACATGTGATGACACCTGTCTAAACTTAACATTTAAACACCCGAAAAATTTCATTTTAACGTTCAATTTTAAATAAACAGAACTTTCAAATAGCAAATAGGCACCGTTTTCAATATGCTTACGTGTAGTGTATGTTGGTCCTACATGCTTTGTTGCCTGAAGCAACCTCATTTCTAATAGACTAGGAAGGTTACAACCTCCAGGCAAATAAGTACAGTAGCTTTCTTTCCATTCAGAGCAGATTACAGCCATGCTAGTGGAACTCTCGACCTTAACGCTTGACCTTGAGTTCAACAAAACACATTTGTACACGCAATTGTGTTTAGCCATACGCTTGTAAAAGCTCACAAACAGAGAAAAACAACGAGATGAAAAGAACAAAAGCTGACCCTTAGACCTCAGTTGATCATGTCAATTACGAGGTGCTCATATTTAGAGCAGGATTTAAAGAAAACTTACAGAACAATTCTCTAAACATTTTACCTTCCCAATTTTATTATTTATATAATTTTATATACAAGTACCACAGTAAAATAAATTAGAAAAAGGTAGTTGGGGGTGGGCAAAGAGATTAGAGATGATTTCATGCAAACATGCACGTGCACAGAGAGAAAGAGCGACAGAGACCTCTAAATACCCTGTTTATCCTTCATCAGTAATTTGGAGGGGAACTCTACGCCCCTAATTGAATTGTTCCGTTTCGTAGAAAAATGGCCACGCCTGGGCAAGCTTACACAGTGCTTCTCAGATTGTGTTTGTATATGCACGCCTGTGGGACTCAATACTGAAGCTGACCATCTGGAAAAAGAAATGTTTTTCGATGGCGATATGGCGGCAGTTTATGGACTGGATGGATGCAAATGAACATTATCTATATGCACGTCCACGTCCAGAGGAGCATTTTTAATAGACAATGTGTTTACTAACACTGTTTGCGTCAAGCACCCATTTGAAACAAGGACACAGTCGTACACTCCAGGTGACCTTATTTGCACCACTGGAGAGGTAGAGGTGCACACAAACACACGCGCACACACAGGCAGCGGCTATTAAGCCGTTGCACAAAACAAATTAAGATTTAAGGTAATATGCAGTCACATGTAAAATACACTCTCACACGCTTGCCAACTTTTCTGTTCTTGTGTTTTAATGAGGTGATATGATTAATGGAACCTGATATAGACACACACACTGCAGGCACCGGAGCATGGCTGCCTCTGCATCCTTTCATGAGCAGAATCCCAATCTTTAGTCAAGTAATTGTTCAACAGGCCTCTTGTTATTTATTCAAAATAATTATGACTGTGCATTAAAAGAAGCTGTAACCTGGCAACCGTTACATGGGGAAAACACAGAACTAACATTATAAGTGTTTAGACAAGAATCAGAAATAGTATTGCTCATACGTAGGGTTGGGGATTTGAACAAACCCCCTTTATCCAAGTGTTGAACTCGTAACTTGTCCCATACAGATGTGAAAGATGCTTCAAAATGTGTGGCTCGGTGAGAATGATGCTCTTTTACTTTCACTTACACCTGGGAGATGATAAAGAAGGGAACCAAATTCCACAGATTCGTATTGAAAGAGCATCTCGAATGTCACAAATGGGAATACAGTAAGAGACTGGAGGGTACGTTCTTTTGGCTGTATGCTGATGTGATATTTCTCACTTTCAACAAAAATAAAAGTAGATAGACTGGGGAGGAATCGTCTGCAAGTCAAGCCTACAAATGAAGAGTTTGGTTCCAAAATGAGATAACGAAATTCTAAATTCATGTTTTTTATTGTGCCTTCCAATTTATATCAATCAAACTCTAGTTGGTTTGTTTTGATTTAAGACATAACTCAAAAAATACAGCTAATTTACACAATATAACAGAACAAAAACAAGATAACAATAAAAACATGATTTTGGATATTTTTTAAAGGGGTTTTCTCATTTTGGAACCCAACTCTTCACGTGTAAATCTACATAAGCAAATAACCCATTGGGCTGTTTGCTGCCAACGCTGTGCCCTTTGATTTTACACAAAGATGGATATTAAAAACACCCCTAAAATAAAACCCAAATCCTTGTCTTTTCATATTAAGTTACACTTTCTACATATGGTTGAATTCAATTGAGTGTAAGAAATGTTCATGTTTCCAATAATAAAACAGTGATTCTAAAATACTGAACATTAGAATCAGAAGGAGCTTTATTGCCAAGGATGTTTACACACACAGGGAATTTGACGACAGGAGCTTAGTGCAAAGAAAGTGTAAACATGGTGCAAACATATATATACAAATATACATTAAGACAGAAAAAAATGGAAAGAAATATAAACAATAATGCACTATTTATAAAAAGTGAAAAAATATACACCAAAAACAAGATATAATATTTAAAAGAGTGTACAGATGTGTTATTTACAGGTTTAACCTATTGTTTCTTCCCGTAACCTCATCTTAACCGGGTCTATTTCCTTCGGATTGTTGTTATTATTAGACATGACGAGTGTAATCTGGGTTTCTATGTTTGCTTGTTCAAAGGACAACTGTCACAGACAGAGGCAAAGAGACGCGTCAGTCAACTGTCCTCCCGACAGACGCCTCTCGTCCACTCTAAACGAATGGACAGATTGAACCAGGACGACAGAGGCCTCGGGCCTTCTCACTGTTCTTCTCGCTTGTGCTCTTCAACTGCCCTTATAATCTTTGTCTTTACAGTCTCTGTCCATCCTTCAAAATGCACTTTTATAGAGTGTCCTTCAGGTACTCTAAAAAAACCTTCCCATCCCACATTTTCAAAATGTCATGTCTATCCCCTCTGTGTCACGCTAAATCTCACACGGGTGGGTACAACTAAAAGGAAATAAAACAAGTCACTGTGTGTCAAGGTCAGTACAATAGTATTTCTTTTTAATTAAAACTTTCTCAAAAGCATATAAAAACTAGAAAAGTGCAGACAATTTTTGTACAAGATTTTTCATGGTCTAGTTCATTTTTATTTGTCAATGGCAACACTCAAAAGCCACATTCCTAGAACCAAACTAGACAAATGTTAGAGCTAATTTAGAGTCGGCATTAACAAGAAAACATTAACCGCATGGAAAAAAGATAACATGATGATGTTCTCGCAGCATTTTGATATTTGCCCATCATAATTATAGCCATTCAGTGCAAGTTGCCTAGCATCTGGTTGCACTCTGAAAAGGGCAATGAGCTATTCCCTTCCAGTCGCTGCATTATTACACATTAAAAACTCATGAAGGCGGGTCACTATAGCCAAAAACAAATACATATTGCACAGTTGCACTGCAAGCAATCTTATACGCTAACACACCGGATTGCCGGGAACCTGACATAAACGACTTCAGCTTCAAGCGAAAAACGATGAGAACGTTTAAAATAGATACAGGAGCACTCGAGTGCTTATGTCGCTGGCATTAAAGTGTAGTCATTTGGTAAGTCCAGCTCCATCATGACCACAGGAAGACGGTTAAACAGTAAGGCCTCTAGGAACAGCCAGAGGGGCGACACAGGGAGAGAAGGTGACATTTTGAGACAGGGATGTACATGCACACAATCTTGCACAATAATATAACTCCAAATTGTTGCCCACTTCAAATCTTGTAAATTAATTTTCCAAAAATTCTACTCTTGTCATTTCAAACCTGCGACTTTCTTTTTTCTGCAGAACAGAAAGTACAATATTTTAAAGACGGTTGGTAACCGAACCATGGCATCCCATTCACTCGCATTAGTTTTGTGTCCATTGAAGAGAATGTGTATCGCTGTTGTTCAGTTGCCATACTTTTTTGTGTTTTCCAGAAGAAAGTAAGTCATGCTGGTTTGCAATGACAAGAGGGTGACTAAATTATGACATCATTTTAATTTTGGGGGAAGCTATCCCTAAGTCTTCACACACGCACACGCACACACACACACACGCATGCACACACACACACACACACACAGGATATGTACATTAAAATAATATTACAAAAAAAATGCATGTGTATTCAAATATATTTTCCATTAATGTACTAAATATTGGAGCAGTTAAAGCACTTAACAGTGTGAAAACATCTCTCCATGAGAAAAACTCAATCATTCACCCTTTAATTTTCTCTGTCCTGATAGTGCTGAATGACCAAATGTAATAATGTGACCTTTTATGTGGTCAATTTGCAAATCTTACGTCCTATTCATGAACCCTTTTTCATTTTCACATGAGTCATAGGATTGTCCATTTTGTCCCTGTATTATCTCTTCTAATGTCAAATCTTTTACTGGCTCTTTCCAGTCTGTGATTCATTTAGGAAAGAAACCTTAACGTCACAGTTTGTTTGTTCAGTGTTTCATAATTATCATGGATTTGAGAAGATTTAGTACGCCCCTTCTAAAATTAAGGCCATTAACTTTAACTTTAACATTAGCTTTACGTAAGTCCAAATGCAGCAAAGGCTTTGACTATTTAGCAATGTAAAACTGGACCTTCCGGTGGAATTTATTGCTTTGTTAGGTTAAACAGGAAGCTTGAACAACGTCATGACTGACCGGAAAGCATTTATGTTTTAGCCTGTTGCTCAAATCATTATAGGTTTTTAATATAAAAACCACCGAGTATTAACGTTTATGTATTTTTGCTTGTTGTGAGCAAGACTGCGAGAAAGACCTCTATTTTAAGATGTGTGTTTCCATCGCAAATTACTTCTTACATCATACTTTGAGATCCTAATAAAAGTGTTTTCTCTAGTCTCTTCATTCAAATCACAATAAAATAAATTATAAACTTAATATAGCAAGATTAAAATGTACAGAACAAAGATTTTTCATTTATTTTGCTTATGTGAACTATCCATTTAAGTTCACTTGTCATGCCTAAAAGAAAATGCTGGAGCGCTGTAGTTCAAACAATACAAGTAAGCAATACTATTTGTTAGTTTGATGAAACAACAAATTATTATGTTTGTAACCATAACATTTTATTTTGGAAAATGTACCACAGGTTGGCGAATGAGGTAAAACCATCACCGTACAATACTTGACTGTACCAATGTTTATTCACATAGCAACAAATTGTCACTTTGGAAACGTTTTTCTCATTATAGCATATTCATAAATCCTTGGACTTCCTTTTCCGAAAATTCTGAAAAGCCTCGCATATCTTCATATGTCTTTGAAAGCTGTGTCTTTTCACGTGTTTTGACTTTATTTTTCCTGAGAGATTCTGAGTTTTATAAGTTACTAGAAGATATTTTACTGCTGTATTTTGTTGACTAAATGAACAATACTTTGTTGTACATATTTTATTAACTTGTGTATTTCTACAAATTAAACCTTGTTTGCCACGATCCACAGCCTTAGCTTTATGCAAAACTGTTGTGATGACGGTGTAGTAGTTTGTTCAGGGTTCGGTGATGCATTTTACATAAGCTGCTTTCTCTTTTGACTTGGATGTGATTATAGCAATGTTTTGACATTCCTGTGGCACAAACTAAGGCAGATGATTACATCACTAATACCTTCACGAAGATGCCAGGCTGGCATTATATTGTCTGATTTGCCACCCCAACCAGTTTAAATCTATTAGAACTGAAGAGATTAGGGAGGTAAAGACATATTAATACTTTGATCTTCTAAAAGATTTAATAACAATCATTGAAATGAGAGACAGAAATGTTTTTTTTGAGAATGGAAGCATCAACACTCTAGATTATAACTTTCTCTTCCATCTTTTAATTTATTTTCTATTATTGTTTTGTGTCAGAAAACAATACATTTCCCTGTTAGATTAGAGTAATTTTTCATTAAGATTCAATTAATATCAGTGTTCAGTGATGATGTCTATAAACTGAGTGTGTGTGGGCGCAGCTGGTTTTAAGCCTGGATTTTGGCTAATCTTATCCCTGTTGTGAATGTCATTACTCTCACAGATAAGACTTTATTTTTATCGAAAACTCCTCCAAGGCTTGAAAAATTATTTTGTTTATTGATTGCCCCTAAAACTTCCCAATATTTGCTTCGAACTCATTCAAGACCTCTTCTATCCCGGGAACCCCACAATCAAATCTGCGCTGATCCTCCTTATTGGTCAATGACGGTGCCAGAATATCAGAATTAGTTGCGTTTAAATCCTGAGACCATTTAAATGCTGAGGCGAAATAATCCTGTCAGTTGTTTGAAACAGTTTGCAGAAGTAGCGTGATATTTCATTTAGAGAAACCACACCTGTCCAAAATGGCACGAGGACAAGCGTTATTGAACCTCCCAATGGATAAAAAGAAAATCAATTGTTACACTTTTAGAAATGATGGAGCTTAGAGAAATAAGGGGCAAGTTGTCACTGGAGTTCAGTCTTTTAAACTTCGACTCTAGCAGTGGTTTTGTATGCTGGTTTCATACCAAACTATTCTCTGTTTTTGGAATTTGTTAGCTTAAGTCATTTTTATGATGATTTAATGTTTTATACATAAAATCATTCGACTTAGAACATTTTGTGAATACATAACCATAATATCTCCAATAAGGCCATGTTAAAGATTGAAATCATATTGAAATTAACATTTGAAAATCTTTCACAGTTATTATTACCTAATTAAATTTTGAGACTTTAACTTAGTTTTCAGAGACGAGTTCACAGGAGGCATGAAGAAAGGTTCACACTGTGCTTGCAATTGGGGCATGTTGTCACAAAACATAAGCTTAGTTCTTTTGTATATATTTGTATGTTTTCCCTGTTTTATGAATTTCTTTTTTTTACAATATTTTCACAATATCTCTTTCATAGCTTACTTTATACTGTAGCTTTCTCACGGAGCTGAATTTCCCCATGCGATTACTTATCCTGACAGCAAAGATACCATTATCATATTTATCTAATTCTAAGTAATAGTACTAAGTGATATAAATATGTCTGTTCACATAGTATGCCTACAAGGCACAGAAAAGGCTGTATTGTAAGTTCAACCCCGAGAACAGCCTTGAACTTTCTGTCTTTTATCACATTACCAAATGGTTTCATTTTCAAATAGCACGCAGGAAACAGTTCTTTATTCCAACTTCAGAGTTCTTTTAAACAGATCTTCATTATGATTATATTAATAACTCTGTGGGGTCAGTGGGTGATTCACGTGTTCAAGAAGACAGTGCTTGACGACAAGTTTCAGTAAAATGATTCAAATATTTATATAATTAAATTAAGGCGCGAGACCAATTTAACTCGGCAGCACGTGTTGTTTTCGTTTTCCAGGCAACGCAAATGGCTTTCTTTCATAGCTCATTTGAAAAACCAGCGAATGAGGCTCAATTGAAACATATTGCCTCAGGAGCTAATTAAAAGAGACTGGCGATGCTGTGTCTTGGTTATTGATGCTTGCTGACAGATGTGGTGGTTTTGCCGTATCACTCACCGCTCCTTCCTCTCTCTCTCTTTCTACCGTACCCCTTTTTTTCTCATTTTCCTTCCACCACTTGTAGTATGTACCACAAATCTAACACCCAAGGCAACGGTTTCCACTTTGCTTACCAAACGGATCTCATTTGTGATAGGTGGCGTGTTGCCTAACCTATCTCAAAGAGCCAGCAAACCGAAGATGTTATTTTAGCATAACAAACAGCCGACGTCCCTCCAGATACGATGCCAGGATCAGATCGGAATCGAGCGACGTTTCGTTCATTAAACACGTTCGTTTGGCACAGACTAATCCCAGAACGCAGTCAAAAGACCGCCGTGTCTGTTTTTAGATCCCTGACCTGCTTCGGAGAAAATAGAGCTGTAATCTGTCAGGCGAGAGCTCCGTCTACCCGCAGATTAATTGAATTCTCTTAAATACATGGTTACCCAGTCAGGTCAATTAAATCATTCAGTGTAATCACAAAACTGTTGTTCACTAACAGGAAGAAAGGGTGGGTATGTGTGAGAGAGACCTCCCAACTAAGTTCTAGGTGGAGAGTGGGGTAAGATGGGTCAACTTTTCCTTAGAGGAACAAAGAGAAGAAATTCTAGAAGAAAGCTTCAACAACCAAGGGCTGCGTTTCTGTGCTTTACTGATATGCTTATGTAAAATAGAACAGAGTTGAAGACCTTTTTAACTTTTTCTTGTTTCTCTCCAGCAAATAGGTGATCTCACATGTGTCTTCTTCTTTAAGGTTGCGGAAAAGGTTTCAACATAGTGCACTTTTGCCAGAATCATAGAAATGATTTCAAAATCTTCTTCTTTTTTCAATTTATTTGAGCGTTTTTCACATGCTCTGCCATTCACAGTAATTCTATAGCACTATACTCTGCCTGTATGTCAACAAGTCTATTTTTATTTCTCCTGAGAAGCTTTAGAAGAAACATCCAAGACAGACGATATTCAAATGAAACATCGCCGACAACTCCGCGCTATAAGAAGCACTAAAAAGTTTCCACGGGGAACATGCAACAGTTGTTTAAAAGAACGAAAAGAACAAACTCTTGTTTATGAGACGACCAATGCTGGAGCGCAGCTTATATCGTATTCTAGTCCTAGGTTGTCCTTTGCCTGTTCATGAATCCCCCTCAAATCTGCCATGTCGAGCACCTCGTTCTCTTTCCCCCATCTCTCCTTCCTGTTGTCCATTCCTGGAACGTTTTAATCCCTATTGCTTGGCCCTGTTGCGCAGACAGAGAGGCATCTTGATATGTAATGTCCTTCACTGTCACCTACCGTCTCTATACAAGAGGAACGTCTCATATCACCCAGACCCTTCGGCTGCCAGATTTATTGCCTTGGAGTGGGTTAAGGCGCTTGCGCCTTCCCCTGATGATGTATTCACACTGATACACTGACAATACCGGCACCTAAGAGCAGACATGAGCTCCGGCCATCAATAAAGTCCATGAGGATTGGCAGATGGGGCATTTGGAGAGGATGTGTTTTTTCCCTTCCTTTTTCAGCTTAGGAGGGGCCTGGGGGGTAAATTATTATGGTGGGCCAAGCAGGGGAAAAATGAGCGTTATTTAAGAGTGACCTTGAGGTTTTTGGAGACGCCAGCCGGAGGAAAATGCATGAAGGATCTGTGTTATAAATTACAGGGGGCGGCAGGAGGTTGTCGGCTGGATTGCAATCCAGAGTGATGTTTGGGTGTGTACATGAAGACTTTAAAGTACAACCCACAGCGTTCAAATTAAATTTTAGGCTATTATTATATATAATATTATAAATATTGACAGCACTTTGAGACAGTAACCTGATGGTATGTGTGTGCGTCAAAGGGTAGGAAGTGTGCATGTGTGTGTGTAATTATCAGCCATCTGGTTGAGGGTATGGGGCCTGAAAGATGTCTATGACAGCACCTCCACTTGGCTTGAAGGACTCGGGTTGATACTTGCACGTCCTGCAAATATCTTGTTGTTCAGCGTAAAGATTAATGCTCCAAGCTCCACGAAGGACCAAAACAAGCACCGGAATCAACTTCAGGATAGCCTATTAGATTTGGGGTTTACATCCCGTTTTGTAGAAGGAATTAAGTGGCATCTCAGGCAATTTCAAAGCATTCCCGGTTAAGACACGTGAGATGACTACAAACTGCTGTCCTGAAAGCTCCAGGGGTTTATAGTGTCTTTACAGATGGGACAAACTATAATGTGTGTGTATTTGCCTATCCCTGCTTTAAACCAACTACTGTAACACCTTAAGATGTCACTCTCTGTAAGTCGCTTTGGATAAAAGTGTCTTCTAAATGTAATTAAATGCAGCTCAAAGGGATAGCTCACCGAAATATGAAAATTCTGTCATCATTTACTCACCCTCATGTCGTTTCAAACCTGTATGACTTTCTTTCTTTTGCAGAACACAAAAGAAAACATTTTGAAGAATGTACGCATTGACTTGCATTGAAGTCGCGTCCGTGCAATAGAAGTGAATGGGGGCCTACGTTGTTTGGTTACCAGCTTTCTCTGTTTCATGGTTTACATAAAGCTAAGTGCATGACTCATGTAGATGCTTGATAACCTGGACTACTGGCTGGTGGACCTGGTTTTAACCAATAGGACCATTGCATAAGCTTCAACAGGCTACCATCCATCCATCCATCCATCCATCCATTTTCTACCGCTTATCCGGGGCCGGGTCGCGGGGGCAGCAATCTAAGCAGGGATGCCCAGACTTCCCTCTCCCTAGACACTTCCTCCAGCAACAGGCTACCATGTTCCAAAATCCAGCATGACCACTTATTTCCAACAGTGGAGCTGTACTCACTCAAAAGCCATCATCCTTTATCTATGAAAACATGCTTAAACACACACACTTGAATCAGTGAAATGACTGCACGTGTTGTTAAACAATAATCTCATAGAGATGGGATGTTTACTGCATAAAACACGGCAAGACTAACAGCGGCGTGTTTGGCTTTGCCAACCTCTGTGTCTTTGCGATAACATCCTTCCGTTGTTGTGTTTGAGATGTTTGTCTTGGCATGGTTCGTCTGTTTGCCCACTTACTGTCTTGGTATGCTAAATGTGCGCGCGCACATCACATTATGCCTATGAAGATTACATTTGATAAATACCAGGGATGTCAAAACGACTGACACATGATGCATGATAGAAGGAGATTAGAAAGTCAGGGACGTGCTTCATCTAAAATCTTACATCCGTCTTATCATGCTAAATACAGAAAACAAAAGTGCCCGACTGTTAAGAATAAGAGGGGAAGAATGGATCGCACATACTGATAGCCACATTTATTTGCAAACACCGCAGTTGTTGTGATTTACTTAAGAAATTATGCACTTAAGCAAAAATCAGTTTCCAGTGCTATGATGATCCAGGAATGCAGTGCTAAGTTTTCCACTTAAAGGGATAGTTTACCCCAAAACTTTTATTCTGTAGTTTACTCACCTTCATTTCAAACCTGTGTAACTATGTGTCACCCGCAGAACACGAAGAAGATATTTTGAAGAATGTCGCTAAGCAAATAATGGCGGTATACCCAAAGTCAAGTCAAACAGGTTATAGAGTAAATGAGGACAGAAATTTGATTTTGGGTGAAATATAGCTTCAGTGCTAGTTCTGCCAGGAAGACTCAATCCTGCATCACTCACTACCAATCAACACCCAACCAATCACCTTCCAGCATGAAACAAAAGATCGCCACTTACCCCTTTCTACGTCCGCAGTCGAAGCAACAGTGATTCGCCCCCATCCTCCCCACCACCACCAGGAGGTCCCTGTCAATATAACCCCAGGGGGGTTGGCTACGCCCCCGTCTTACCATCTCAAGGCGGGAAGTGGAGGACTTCTTGGCCCTCTGGATGCGAGCCACGGACAGGGCCTACTCCAAAGAAACCAATAACCATCTTTATTATAACCATATATATTCTGTCTATCAGCTGTCCAATAAACGTAGAATACTCAACTTTGGCCTTCCGAGTCTTTGTGGTAGAACTATGCCTTTAAGGCAGAATCATCAATAAATGGTACAAATTAAAGTTAAAAAGAACTATTTAGCGAAATTGTCCCTGAAAACCTCTCCACAATCTTTAATGTATCAGAGATGTCTTTAAGTGCATCCATTCTTTGATAATTGAGTCGGACTGGCACAAATTGATCAGTCAATTCGGAAGAGATGGAACAGTTATTGGCCTTGACACTTACATTACAGAGTCTTTGTTCCTCTCTAAATCTTATTCTTGCTCTTTGTCATCTCTCTCTCTTCCATATTGTATTTCTACGTCCGTTTCTCTTTGACAACCATGTGTCCCTCCACCTCTCGTCGCGGCTCTCGTGATCAATAGAGGTTCTACGGAGCAAGTACGCACGCCTGAATGAAATGGCTGACTGTATCGGTGTGTGGGTGGAACAGAAGTGTCGACCCACAGCTTGCCCTCACTCCGGTTTTCATAAAACTTTTTTCCTCAAAACAAGCCAATTTGTTCACACAGAGTCGTGATGAAATAGAAATTGGTGATGCCCCAGGGCCAAACTATGAATGGTAACAAAGGCCGCGCAGTTCAGTCATAAACCGTCTTACGTTTTTGATCATGGTTTCTGGATTATTCATTTAGCTGCCCTCGCTACAGATTGCAGAAGGACAGAGCTATATATTCAGCCTCATTCAGCGTGACTAAACTAATATGAAACGTGCTTGTCGTTTCTTCCTTTTTACGGACTCCGCGAAGGTTGCTCAGAAAATGTAATGGAGTAACATTTCGTCTAATTGTTTACTTTATCTCAGATTCTGAAATAAAAGGAAATAAAAATGAAAACAGTGTGACAGTTGTTGAAAATCAAGGAGGGTAAAGAATAATAAAATGAACATACAGAAGAATAGACCAGGAAGAATCTTGGTTATACTAGGAAGAGAAATATTTCATATATTTAGAAATATGAACATATTTAAATATGACAGGACAAACATATCTAAAATATGAAAAATTTATGAAACACATTTTTTAGTCAAATTTGAAATATGGTATCGTGGAAAATCTGAGAATTTCTGTGAATCTCTGAAATATCTAAACTGTAAAGGAAACTATAGTAAAAATAAAAACATACACAAAAATATTTTGTTTCACCCTCATGTTGTTCAAAACCTGTATGACATTCTTCCTCAGAATATATTTTGATAAATGTCTAAGTGGGTTTGTGTCTATACATAAAAGTCAATGGAGTCCAATGTTGTATGGTTTCCAACATTTTAGAAATTATCTTCTTTTGTGTTCCGCAAAAGAGAGAATGTCACGAAGGTTTTGAATGGCATGAGGGTGAATAAATAATGAAATATTTTAAGTATTTTTGGGTGAACTAAACCTTTAAGTACTTGTCACCATTTGCTGTAAGTGCAATCTTGGAGAAACAAGTGAGTTTTGAAAGGGATTTTTCCACCTTAAATTTTGCCATCATTTAATCAGCTTCGAGTTGTTCCAGATCTATATACATTTATTTTTTCTGATGAACACAAAGAAAGATATTTGGACGAATGCTTGTGACCAAACAGATCTTGGACCACCATGGTAGTAAAAATTACTTTATATTTTTTTGTTCTGAAATTACACAAAAGAAGATATTTTGAAGAATGTAGGAATGCAAACAGATCTGGGGCACTTTTGACTGCCATTGTTATTTTTCCTAGTGGTGGCAAAGAACTGTTTGGTTACAAGCATTTTTCAAAATGTCTTTCTCTGTGTTCAGCCAAACAAAGGAATTAATACAGATTTGGAACAACTAGAGAGTGAGAAATTAAAGACATAATTGTCATTTTCGGATGAACTAAAGCAACCAATTTGGTTATACTTTTGTTCCTTTGTAGTGAAAAATGTGATTGCAAGCATTAACACACTCACGACTGAAGCAGCTGTGTTGTGCTAAACTCTATAATAATTATGACATGATGAACCTTAAGAAGATTAACATAACTCCTTAATGTAATTACCTCCATAATGTAATTATGTCTGGTAATACTATTTGCAGAGTTCGCAAGCAATTTTACTAAATGCATTTTACAGACGAGAATATTTCAGCTCTGAATGACCATCCCTTCCGTCCCCTGTATCGCCATCTCAAATGAATTTGTGTTTTTATTTCTCATGATTGCACAACCTGGATAGATAGCGGTTCTGCGCATCCATTTTGAGCAGTTTGTGATGTTTGATGGAGTGGATGTGACAGGTGGTCGGGAGCTCTGGATGACAGCTGCTCTCTGAAGAAAGCCTTTTACACAGATCACAGAGCGTGCATGTCCGTGATTCTCTGCGATAGTCAGCGGGACACAATTAGAGGGCCTGGGCGGCATCCATGTGTTGTTTAACACACACGCAACCTCACACATACACACCTGTCAATCTCTGCCAGCATGTAAAATGTCGAAAAATGAATCGCTGGCTGAATTGCTCTTTTATGTGCAGCCACTTTAATTGGTCAAGCTGTTGAGTGAGTTTAACAGAAGGCGTTGTTTGCGTATCAACATGTACTGACAACTGACCCTACATACTTTCTTACATGACAACAGACGGTTTCAATAATATACAAGGAAGAATGTCTTCGTTACGTTAATTTAAATATTTTAACAGATTACCTTTCAGACGTGACAAGATGCTCGCAAGGGTCAACTTGACATTCCACATTCTGGTCAAATGCCTTTATTTTGGCAAAAAAACTTAAAAAAACTTTCAAGATAAGGGTTTCCTTCGGAAGTCACCCAAGAATAAAACTTCTGACATCATTTACTCACCCTCATGTCATTTAAAGCCTGTTTGACATTCTTTTTTCCCCAGAACACAAAAGAAGATATTTAGAAAAATGTTGCTAACTGACCTCTTTTCACTTGCATTGGATTTGATTTGATTGAATAGAATAGAAGTGTTCGGTTACCAAATTACTTTATAAACCATACATGTACTGACACGTTCTGAGAGGCTGAAGATCGAGAGAAGAAATACCTCTCCTCCAATCCCCGCTCACATCCTGCTGTTCTAATTGAAAATAAATTCATCTCTTGGGGACCGACGTGCAAATTTGATGGGCTGGAAAGTCCAGCTTCCAACATCACGGGTGTTTAATCTTGTCAAGTCCTGGAACGGCAACAAGATTAATTAACCTAATTATAGTTTAGTAAAAGCATGTGGGCGCCCACTGCTCATTTCTCCGTACTGAATATCAAACATGATCATTCCTGCTGATTTTACATATAACAGTTTGGGAAGCCGTTATAGGCTGTTTCCTCCCACTCTTTGTTGTTTTGCCTATGAAAATGTGACAAGTGTCGGGCTAGCGTGAACAGCACTTCCATACTGTCAGTTAAGGTGTTAGACATAGTTGTCGAGTGTTGACGGGTTGCCCGTATTATTAACTAATACACCTGCACTTATCACATATGCTATCTTTCTCTCTCTGCCCACCATATTGTTTTGTTTGAAAGAAAAACAAGAAAATGAATGCTCTAATGTTGTGTAGCTTCCTGGTGAAAAACAATACTCCATAAAAATGTCACCTATTTAAACACCTTTACGTTTTAATTTAAATCAAACTGGAAGGGAAATCAGCATTGCATAGACAAATAAAATAAATACCTAAAATAAAACAAAACAATCAAAATGGAGTATACTGTAAATAAATGAAATCAATCATTTTGTATCTATACTGTTGTGTTTTTGGAAATGGAACTGAGAGGGACCTGGATCGTGAAATGTGGTCTATAGGTTGGAGGGGTTGAAAAGCGGAGCTTGAACACGTTAATACATTTAAGACGTACTTTTTTTTCGAATAATTTCCACTCATGAATTATTCATAATGAGTTCGGGAACAGGTATGCAGAAAGTAAATATACAGGGTCAATTTTGATTTCATGTTGACTTTTAGATTTTTTTATAGTTTCACCACTTCAATTTACTCTTTAGTTCTTGAGAAAGATTTCAGTTCAAGTCCTTGTTTGCAAAAAGACGTTCCTGTAATTGAGGTTAAGATCTTTTCATTTGCACCTGCTGGATGATTGGATCTGGAGTGTGAGCGAAATGAAAGCAGGAACGACTGAAACACACACTCGCACACACACACATGTAAAGAGAATGATAGTGAGCTTGAGACTGAAAGATCTCTTTGCCTTCTCTTTTGCGCAATCTTCCAGACGTTTCCCTCCAGTGCGTAATCTGCATGCCTCTGAAACGTCTCTTATCCTTTTCTGCAGCTACATTACAATTGTAAATTATTCAATAGCTTGTTTAGCTCCCACATCATTTATGTTTCCCTTTTCCTTCAAGACTCCCATCCATACACACTGACTCTCTCTCTCTCTCTCTCTCTCTCTCTCTCTCTGTTCTTTCACAGCTTCCGTTCTAACATAATGTTCTTATTGTCAATCAGGATTACAGCACACAGAACCTCCATTTGCTAAAACTGACACCACTACAGCTTCATTAGCCGTTAAAGGTGCACTTACTCATTTTTTATTTATAAACTTCTACAGATAAAAGAATGAACAATACTTTACATTTAGATTTACATTTAGTCATTTGGCAGACGCTTTTATCCAAAGCGACTTACAGTGCACTTATTACAGGGACAATCCCCCTGGAGCCACATGGAGTAAAGTGTCTTGCTCAAGGACACACTGGTGGTGGCTGCAGGGATCGAACCAGCAACCTTCGATTTACCAGTTCAGTGGTTTAACCCACTAGACCACCATCTCCATACTTTAAGAAATATCACTACAATAATTTACTTAAAAACCTTCCACTTCACATCCCGGCACTAGAGTGGATTTCACTTGAGAAGCCAAACAGCCATTAAACAGCCTAATGGTGCAAAGTACAAAAGCGCACCAAGGTTCCAGATGACTTGCGCCACTTGTGTGCAATTGAAATTTACAAGACACTCTGAGATAACACACTCTTAATCACTCTTTCATTAGACATCATGTTAAGACAAAATGCCCTCTCATGCTTTTACTTTGAGAAAAAAATTTGAACAAACAAGAAAAAACTGTTAGCAATGTATGCAGCCTAGGCTATGTTAAAGGTTTTTGCATGATCGGATAAATTCATACAAAACTGCCTCCATGAAAAAGGTATGTTATTTCCTGTTTTAGATGTTTTTACATACACGTATATCATTAATTGTTAAAGAAAATTAATTCTTGTCTTTTTAACGTGGATTCTAAATGTTTTATTTTGTTCTAAGGTTTGTACAATGTTCAGAGACCACAATATTTAAGAGAGGTGATATTTTTAACTTGAGACAGTATTACACAACCTAAAAAACATCCAAACAACCTCAATGTCCTAGAATCCATCCAGAATCCATCAACATCCGTTACATTTGAAAAGAAAAAAACAACTTCCTTAATTTTTTTAAATTGCTCTAATTGTTTTTCTTAGCGGTCCTGACCCCTGGTTAACTTCCAGTTTGTGTTTGGCTTGTGTCTAATAATAACTACTTATATTTTATTTAATCTATGTTAATATTCATTTTTATGTTTATTTTACTGTAAAACAAGTTGTATTAAAAAAACGATTTGTTGAAAAGGTCCTGTAGTTCGGTCGCATTTAAACACACAGTACATTGACATCAAGCAGGTCTAAATTCAAAATGTTGGAGAGACAAGTTTAGACGAGTCACGGTTCTTCCTGGTTTCTTTTTATTGTTATCATAAATAAGCTACAGGCACACTATTGTTTGTGAATGTGTATCAGAAGTTCAGATGGGGTCACAAAAGTGCGCATGCGCAGGAATGTTTGTTAATGTTGCTAAGATAAAACAGTCCGTAATAATGTTTGCTGTTTTGAGATTTTTACATAATGGTTGGTGGCGGTTCTCGATAAGCATAACTTCCAAAAGTATAAAAACTGACATTGAGACCCAGGTTAATGACAATATTCTGCGTTAGTTTTTTCAGTGTAGTACAAGAAAGTCACATTGAAACCTTTAATCTGAGCATTCACACAATGACACAATTGTTCTATAGCTCTGAGGTATTACCTGTGAGTTGTACAAAGGTTTCTCTTGATATTAAAAAGGATGTTTTACAATTCATATAAAATTTAACAGATGAGGCCAATGTTGCATCAGCTCATAGTTACAGACGCACAAACATAAATTCAGAAATAAATAATTCAGTATTTGTCTTGAGGCCCGTTTCCTCCTTATTATTGTAACTTGCGTCTGCGTGTCAGTTAGACCTGTGAGTGCAAAATCATAAAACATTTCTAAATGTATTCCTCTACCTTTGAACCACAGCTTGTGCGGCAACACACTTAAAAAATACACCAACGAACAGAAGAAATCATTAATAAGATCTCTTTAATATCCCAATTGATTCGAGTTGACAGTCTTGAGATTCATTTTTATTCTCCTAAAATAAAAGTTTAGTAGAAACATCTGAGGCGACGTTGATAACGAACAGAGATCTCGATAAAGTCAGAGTTTTCTCTTAGCGAAAACATTATCCATGGGTTTTTACAGTATGAGACACACAAAGGAGAGGGACACTATATTTCAACAGAACAACACCTGGAGCCAAACTGGTTATCATCACTTCCTTCATCTTCTCTGACTCCTACATAATCTCCATTGTGGCTCTAATAGCCGTACGGCAGTCGCATGAATGCGCTTTGACAAACTGTGCGACTGGGGTGCAGATAGGTTAAATGACTTGCCACCGGGGTTGAGGAAGAAACCATCGCTTCACTGCGGTAATGAAGGTAAAAGATGGCGTGTCCTGCCACCTTAAGGGCCCAGACATTAGTTCCCACTCTCTCCAGCTTTACAGACACACTAAGTAATTGATAGCCCCGAGAACCTCAGCCGGATTTCCATAAAGGTTTCATAAAAAGGCAGAATATTAGTGTTTGGTTATGAAATTCAAATGAGCCAATGCAATATAGATGGCAGATATTGATAATATGAGATAATTGACCAGCGCTGGATATCAGAAGACCGAGCTCAGATTTATATTGAAGTTCAGTAAATTATGCATCCGTGCTTAAAATGAGAGGACATGACAGATGAGACGGGTGGTAGACCTCTGCTCGAGTTCAGATGAAGAACTGATCTGAAGGTTTGCCTTTTATTTAGATTATCTTCCACAGGGTGCAGTTAAAAGTGTTCACCTGTAGGGTTCTGACCCAAAAATGGTAATATACAGAATAATCCTGCACAGATAAGACTTATCTTTTAAATAAAATGGGCTTAATTTAAAAAAAGAGGCAAATCGCTATTAATATGAAAATAAATATATCCCAGACATTAAAAACAGGATTGATACACTAAAAAAAGTATTGTTGGGGCTTGTTTGTTTAACTTTATCGATACAGTTTGATCTAACAAATTTGTACGTGTTTCTTCTTCAAGCACAATTGAAATGTGTTATACTGACTTAAATATGTGACTCTTTGACATTACTTATTCCATTTGTGTTTGGACAACCTGAATCATTTTCATTGACTAACTGAAACAACACAGTTGACAACACAGTTCCCAACATGCATTTCCCTTGTGACTAAATTTAGAAAGTAAATTTCAAAATGAAATGTTATTTTATGTGTGTTTTGTGCAGGAAGAAAGATAAGGAGTCTTGTCTCACAAAAATAATCTTTTTATATATTTAAGGAAGGAAATTTACAAAATATCTTAATGGAACATGCTCTTTATATTCTTATGATTTTTGGCATGAAAGAAAAATCGATAATTTTGACCCATACAATGTATTTTTGTCTTTTACTAAAAATGTTCCCGTGCTACTTAAGACTGATTTCGTGATCCAGGGTCACATATATGTTATTTTTGCATTTATGCTAACCTGCTAGCACCATACATTACATCTTGCTTGCATCACTGAAGCCTTCAAATTTAATTGGTTCAACACAAATTAATTACATTCAGCTGAAAATTAGTTGATGAACTTTAATTCAGTGAATCATGCGGACAAGTCAATATTAAATTTGAATAAATCAATAAAATTGTGTGGAAATGGGCGAATTAAGTTAATCCAAAAACATTTTTTTGAGTATAATTAACTCAGTGTGTGTCGACCACCATGTGTTTTATGCACATGTGTTATTGAATTTGTTAAATTTCTGTCCCTAAAATAGTATTACATGATTCTATAATCTGTCATTAAATACATATTTGTTTTTAAACTACTATGGTAATTATACTTTAGTATTTATTCATGTGGAATAGATGTCAAGGCAAATCAAATACAATATGTCAAATGTTGAATCTGGGACCCAAGGCAAACCCAGTTGAAAACCATCTTTAAACAGTAGAAACACAAAATCCCCAAAGGTTATTTTTCAAACATTCAATTCGATTGCTTTTGTGGTATAAAAAAAAGCCCATAGCTTGCTTCTTGCGCCCCAGCTCTTACCTTTGATTGTGGCAAACTGATTCGAATTTAAGAGATTCGAGCTTCATAAATCTATTGTGTTTTCTAGCGGTAAGTTATATGCATCCATCTAGGATGCATCGCCTAGCTTGTGCTGTAATCGCCAAAGCTAATAATGAATTGATCTAGACCGGGGGACTTAGCATAATGGCTAAATTAATAATTCATATGCACAGACTGTTAGAATTAGAGATCAGAGCCTGCTGAGAGAGTTTGTCCAGATTCAAAGCTTTAGCAAAACTCCACTCAAATAGATTTCTGCAGGCCCATTGATTTAATATCAGTTCTGCCGGCTGGAAATTTACATTCAACAGGCAAAAATATAGGTTGCATATTTTTGTCCTGGGGTGAATAAAATTAAATTCACTGCAGGTGGCTGAAACTTCAAAACTTCAACGTGCAGTACGACCCAACCTGTGGCGTAACGCTTGCTGGTCAATATATTTTAAGAAAACTTCATGATAAGAGGCGCGTTCTTGATTACTTTTTAATTGAATAACCAATTCAATAGAAAAAGATTAAATGGGATTTCTTTTAAAGAATTTAATATCATGTCTTGCTCTCGAAAAACGTACATATTTAACAAAATAAACTTTCTGAATTTTATGAGATCTGGAAGATGTTTCTGAAATTTGTTAAGGACAATATTGGAAATATTGGAGAAGTACTTGATGTTCGACACGTTCATATAAGTTTGACTATAAGAGGTGTAGTAAACTGGGGTAGATATGCATATCTACCTTGCGAATCTGCTGAGGATTTTGTGGTAAGGGGAGGGTTTGTATGGTAAGCATTGTTTGCTTTTTTTTCTTGTTGTTCCAAAATCTAATAAAAACATGTTATACAAAAAAAATGGGATTTCTTTCATTTTCAACATGTATGAAAAACAATTTTAGTTTATAGGGATAGTTTACCCTAAAATGAAGATTCTGTCATGAATTCCTCAACCTCAAGTTTTTGCAAACCTGTTTCAATTTCTTTGCTCTGTTGAACACAAATATAGATATTTGAGAAAAGAAAGAATCTTTGAGTAACAAAATGTTTCTCTGGGACAAGAGATCCGTTGGGGCAGAGCAATGCAAAAGTCATCAAAGACAATGACCATTTCCACTTTCCAGGCCGCTATCACACTCTAGTTTTGTAAATCCTGGATGTCAAACTCTAACTGCATTTCTCATATTCAGAACACATAGAAATCTAACACAATCTTACCTGGCCTTCAGGGAAGGCCAAACGAAGAAAGAGGGGCATGAGAAGCACATAAATTAGGATGAGAGTGATGAATAGAAGCGTAGACAATGAGTCCGCCCTGCAGGGTCCCTCGGTCATATCCAGCCAGGTGGGGCCCTGTAATATCAAGCAGCTCGATATGAAGATAAACGGGAGAATCTAATTATTTACACAGGAAGAGCCATTTAAACACAGAGAGCCGTCCTGTATTAGACTCTCTCTCAGTTCGCCCATTTTCAATTGTCTTCAATGACATCATTTTCCAGCAGCAGCCTGGAAGGAGAAATTGAAAGCGACTCACTCAATTGAAGTTTAAATAAGATCTTTTGTGGTAATAAACAGAGGGAAGAATTGGGTGTCCTTTCTCCTTTCAACTTTTTCTCTTTGTCAGACAGAGTATCCACTGTTGCCTTAATAGGTGCTGATTTGGCCTTTTATAGGTTTAATAACACGCCAGAATAGCAATTATCTGGATTCCAGTGTCAGTACTGAGGGGCTTGTATTAAACCTCGGCACGGACAGAGTGTGAGGTTTGCACAGGCCTTGAGGCTGGGCCTTGGATTGAATTGTTGATGTATTCGTTATCAAGCTGCCTTCGGGGGAGACACAGACGCGCTTCTATTGGAGATATTCTGTAGAATAGAAAAATCAGCCCTTGAACACAGACACACAGATATTCAACAGCTTTGCATTTTTTGTGCAAATATACTCTAAAGGGTAACTTTTGTATAACTGCTGTACATTTGTGACGCCAAGTTAATGAAGTACAAGTACCTTTTCAGTGGATAGTTTCACCTCCTGTTGAACTGATATGATGCAGTTTTGCTTTAAACGTTAAAACGTACACAGATGAGTCAAATTAGGGAAGTAGTTGAGTTTGGGACTTCTGGGTTTGTGTGTGTGTTTGAAAAAGAGAAGGGATTTGTGTGCGATTACTATTTGTATTAGTTTTTCGTACTCCAATTTCGTCTCTCTTGTCTTTAGTTCTTCTTCTATGTTCTGGTATTTTGTTTTCCCTACTTAAATTTGCCATTGTGTCATTGCTTATGTTGTTGACTCTTTATGATAAACTATTTTGTTTGTCATTTAAACGTCAAAGATGCATATACTGTAATGAAATAAAAAAGCTAATGTTATAGTTTTTGTGAAATCTTGCTTATATAGTAAAAATTATAATGTTCAAATAACTAAAAGGGGTCACGAAGGAAGAAGTCCTCTACAATCCACTGAAAACAGACTTTCCTGTTTCACTTAGAAAAAATTAAGTGAACATTCATTTTCAGTGAAGTTATTTTCAGTGTTTCTGAATGTACTTTTTAAGGGTGTGCGTTTAATTCTGTGAACAAACGAATTTCAAGTTAAAATATTGTTTCTAATTGCTTTTATTTACAGAAGAAGAAAACTGGAGAAACTAGTGGAAATAAAATAAAAGATCATCTGGATGTTTCAGACCTCAATTACTGCAAACTAATATTTTTAACACTTTTAAGCAATACATCAGTAATATTTGCACCATGAATTTATGTGTGTAGCTCAGTTTTTATGACGGTTTTCATTCATCTTTCATTGTTGTTGGATGAGGTCGTGTCACTCCTGAGGTTTGATTTAGTTAAGATTCAACAGACTGGGCGGGAATGGTCACAATACATCTAGAAATGCGGATGAGTTACAATTTGGAATCGTCTCTTAAAAATGTTTGTGGCTGTATGTGACAGATTACAAAATAAATGCCATTTCAAGTTTACTCTGAATAAAAAGTTATTGCATCACTTACATAAGACACCAGAGACTCATCTGATTCATAACAAAATACACAACTGTAAAATCATCATTTCAATTAAATGAGAAACTTCCTTTATCCTCATCATTTTAAGCCCAAGATGATATTAGATGCATGTTTTGCACAGTTTGATAGCTCCTACTGGGCCATCCAAGACATACAACTCCTTAATAGTATCATTATTATAGCTTTTACAGCTTAATTAAACCTGCAATAAAAATATTAATTTTCTGTATTTTAATAGACTCATAATTGCAATGCCTCGTTTACACTTTAAAGAGAAGCTACATCAGCAGCAGGCTGAGATTCTTTGAATGCTCAGAATTTTCTTTTTTATAGTAGATACTGTAATAGTTTCAATAAATCTTGACGTGTGTGTGTGTGTGAGTGGACAGAGGCAGCAATTATAGTCGCGGATGTAAGTCAACTAACTGCAGGTCGGCAGGCAACTGTTCACTTCACCGCTGGGTTTCCTTCAGGTACTGTATGTGGTGTGAAGTCAGCACATAATGATGAGGGGGTGTGGTCTGTGTCTTAATGCAGAATGGACTGTGTACCAATAAAGAAAAGAGAGTCCCTTGGACATGACATAATCACAGATATCACTGGTGACTTGACGCCTCTTTTCACAGGGACATTGTGGTATTTGAGACCCCTTCAGGTGACCTAGCATAAAACAAAAAACAACCTACTTCTTGGGAAACAGACTGTACGGACACCTGTTTTTAATTTTCAGAAAAGTGAAAAATTGGTTTGCGTAATTACACAGATGAGTGTTTCTTCGACTACCTTATGGGCACTTAAAATAAACAGCCATTGAAGGCATGTTTCACACTTTCACTATCAACAAGTGATATCTTTCTTCACACATCACGCCTCATATTTCATCTTGACTGTAGTCCTCCATGTCACTTTTATCCCCTTGGTAACCGAGTACAGAAACTGTTGGTAAAGAAAACTTTATGAAATGGGCAAAATTGTTGGTTGTGGTTGAAAAAAGGGGTTTTGAGGAAGTAGCAAAAACTGTGAAACCTTAGAGAAACTTAAGAATAAGAAACTTATTTTGTGACCTATGACAAAGTGAAAAATATCATTAATCTCTTGCAATAAAATATATGTAATACATTTTAGATGAAGATTTTTCGAATTACTCTTTTTTTGTCCAATACATGAAATCTACACCAATGCTTCAGAATATCGCTGATGTCCTTTTGAAACCATGTATCTCCATGTTTCGAGGTTTTTATTCTTTTATTCTGTATATCATTAGTATTGGTCCTTTATGTTTGTCACTGGGTTTTGCAAATATCTAAATAGGTAAAACCTATAAGAAGGTGCTTGTCAACTTTGACAACACAGTAGTTAATCATTTAAAAAGTACGGACTTTCGTTTATTTCCTAAAAAAACGTGAATTTGTAGGGGGTGGTTTAGAATGACTGTCACTACGCTCTTAAAAATAAAGGGGCTTTAAAGGTTCTTCACAGCGATGTATTAGAAGAATCATTCAGTCAAAGGTTCTTCAAAGAACCATCTCTTTCTTGCTTTTTAATAATCTGGAGAACCATTATTCGCCACAAAGAACCTTTTGTGAAACAGATGTTAAGGGTTCTTTGTGGTAAAAAAAGGTTCTTCTATGGCATCAAAGAACCATTTGAAGCACCTTTTTTTTAAGTGAACTTAACACAACATTAGATGTATTCGTGTAATTCAGATTTTCATTTCAAGTGACGTTTAAATGACAAACAAAATAGTTTATCATAAAGAGTCAACAACATAAGCAATGACACAATGGCAAATTTAAGTAGGGAAAACAAAATACCAGAACATAGAAGAAGAACTAAAGACAAGAGAAACGAAATTGGAGTACGAAAAACTAATACAAATAGTAATCGCACACAAATCCCTTCTCTTTTTCAAACACACACACAAACCCAGAAGTCCCAAACTCAACTACATCCCTAAATATTTGCTTACACATGAAGAAGCAAATTGAATAATCACCTTAATAAAATGTATTCATTAAAAAGGAAAATGTATCATTTCCAATCCCCTTTTTCAATGTTGATCTATTGAAACACATCCCAGAGTAATTATGCATTGAAGGAGTCGACTCCTTTGTGCAGATACATTACAGATGCATAGAATATCAACCGCACCATTGAAACTCACTAAACATTGATTACAGCTTTTTTGATTACAGATTTCGCATGCCTCGCCAATGATTCATGAAATTGTCACGCCCAAAGTGGAATTGATTACCCACAGTGCACCGCTGCAAGGAAAAATACCCTTGACCAGAGCTGACCGACAGCATGCTCTCGTTGAAAATGATGTACCTGTAATGTGTCTCAATGAGCATGCGAATCATTGAATCAGAAAGGAAAATTATTACCCAGGTATCATATAATAGCCCAAACACAGTTGGCCCCTGGGGCTCCGCGCCGATCTAATTCAGCATTCAGTGCATTACTTCATATTAATATATGCTCAGTTGTTCTGTGTACAGACCTCCCAGATGAGAATCGCAAAAACGTATTATTATGAAAACACAATATCATTTGAATTAAAGTCAAAATGTTTATGGACGCCAAAACCATATTTTGTAGTGGACTACAAAAAGAAGAAAACAGTTTATATACAAAAATATACCCAATACATAAAACCTCAAAGTCTTCCCCCGTGACTCACATAGGCTCAAAATATCATATTGATTGGTACTATATGTGCCACAATTTGAGATGTCACAAAATGAAGTACAGCAGTCAATCTAGTCTGCGAATCCATAACATTTTACCTTGCGCGCTACATTCTCCCTGATTGAATTAGTTGTGGCTTCTTTGTGACCTCGAGTCTTCGATGAAAGGTTTATAGAGTTTTTGTTTGTCTGTCCTTTAAAAACAATCTAGCAAACATTAGGTGAACCACAAAATGACTGCACATTTGGTAAAAAGGGTATTTGTGTATGTGATATCAGATATACGTGCGAAGTGTGATCCTAGAAAAAGTGTTCTCATATAGAAATATAGACAATGTATGCAAGGACATTTCTGGTTGTGTGTCAATTTTCCGTCCTGACCTGTGAGAATTTGAGGTTGAATGTGGACGTGTGTGTATGCGTATTGTGTATGAAAGCATGTGTACTAGTCAGCGCAAACTGTAAATCTCTTAAAATTTCTTAGAGATGAATCTAGTGTGGGTGCAGTGACCTAAAAACTGTTTTTTAAATATGTGGCTTCCAAATGCTAAGGATTCAATTAAAAGAGTAAACAAGATTTGTTCCTGGTCACATAAAGGTAGACTGTATATTCTTGTTATGTATATCACACATGCTGGACACATTTATTATAGCATGGAACCAAAATATGGCTGATGTTACCCATCTTTATTGCATTCCCTGTGACTGTCAAACTATATTCCTATCTATAAGGCTAAATATGCAACATATTTATTTGTATTGAGGAATCAGAAAAAGGTATAAACCTTCATTTGCGAGACTTATTTGATTCAGATGTTTATCGATAAAGTCTGTAGTCAGGCAGGCAAGCTGTCAAATTTATGACAGATCCAGTTAGTATTAAGAGATAACATTAAATCAAATTCATCTTTTGCCCACACAAGCATGTCACTGTGATTGGCACGTTATTCTTTAAATTATAAACCAACTGAGGAAAAAATAATAATCGCACGTGTAACTTTTAAAGTAGCTAATTTATCAGAAGGCCTTTTTTTTAACTGTTTACAGTTAAAAATACAAATTTCCCCGTCTTCCAGATCTAAAGATTGCGACATTTCAAAGTACATTTCACAAACCAATAATGTTTTAAGTCATATATCATGATACTGCAATGGAGCATCATGTACTGCAAATAACACATTTAATACACATTTAAATAGTAAATAATGCGTAATCGGAATTGTTTACAGACAAAATAACAATGACTAATTTATTATCACCAAAATACCATGTCATTATTATCTGATACCATCACTGTACCACAGTACTTCCAAATACCTTTTACAAAGGAGGGAAGAAAAAACACACTGGTCGAGAAAACAGAGAGAGAGATGAAAGTATTGCAGTCTGGGATGTCATTAGGCTTCAATATTTCCTCCTGTCCATAAAGCAAACCAGGAGGAGGACAGAAATGAAAGTCAATAATGAACAGGAAAACAGACGTGAGACGGTCTGGAGAGGTATCAGAACAGCTGTGGCACAAAATCAAGCAGGGGTTTGATACCGCTGAACAACAGACAATAGCATCAGTCTTTGAAGTCTGGCCAGTCACGCTTTGAAGTTCTCTGAGCACCACTGATTCGCCAAAAACCCGCAAACATAAATACTGAGGGAATAACACAGCACATACAACACCTACTAAAGGACAAAACCGAAAGCATAACAATGGCTCTCTGTGCAAGCTTAACACACCTTTAAAAACTCTGTGCCCTTGGAATTCACTTGTGTGAATACAATAGTGATGTTGTGTGCAGACCTTGAAGCACAATGTAACTAATTCCGTCTTCCTGTTTTCTCTCTCTCTCTCGCAAGCTCACTCAGCGAAGCAGATGGATAGGCAGTGATCAATCTGCCGTGCGCAGCAGTCAGCTGTCCACCTGTATTGTGCAGACAGTGGAAAGCAGAGCGGCTTTAGATTTGCAAATGGCACTGGAACAATAGCGGATCAGCTGGAAGAGCATCTCAAGGAGAAAAGAACACATTTGGCATTTATTAAATTTGCTTTGGTAATATGTACAGTAATATGAATTTGTAAAGGTTATCTAAAGTCTTTACATCTATCTTTCATGACTTCACGATACAACTTATTTTTAGTGTTTGATGTTAAAGAAGCGTCCCAATATATGTATTTACTATATTTATGTTCAACTACAGACTAACAGTAGATTTGTTTTATATACCATTTTTACAGTGTGTATACATGGTGAAATAAAATATTTCTAAAAAGAAAAAGTGAAAAAAGTGAGGCAGCGAGAGAGAGAGAGAGGGGGGGGGAGAGAGGGAGAGAGAGAGAGAGAGGGAGGAGAAAGGGAGAAAGGGAGAGAGAGAGAAAGGGAGAGATAGAGGGAGAGAGAGAGAGAGAGAGAGAGAGGGAGGGAGAGAGAGAGAGAGAGAGAGAGAGAGAAAGAGAGAGAGAGAGAAAGGGAGAGATAGAGGGAGAGAGAGAGAGAGAGAGAGAGAGAGAGAGAGGGAGAGAGAGAGAGAGAGAGAGAGAGAGAGAGAGAGAGGTAGAGAGAGAGAAAGAGAGAGAGAAAGGGAGAGATAGAGAGGGAGAGAGAGAGAGAGAGACAGAGAGAGTGATAGAGAGAGAGAAAGGGAGAGATAGAGGGAGAGAGAGAGAGAGAGAAAGAGAGAGATGTTTCCAATAAATGTACATAAATAACTCTATATACTACTTATATTACTTGATTTTAAAACTTTAATATAGAGTATTTTGCTTAAATCTTTGTTTACACTGTAATTTATTTTACTTTATTCTGTACATATTTCCATATATGACTAATTCACTTGATATTTTACCTTCTGTTATATTCTTATTACTATTCATATTATTAGTATTAATATTTTCTTTAAGCTTAAGAAAGCTTAAGTTGAAAAGAGAGAGAGAGAGAGAGAGAGAGAGAGAGAGAGGTGAAGTTACATCAGTAAGGATGGCAGACTGTGCTGCAGTAGTGAGCACTATGATTTGAGGCTTGTTTACCACGGCAGTTGATGGAAGTGAAAAGAAAACAAATAAAGTACAAACCTCCAGTGCACAGGGATTGAGAGACAGAACGAGAGCGAGATGGTGAAAAAGAGCCAAGGGGAGTTAGTTATGTTTACCTGCTCAACCCATTTAAAATCAAACCCTTCAAATCACCGTAAATCTGTCCTACTGATACTATGCTGTGAAGAACTAATATTAAAAATTAAACTGAAAAATAGGATGTGATTCGAAAATACATAAAAAAAACACATGCAGTATGTGGGGATTTTCTTTAGTAATCCACCGTCAAACTAAGTGCTTTCACCATCTGTAGGAATACGATTTTTTTCATTGGTTTGAAACACGGCAATGTAATTTTGGCCCTGGGACAGTAAAGTAATAACTGTTTAAATGATGCTGTTGAATGTCTGTCGCTGTTAAATTACACTGCGCTAGAAAGTGATAGCTGAAAGTAAGCTGATGTGGATGGAGATGAAGTGTAATTCAAATGGGAGCAAACATTACATTTTTTTTTTTTTTGATGGACAGGACAGATAATTTAGTTGGTAGGATCCTGAAATGCTACAAACAATCACGACGACTAGTAGCAAATATGTATGTTTACTTTCGACATGGATGTTTGAAAAGTTAACCTGGGGGGACCGATGATGCAGTAGATGTTAGCCCACGCACGGCAGGTAAAACCTGTTATCAGAGGGTTTTAAAAATTCATGATGGACTGTGTATTGATGCCAAGAAACAGAAAATGTAGAGGTGAATTAAAACGTTTTGCTATTTTTACAGAGAGGAAAGTAAATGCATAAAATGACAATATTTTGCGATGGGTTCAAATGTCGGTCACCGAAAAAGCGCCACAATTCAATGTGTTAGACAGAGCTGACCTAAAATAAAATAAAAACTATGGATAACTATTTCTCACTCACCTCTTTAACAACAACACAAAGGCTGATCAAATAATCAACTTAATTGAATTGACTGAAAAGTTTAGAGAGTGAATTTAGAACAATCTACAGTTTAATTCGATTTTGGCAGCAAAAGCCTTTGGAAAATAGTTTCAGAACGATAAGCATTCTGAGATCCATTTTGGTATATGCAGAAGGGTGAACATCGATAGCACGATGCCAAAAAGCACAGATGACTTGACATTTAGACATGTATACAATATCGATCCAGAGTTCAATATTACAGCCCAGGACCACTCTCCAACACAACAGCCCACCTGTCAGATCAATAATTATTTTAGAGGAAGAAACAACTGTGAACAAAGTGAGATCTATCACGTTTTCAAAACTGAACGCACAAACAGTAAAATTTTAATATCCCCAAAATGTTGAAAGGAGTTGTCTTGACTTGGAGAATGAACTGTGGCAAATTACTGTCTTAAGGATCACTAGTAAAATACATCAAACGGTAAATAAAGACAGGCTGTCACAGGAGCTGTAATTTAAGCAAAGCTGAAACATCAATATTTTATGTCTATGGATTCTAGTTTTGTATAAGAATTGACTGAGGCAGTAAAGCAGAATGAATTGTGAAGCATCATACAAACAACTCGGTAATGGGAAAAGTGACAGACCCCAATGAACACTCCTTACATGAGCACGGTTGCCATCCGTCTACAATTAAAATAACAAACTTGCATGTGCAAAAGACACAAAATGTGAATGTCGCCTACAACTAGTCACTGTATGCTTTATTTTCTGTGAGGGTTTGTTTTTCTACGCATTTCTCTTGAATATTCAAATAAAACCCATATTCTATGATATGCTATAATTAGCATTTTAGCCAAATTACTTTGTCCGTTAAATACTCTTAAATACTCCGTTAAATACTCTTAAATAGTCCGTTAAATACTCTTAAATACTCTTTTTGGGTAGTTCACCCAAAAATTCTGTCATTATTTACTCACCCTCTTGTCAAATCAAGAGGGTGAGTAAAAATCTTGTCAAATCTGTATGACTTTCTTCTGCAGAACACCAAAGAAGATATTTAGAAAAATGTTGGTAACCAAACAATAGTGGTACCCATTTACATTTATTGTACGGACAAAAACCAATTCAAGTCAATGGGTATCGCCGTTTTTCAACATTTTTCAAATAATGTTTTAAATTATAAAATCTACGTACATTATATATTGTTTCAAACTTATTGTTTCAAAAAATGGCTGAGTCAATGGATATTATTTTTATTTTTGATTGAACCATTCCTATAAGAGTGTTTTACCCATTTTGTATAGACCCTATATTTGATTTGTGAAATCTCATTTGATGGAGGTCTAAATGCTAATATTATCCAAATATGACGTGTTTGGCCCCTAAACTGAAATTGCGTATTAAAGCTCCTGTGTGTAATTTTTTTGGAGGATCCTTTAAAAGAAATGAAACATAATATACATAACTATAATTTCACGAGGTGTTTACATATCTTACATAATGATGTGTTATGTTTTTATTACGTTAAAATTAGCTGTTTTTATCAACACACACCTCTGGTCCCCTTACATGTTATTCACCATGTTGTTTCAATAGTAGCGTTAAACGAACAAATGCTCTAGAGAGCGCATTTCATAAATACGTTGTCTCCTTCGGCAAAGAAGTGAAAACATGACGACAATTTAAGTTCGGTGTCAGCCACCGTAGTGCTTCGAAATTAAGGTAGAGGGATGGAGTGAGCCATTGGTTACAATTCCCAACTTCACCGCTAGATGCCGCAACATTTCATTCACCGGACCTTAAAATCACCTCTCCAGTACTGTATCCTTTTATTTACCCTCTTTTCATCCATTGCGCCCTGCAGCTTACTTAATGCTGAAACAGGTCACATGAGGGTGTTCTGGTCAAGGGTAAAACAGCAATCGAGCAGAACTTTGATTTCCGCTACACTCCGCTTCCTAAGTCAATCCTACCTGGGGTTGAACCCAGCTTTTATGTTAACAGAACAGTTCACCGAAAAATTGATTTCTGTCATTATTTACTTACCCTCCTGTTCCAAAGCTGTATGATTTTCTCTCTTCTGTGAAAAACAAAAAAAGAGATGTTTAGCAGAATATGAGGCCATCAAATCTCATTTGAGCTTACGTGCAGTTCAAAACATTGAAATCGAGATACAAGAATGCAATTATGTTTGATGAGCGAATGAGGCCCGGTGAGATTCGAGAGCTACAGAGGAGAGGAGGGAAGATTTTCAGCAAAAAAAAAAAAAAAACGGTGCTCTTTAGTCCCTCATTTCTATTGTGTGGATTCAGATGAGAATGTACAAGTTGTGTGAAGGAGATTTATAGTGTTTGTTTGTTTGTTTTTTAAAAGCACGTAGATAGAAAATAGCAGTTTGCAGATAACATATCTAGTCAAAACACAAATTTGGGGGTGAATTATTTTTATTTCTCAGCGCCATCGGCACGCAATTGTTTGTTTACACACAATTTTTACATGTTATGGTGCTGATTGGCAGATCTTATGTATTTTGTTTGTGTAGCAAGCCTTTCTTTGTTGTGTTATTAAAAATAAATGTTTTTCAACCAATAGGGTATTAGTGCTGTCGCTGAGCGTAGGTTGCACGAGAGTGAAAATCATTTTCCGGAGATGCTTTCTGCCATGTGTTGATAGCTTGGCTTGAAATTCTCACATATTAATGTGTGTTTTCACATAGCGCACAATGCCAGCTCATGAAGACATTGTGTTTCATGAAGGAGTGAACTTTCTCACAGGCTCCGTGCCAGGTACGTCCTGCTAGGAGCTCGAATAAAACTACTGTGGGCACCGAACCCGCAGGAGAGCATTCCTGTCAGACTGAAAAACTCAAGCAGATGAAGTTTCAAAATCTAATTCATATTCCATAGCCTGAAGTCATAATAAAGCGCCTTAGATGTGCAGCTGGAAAGTGGCGATGAGGAACTTTGTGTATGATGGATCAAGGCTAATCTTGTTGTACAAAAACTGCAATATATTTCTTATTATTCCATGTGCTGAACAGATTGTGCGTTATTAGAAAAACACTTTAGTTTTTATTCAGAAATACGGCCCTATGAAGTAGAAGTGTGGTTTTAGACTGAGGTGGAATCTTCTGGAGGTAGTGTCAAAACCTGTGTGAATGATGCTAGGATCATCTTTATCCTTCTCTTTTTCCCCTTACAGACTTTCCCGCTCTCATTTCGCACACCTCATTCTTTGTTTCGGAGAGTGTATTTATTTAAGCTGGAACTCCTCATAAGCTGAGGTTTGCTCAGGGGACAGGAATGGTGAGAGGGGTAGAGTGAGCTCATAACTCATTTTAATGCCTGTCTTCACAAGCCTCCAGCATCTTACAAAGATCTGATAAAACCAGAAGCGAAAGGAGGGATGAGAGAAAGTCGTATGAGCGCGGGAATAACAAAGATGAAGAGAGAGATCACTTCCTGTCGGGGAAGACAAAAAGGTAGCAGCAGCCAGACTGGAATATGTAAGAGTGTTTGAGTAAACAGAGACGTACATGCAGTGAACCTCTTCAGATGTTGTGAAGTTGAGAATCCGTGCTGTGTTCGGCGGTGCCTGGGGTTAGACGCAGGTGAGAGTTTAGCGCCGAGGACGGCAGCCAACCACAAGCACATTTCTTGAAGTGGGGGACCTGGAACTAAGCACTTCTGGCCTTGGATCACATAACCTGGCTAGAGCCGCTCTGAACTCTTCAAACGAGACAAAATTCCCTGAAAGGTGAGAGAAAGACAGTATAAGGAGGGGGAGATGGACGACTCGTAGAAAAATGAAATCACAAAAATCAATAGAGAGCAATGGTGACCGCTAACTTTTTTAGTGGTCTTGGTTTCAAAGCATTTTTCCCATTTATTTTCTCCTGTAGGGATTTCAAAGAAATCTTTAATAAAGACTTGCGAGCAATGAATCACACCGAGCAGCTCTGAGATGAATTAAAAAAGTATGAACTTTAATTGCAATATATGCAGCCAAGGAAGACACATCAGGATTTCGGCATTTATTGTGTCCATTCAAGTCCAGTGTGTCTGACGAATTTCAGCAAAACTATTCTCTGGAAGGACATTAAAACAATAAGCAGCACTGTGAAAGACCTTCCAAATGCAAAGACTCTTGAAACTTTTTTTAATTGTCTACAAATAAATGTTTACAATATTTAAAATAAATGAAATAAAATAAAATAATCAAAATTAATTGAAACAAAATTTTATTTGGAATTTAACAAAAATCTCTATGAAATAGAAAAATCTGAAAATACTTTAGGAGGGGTCTCTTCATTTTTTCCATGACAATATGTATACATTATAATGCAAAAATGTTATATATTTGTAAATGTATTTTTTATTGGTACTGTAGGTTTTGTTTTACTGTATTTAGTAGGCAGCAAAAATGATACATACATTTACAAAAATACAGAACAACAATCTCCTGAAGCAATAGAACAAGTATAAAAAATATGTTTATTGTAGTGGTGGGCCGTTATCGGCGTTAACGCGCTGCGTTAACGTGAGACTCTTATCGCGCGATAAAAAAAATGTCGCCGTTAATCTATTCTCAAAGTTGGGTTGGGAGCTGGGTCTATACTACGCAAGCTATGATGACTTTCACCTTGATATTTTATCGCGGATGTATACATAGATTAATTGCACTGTAGGGGGCGAGAACGAGAGTTTTCAACTCGCGTGATCCGCGTCATTCGCGCCGCCTCATCATGTCATAACCAGGGCTTCATTCGCGCCGCAAGTAAGTCTATCGCGTCTTTGCATTGACTTAACATGTAAATCACTCTGAACACAATATAACGGTACTGTGAAATGACCACATCAAACGTGACGTGCTAACACGGATGCAGGTATGAAGCCGCCGGGTTTGCTTCAGGGAAAATTTATTTTTAAGAAGCTTCCCAATGGAAACCTCGAGAAGACTAAGGTTGTTTGCACCTTGTTCAATGTGAAATTGGTCTACTGTACGGAATTGGTTTACATACAGTTGGTTTAAAAAAAAAAACTTTCTCTCAACAGGTCTAGCTTTAGTTGAAACCAGTAACTTTGTATTTGCACCTAATGTATTATGGCTCCTGTATGACACATTGCTTGTTGCTCCCTAACTCTTTGTAAATCGCTTTGGATGCATTTTGGAAACAGGAGATGAGCCCCTGGTCTAATGCGCCACCTGCCTTGAGAAACCCGTTCTCAAAGACTTACTTTAAGTCATTATTTGGGTAGCACACATATTCTGAATGCCTTCGGCAGAATTCAAATGAGCCATTTTAATCTAGATTAATCTAGATTAATTCCAAGATTATTAGAAAAGATATTTCTTTCCTAAATGTCCTTTTAAAACTTCCCTTCCGGCAGATTAATCTAGATTAAAAAAAAATAATCTATGCCCACCACTAGTTTATTGCAAAATATTTAGATGCAAAAGTAGTTTACAAGAGTAGGGAGACCATTCCAATTACATAATTTAAATATGCACTGCTGTATTTTGGCACTACATTGAAAAAACATGGGCTGCCGTTTCTAAACGCTGGTGTTCAGAGGGCAAACAGGTCTAACCTGGACCGCCTGGGACCTCCGCTGCATGGAATACTCTTCTCCACCCACGCCATCACCAGCGAACTCAAACAGCACTGCACACTTCTGACAGCACCCACACACTTAAGACTTTTACGAGACGAGACCTTGAACTTTTATCTAACCCTATGGTTTTATATTCGATAAATCCCTTTAGGGAGAATGCGCAGTGTCAAATGTGCTGTACCTTTGGCATAATCTTCCCATTAAAGGCTTTAAAAAGTTCACCCCAAAATGAAAATTATTAATTATTGGAAGTCATTAGTTAAAAGCCATTTTGGCTCTTCACACCTCGATATGTTTGTGTCTATTGATGTAATATATTTCTGTGTGCTTCTAAGAACATGTAAATTTAATAAGGACGAAGCCCTTGAATGAGGAAAAGAAGAGAAAAAAGACATCAAAAGCATTCACTTTTAACAACATCTACTGTAAAAAGAAAAACTTAAATACCAAATGGCTTTTCTAAGATTCTCGCTTATTTCCTTTTCATGTAGCCTTGATGTTTTTCATGCGATTCGCCTTGACTTTATGTTTTCTCTCCGTTATGCCTCCCAATGCTTTCGTACGTCTGACTGTGTAAATTAGGATGAAAACCGTGATAACTTTTGTGTTACATCTTACCTCATTCTACTGTTCTCATCCTCCACCGTTAGCATTCCGCACAAGCATAAGTCCCGATCATTATGAGAGTGTATAAAAAACATCAAAGTTACACAAGTAAACAAAAGCGCCGGCCGCGTTCCCATTAACATCTGTTTAACATGGAGATGTGGTTTGGGTGCAGGGGAAGGGGTGAGGACTCCCTCAACATTATACAGATCCTGGAGCACAAATTACCATAAAGAGCATCCGAGACCACCATGATGGATTGAAGCGTACAAGGCGTGGAATCGCTCCCACTCAAAGTCTTTTTGAACAGGCTACCAAGACAAGAGGGAATCACAGGCATAAAAAGAAAACAAAGAAACATCTCATTTGTTACCCAGCAAACATGTTCAGCTTAGACGTGCTTGATCTTTGTACATTCCCACTGTGCACCAGTCTCACAGCCTCGGATAAAGTGTGTATACAGTGAACCAAAAATCCCCCCCCTCATAAAACCATGAGATAAGATAAGTTTCTCTGTGTAAAACAGTAATGCAAGATATTTCTTTGCTAAATGTCCTTTTAAAACTTCCCTTCCGGCAGTCGGCATCCTTCTTTAGCCTTGTCAATCAATGCTGCTTGTTTTCTGCCAGCTGTGCCGAAGAATCAACATTCAATGTGATAATGTTTTCAGTGTAAATTCATTTATACCACATTACAGTTAACACAGCTATTCACACAGATTGTGTCTTTTTTTAAAACGCGCTTTTGAGACCTGGTGCAATAACAGAATAAAACAAAAATTGCAATGCCAACTTGTTGCTTCTAAAGAAAAGCTTGCAATGCTAACGCCAATAAATAAAATAAAATATAAAAAAGAAATGAACAATACAATTAAAAAATATATATAATAATAATACAAATAATAATACAAAATATATAATAATAAAATAAGTTAATAATAAATAATAATAATTATAAATAAAGACATAACAAAATGAATATTAAAATAATATATGTTTTCCCACTATACACTCTGTAGTGTCACTTATTTAATCTCAAACTACATAACAACTTCTAAAACCAAAACAAACTTTGGCTGGTTGTTTTCCATGACAGTCAAACAAACCCTTCCTGTCTGAGTGTCTGCGATCAGCCAGAACAAGCTACAACATGAACCAAATCAAAAGTATCCAAGTCTTGCCACCCCAAGCTGTGCAAAAGCTGGATTTCTTTTTCACCATTCAACCAACGCTCTGCCATCCCTCCTCAAATCTCACCTGAATTATCAGAATCCTGCAGCTAATTCTGCTAATCACAAAGCTTTGGCAAGGAGATGAAAAACCTGTTAGACATAAAATGGCAAGATTCCTTTATGTGTGTAAGCGAGTGATTTTTGGCCAGATTTTACATTAGGCCCTATCTTTCAGTTCTGGAGAGAGAGAGGACTGCGAGCGGTTTGTCTCCAAGAGATTTTACTGCCAAGCTGCCGTGAGACAAGCCAGATCAGCCCAAGGAGAGTCCACCGCACATGATCAAATGCGCCACTAATACCACTGACGGGGTCCAGGGCTTCACTGTCTGATGCAACGCCATGTTTTCTCAGGCCATTCCAAATTCACACTAAAACCTAGATATGAAACAAGCGAAAGCAGAAATGTAAATAACAAAACAAACATTGTGACATGGGGTTACACGCACATCATTCTTAAAGTACATGCAAATGTTCCAACATACTGTATATATCGGATCACATATTAACATTTACATTAAGTCATTGGGCGGACACTTTTATTCAAAGTGAGTTACAGACTTCAGGGAGCAATGAGCGATATATCATACAGGAGCGATAATAGGGCTACAATAGGTGCTAATTGAGATTGACTAGTTTTAAAGTGGTAGTTCACCCATACAGTAAATTCTGTCTTTATTTACTCACTCTCTTGTCATTTCATACCTAAATGACATTCTTTCTTCTGCAGAACAAAAGAGAAGATGTTTTAAAGAATATTGGTAATTTGGGTACCCATTGATATGCATTGGTTATGTGTCCAAACAGTAGGAGTGAAAGTTCGGTTGCCAGCTTTTGTGATTTGCTGAAGAAAGTCATAAAAGGATTGAAATGACAAGAGAGTGAGTAACGAATGACCAAATGTTCATATTTGGGTCAAAACAATCCATTTAAAGTAAACTCATATTAATATGTTTTCGACTACGTCGATCAAGGCGAGCATAACAGGAACTTTAAGTAATATTCAATGCTCTGCCTTGACACGTTATCGGTTGCTATCCATTTATATACATTTACATTTATGCATTTGGCAGACACTTTTATGCAAAGCGACTTACAATGCAATGTCCTATACATTTATACATTGGCATGTGCAATCCCCTGGGATCGAACCCAGGACCTTGCGTTGTTGACGCAATGCTCTCACCACTGAGCCACAGGAAAGCTAATATATAAAAAACATATTAAAAAACAACTTCTAAATTTTCATTTAAAAAAAAAAAAATGCAATTGGTATGATATCAAAATGTCAAAACAAGCCAACGCTCAATTCCTAACTGAGAGAGAAACATCTATATTGCATGATAAGAATGCCAACATAACTTGTTCACAGTAAGTCTCGCAACACATTTCGTGCTGTCCAAAAAGATACATCTCCCTCCATGGTCATCTGATATAAACTGAAGAGTTTGAGAGATGATAGACGACATCAAAGAAAGAGAAGTAGGCGGTAAATGGTACGTTTCCTCTGAACGGTTGCTCTCTGGCTGCACAGGTCATTGTTTCGCATTCTACAGTAATTATGTTGACATTTACATCAAGGCCCAGACAGACCAGACCAAGCACTCTCTTCATAGCAGCGGATGCACTTCACAAAAATGGCCATTCAGACTGTAATGTTCTTTTCTATGGGACTTGTTCTTTATTGACTGAGTCATCGCCTCTCTCTCTCTCTCTCTCTCTCTCTCTCGCTCAGCTGCTCACTCTCACGCATAAGCTTGTTTGTTGGAAGACATACACTGCAAATTAAAGGCGTTGATCAACCTAAAAATGTTGCATTCTGTCATTATAATTTAAACAGACTTACATGCCGTTATAAAAATGTATTTTGTAGAACACCAAAAAATGTACGACAACGAATTATGAAATCACTTACAAACCTTGTAATACCATACAACAGCTTTGTGTGACATTCTGATATTTAATTCATTATTTTAAGTTGCAAAATGAAATTTTCTTCGGAAGACTTGCAATGTAACAAGTCATTTGTACTTAATTTGATTAATTTGTTGTCATATTTATTGGAATAGATATGGCCATTATAAACACAATAAGAAAAATCCCATTTTGTGTTCAATTGAAAAGTTTCAGTTTTCGGACACAAAATGACAAGTTAAATGAATAATTTTGTTCTCTTTATGTGTATAAGGGTGAGGTTTGAAGGCCCATTCACCGTCTCAGTAGCCTAGTATGAGAAAACACAGTCTAATAAACTGAAATGAATTAGCTACAGCAAACCCAGCGTTATTCCACGCCTCCTCTAAAATAATGAAGTTGTACACACATCTGAAAGAAAATACAGTATAAACAGACAAATTGACTTTTAAATTATATTTCTAACCCGCTGCTTTGAGAATGTCTGTTCTAACCTGTTTTCATCATCTGAGAACAAATGTCATAACTATGACTAATGCAATACAAGGGTTATGTCGTCCGCTCACTAAAGAGGCAGGTATATAGAGGAAAGCAGACGGTGCGCTTATTTATGTATGTAATCACACTTATGCAAATAAAATTACCTCTGGCTTACTTAAACAGTGACATGTGAGATTTAGTCGCTGTGAAACTAATAATCCTTAAAGTGTAATGATGGCTATAATGAACAAAGAAGGAGCTCGAAATCCAGTACATTACAATGAAGGTTCTTTCCTTTCTGTAATAAATCAAAGCTCACATAATAGTGTTTCATCACTGGAGTCTCAGGGGTTGATTTTTATTAAAACTCATTTTTTTTGATACTTGAAGGGCACATTAAAATTGTCTTTTCTGCACACATTCATCTTTTTTGTTATTTTTAAATGCCTTTTTTTGATTTAATGTTTTGTACTTGTCATGAACCCATGTGACCTTAAACGATAAAATCCATCATTTTAAAACACACGATAATCTAAACAAATGAAAGATATGCATGTAATATAAAATTTGAATATCAAGACACCAGTACACTTGGTCAAATACTTACTGGTGCAAAAAACAATAAACAATGCATGTAAAAAATCCACATAATTAATAAATAATAGCTCAAATACACCTACGGATGTTTTGTAGAAGTATAACGTTTAAATACAAGTAAAAAAAGTTTGTATTTTGCCAAACAACTAGCATGCTAGCTGTGTGTGCGGTTATGATTAGCTCATCAGTCTTGGTGTTGTTTTTCTTTCTCTTTATTTTCAAAGTCTTCATTTGTTACATCTAAACGTTTACCTCAGCGCTCAGACTAACATTCATTAGCAGCAATGTTAAAAATGACTTTTAAAGCGAGCAGTGTGCCGTCTATATTAGTTAATGCCACGGGGACAGATGTTTCACAGCTATAATTCAGGTATTCTTTCAAACAGTCCCATTGGTATTATGTTAGTTAATATGAACTGAGAGGTGTACAATGAAGATTAATGATGTTCTCCTCCCTCTGGTCTCAACAAACAGCTGCGCTACACAAACAGGAGCTAAAGGCGACTGACCGGGACTTCATGCTTTGACTGTTTGTTATGAGGTGGAAGTTGTTGATGTCAGAATAATGTGACAACCTGACCTGTGCAGGTGCTGACTTGAGGTAAAAGCAGCAGTCCAGATATGTATTCAACCGATTTCTCAAACAGAAAAGTTTTCAGTCCTGTCTCTTGTAAGCTCCCGTCTAGCGCTATTTAGGAGAGCGATGGGAATTAAAACACGCGGAGAGAGTCTAATTGAGAAGGGCATGTATCCGTGCAGTAATCTCGGAGATAGAGAGTCGAACCCGACTGCCTGACTGTGCAGCGGTTAAGTCATAATGCAACAGTCAAGCGCTGACTCATATCTCTCCGAACTAGCTTTAGGGGTTGATGGAGTAAAGCCACTTGAACGGAACACCTCGGGGAAGGGCCAATGAAGGCTGGGAAAAATGAGAAGATGTCTCTTCAGATCCGTACCCGGTGTAAAGTGACTGTGCATAATGATTTCCACCCCATGCTAATAACAGGCACCCTCATCGAGCTTCGCTGCATGCGGGGTAATCGGGCGGCCATGCTGAGGTGCTATTGTCACTTACGGCTACGTTAGCACTACATGAGTCGCTATGTTTCGCTTGAGCAGGACAGTAACAACCATTCAAATGAGCCATTGAGCTCTCGCACCATGCCATCCTCTTATATGTTACCGTTTTACTTCAAATCACCAGGTCAGTGTTTCTCAAACTTTCAAACCAAGAACAATCCTCGATCAAGGTCAGAACACCCAAGCGACATCACAGTTATTATTTTGCAACTTTGAATTATACCTTTCAATTCAATACAACAACATCTCATACAAAATATCTACAATAAGACTAATTGATCAATTAAAAGTTCTAATAGAAACTATCACAGAAATCATAGTTTTCATTGAATAACAATTATGAACAATTAGCTTTTTCCTCTAAAACCATAACAAATGTTCTTTCTGTAGTGTGTTTTGGGCATTATTCCAATAGGATTTAATGGATATATGTGATCATGGATCACAAAACCAGTCTTTAGAAGCTGGGGAAGAAAAATATATTGTATGGGTCCAAATTATCGATTTTTCTTTTATGCCAAAAATCTTTAGGATATTAAGTAGAGATTATGTTCCATGAAGATATTTTGTAAATTTCCTAACTTAAATATATAAAAACTTTTTTTGTTGTGGGTGGATGGCCTCCCACAGTGCCTCTGATTAACAACTTCAAAGGCAATTTTCTCAATATTTAGATTTTTGCACTCTAAACGGTTTTATCTCAGCCAGATATTGTCCTATTCTAGCAACTGATACATTAATAGAAAGTTTATTTAATCAGCTTTAAAATTATGTAAATAATCTAAATTTCGAAAAATTAACCCATAAGACTGGTTTTGTTTTCCAGGATCACATATCTACCCCATCAATAGAATCCATCACACACCAGCACCATCATACAGTAGCTTCTTTTAAAACCAATACAATTCCCATCATAACCATTAACACATTACATTTTCTTTTTTTGGGCAGGGTTCTGTGGGTTTTTTTCACAGAAAACTTCCTCAATATCTTGCCTCCGTTTGTATTTCAATTAAAATTGTGATGCCCTGATTGGTTGCAAATAAAAATCTTATTACCATGGCCAATGTAAATATGTAGTCTATAAGTTTAAATAAAGTACACTTTTATATTCAAATGGTCATCACACTTTAGAAAAAAAATAATATCAAATGCCCTTTTGATCGTTTTTATTATTTTCTTACAAGTGGAAACACATTGATTCTGTATGCAACAATGAGGGCGCTCTATGTATCCCGATTTGAGAACTACAGAAGTAGTTGAATTTTGTGTTCCTACGCATAAACACTGGAGAAGAGATGTTCAGTGTTGACATATTGAATCAATACAAAAAATACGAACTTGGTTTGCAGTTACAGTATGTAATAATTATAAACATTTAGGATTATTTTTGTGATTTATATTTTGCAAACAGAAGTTTTAGAACGTGATGACATCATTATATGTGAAAATCATTGCAATGGCCAAACATTATTTACACTCTATGTATATATATATATACTGATATATATGGAACAGGTTATGACATTGCACCTGAAAATCATGACAGAAGGTGTGAACGCACTTTTGTAACACTTTTCCGCCATATTGACACTTACACACCCAGTAGACATCAATCTCAACACATCCCGAGATCTTGATATCAAAGGTGCTATTCATAACTCATAAAACAAGTTAATCCACACAGATGAACTAGAAATTGATCTGAGGAGTAATTATTTTGTTATAAATCATGACGTTATAAACCCGGCGCTGTAGAGACCTCAATTAACGGCTGCGGATTATTCTCGCTTACTGTTCTCTACGACCCCTATCTCCACCTTTATCGTCCTGAACTTTCCGTCCCGTTCCTCTGCCGTGTCACGGCTGACTCATCTCATTATCCGTCTCAGCGAGTTCTCTCCCCACCTCGAGTCAGGTGCCGGTGCGTTGGGCACGCTGGTAGCCGTGGCAATATGACACCCAGCGAGAGGCTGCGATATATATAGCAGGCCTCTAGCGAGAGTCACATGGGCCTTCCCGGTGTCAGTCCGGCAAACTCCGCCCCCGTGATCTGTTCCATTGATCTACGTAAATGAGGCATCTGTCTCACACCTAAAATAGCCAGTAGAAATTACACCGGTACCAACCTCTCAGTCAATGTCAGGTCACAAATGGGGTTTCCGGGCGAGCTGTCAAATAGATGCGCTTAGAATATGCAAGGTGTGCGAGATGCGGTGATCGAGAACGTATCGATATATCAAAATCAGACTTTGCAGATCTGCAGGTTGTGTACAGAGTTTCCTTTAGCTTAGCGTCAGCTTCTCTTTTGTTTTTTAGTTCAGTGTCAGGGCTTGGACAGGCCGAAGTGCGACATGTTTAAACACAGATTCATAGCTGGAATTACTAGGAAACATAAAGTCAGCACTGACAAAACAGACACGAGTCACTGATGGAAATCAGCGCATGTGTGTGTTCGTCCAGTAAACATATTTCATTATTATTATGAGGGGCAATTCATCCCCTCAATGATGCTAAACAGCCCCAAACAGACACACAGACAGCTCAAGGTCAATTTATCAAAACATCTTTTAGAGTGTACGAGTAAAAACAAGAGATATCTTATAGAAGCTGTTTGCTAAGTGCTATAAGTCCCCTCAGCTTCAGACCTGGGGACATCATTAGCCTCAATGATGAACAAACACACAAACGCACACACACACCTCCTTTAGTCAACTATTATCGACCCACACTAGCTGGGGAACAGCTACAGGTCAATATATTGTTCTTGCGGTTATTATTATAATGATAGCATTTATTATTATTTTTAGCATTGTCCTCTTTACACTGTTCATTTTTATCGTTCACTATGACAAGTAAATAAGTACAAGGCTTTAGGATAGAAAACAAAGTGAGACGGAGAGAGAGAGACCGAGAGGGCCAATAAACTTGTCTTTCCATATGGTGGACAGTAAAGAAATGCTGACCAGCAATATGTCCGCTATAAACGTGATCACTCCATGAACGGTTTAGTTAAAAGTCTCCGGGCTCTGTGTTCGGCTGGCAGATCCTTCAGTGTCTCGAGATGCCAGTTACTCATGTGGACCCACCAGCAACCAGGTTTGTGCTTGAAATACATAATGCCATGTTTCATCCATCCAACACAATGCCATCTTTCAAAAATAGACATCCGTTATGGTGCACAGCTAGTAATCAGCCATATGCGACGATATTTGCCAGGATGAGTAAGAGCCCAGGGATCTTCTGTAGAAGTACATGAGGGAACTGAGTCAAACACACTCGTCTACTGAAGCTAAATGACCCTGCAAAAAAGACCAGGCATTTCTATTCTGGTACAGGCTGGTTAATACGGGTTAGGAGTGGTTTGGGGAATGACGTCGTATATTAATTATTTTGAGATTGCCTTTAAAGGGATAGTTCACCCAAAAATGAATATTCTGTCATCAGCTACCCACCCTTTTAATTTTAAACCATTACTTACTTTTTTCTGTAGAAAATAAAATACGATATTTTGAAAAATGTTGGTAGCTGTACAACTGCGGTACCCATTGACTTGCATTGGAATGAGTACTGCCGTCGTTTGGTTACCAATATTCTTAAAAATATTTTCTTTTGTGTTCTCCAGAAGCAAGGATGTCATACAGGTGCAGATTTGATTTGGAATATAAAAAGGAGGTAAATGACATACAATTTTAGTTTAAAAATCGCTGCTGTATTTCTGAAACCCTGTCTCTTCATATTTTAAGAATTGTATTTCCATAAATCAGCATTATTAGTTACCTTTCAAGTTTGTCAATGGGTTTTGCAAAAATACAACCAATTAAAGAGTATTTCAAAGGAGCTGGTCAACTCTGACAAACACAGCATTTATTCTTTTAAAAAAATACAGTTTTTACATTTCCTGAAAAATAGAATATATGGACAACGGTTCAGAAGCACAGCAATGTTACTTTAATAAACATATTTTTTCATTCATTTAATTCTACTTTTAATTTTTTCAGTAACAAATGTAACTAAAAAATGTGTCAATGTTAAATTAAATAAAAAGGTGGTGGCTTGACAAACCCATGTTTTAAATTTTGAAGGTTTCATGCTGTGAAGAAAGACAAGTAGACAGAAATGTCACGGTCTGATTTGTATTTAAATGATTCAATTCTGAATTCTTTGTATTTCATAAATCATTCCAAATCAAATTCAAACTCAACTTGTCGGGGCGAGTGATTCATTCAAGTCAAATTCACATTTTAATACCAAAGCAAGCTTTTAGATTCTGAATTTTAATCGGCAAAATTGCATCCAGCAGATGAAACTGGTTGATCAAGGACATCATGCTCGTTAAAATAGTTAAAAATCCTGATGTCAACACCAGAATCTAAAATCCAACACATGCCAGTAACAAGCAACACCGGTCTTTTTATATAAGTCTGATTTTCTTGGTCATCCAAATACACCAAAACCGAGTGACCTGGTTTGTCAAAAAGTAACCACACAAACTGAAACTTAATAGCAAAAATCTATTAGAATGACAACAGACTGAGCCAAATAAGAAGCAGAAGTGAGAGTTCAGTTCTGCTCAAGAATAGAGTCAGGACGTTAGCTGTCATTTAACACAACTTGCCCGCCAAGCCAGTAGTCAAACGGCCTCGTAACACTAGACTTCTTCACACGCTCTCTCTTTCTCTCTATCCTCTGTCAGCTTAAGTGACAAGTGACCTAAAATCTCACCTTGTGTGAACTTTCAGCGTTCTTCCTGTTGAGACGGCTGTCAAGTGGGGATGGGGGCACAATCATGCGCCAAAACGAATACAAACAATGTTGACAAACAACACAGAGAGGAAAATACAACAATACAAAGAATAAATACTTGGAAAAGATATCAAGGGCACAAGCAAAGGGAGACCTGCAGAGAGAGAAAAAGAGAGATTTGAAGTCAGCGTTTCTTCAATTTCTTATCTTTTGCCTCTTAGTTGTCTTATAAAGTCAATTGTGATAATCATATGCATGGCACTGTCAGCATTTAATTACAGAAAAGCTGCAATTCACAACATTTGTTTCTATTCCACATTGCAATCATCAGTTCTTATAAAAGCTGATATATGTTTTTAGGTCAAATCACAAGTCACTTAAATTCAAACAATAATAAACCCATTTAAAACCAGTTGCATTTTGTAACTAAAAATCAAGTCAAACCAATTTAACTTTATTTTAAGACAGTTTAATATAATTTAATTCAAGTGACTGTTAAAGCTGATAATTGTTTTATCGTTAAAAGAAGATTATTTTACAAACATATCAAGTGACTTCAACTGACATTTTCCTGTGAACATATTATCTGATGGATCATATTACAATCAATATTTATAATTTGAGATTTTATCAATATTATAAATGCATTTTTGAGAGTAGATTTATCAAATAGATTTACCAAAAAGTTACAGATTGCAGCTTTATCACGGTGATTTAGAAAATAAGGATTCTCCAGAATATGGATGTTAAACCAGTGTCCACTAACTTTTTGAAATTGCAAAGACACTTTACAAGTTGACACTTGACTGACTGATAGCAGATGGGGGAGTGTTTAGGGAACATGTTTAATAGGCTGTCACAGCAATTCTGTTTAGTGCTGTAAGTGTCACAAAATGACAAACTTGATGCTTAACAAATTCTAATTGGGGAACCCTTCGATCATCAAGCTTACAAACTAAGTAGTCATCCAAACTACCCCTGTGTTCATGTGGCACTATGGCACAAGGTAAGCATTCCCCCGATGAAACTTTAAGAGGGCTGAATAGAAAAGCAGATATCATCATATATGATAAGAAGGGGACGTCTTTTATTTGTTATGTGCGTGACATTGAAAGAGACACGGTCCTGGTGCCACATAAATCATTTTGACAGTGCAATGGATTGGTAATGGATTAAAAAACGACAAAAAGCATGAGAATAGTTACCTCTTCTCCTTCTCGCTGCAAATATCCCATGAGGCTCTGCTTCACTTAAGATGTATGTAATTACTTAATTTCATCCATCAATGATAGGCGGGGTGAAAGCGATTTGTCAATCATCTACGGCTATATCGGGATGGCAATCTGTAATGAACATATGTCATGATTTTTGCATGTGGAACCAGTTAAGTCACTCATGAGGAAAATGCACAATGGTGTGAACAACTACCACATGCTGTCTGCATTGACAAACATACACACAAACAGACATATGTGCACAAAGTTCAACCATAATTTATCACACTAATTTGTTTATGCTTTCAACTGAAATGTATTGAAAAAGAGAAAAGGATAAAAGTATTAGTCTGGAATTGCTAACAGCGGAATAACTATATGAAAAAGAATGTCAACAAAATCAAATTTCAGTTCTTTATAACACAATTTTATTAGAACACGCACATCACGCACAATATGTATAATGCTGGCCCCTGGATAAGTTTAACAGAACATAAGAAAATACATTAATCATTATTTTGTCAGAAATGTTACAGGGCATGTGATGTCAGTTTACCGTAACTAGTTTGAATTTTAATGACAACATGGAAATTGTAATCCTGCTAGATTACAAATCTTTTTGTTTTCTTTTACTAAGTTTTTTTCTTTCCTAAAATAAGCTTTTTTTCTAAATCTCTGTTTTGATTGTTTGAATTTAAAAGACAATGACTAGCATACTGTCCATGCACATACAATGTCTTCTGTAATTTATTTGCAATAACAATAGTTTAAATGTACTTGAGGAAGAGAGAGAGAGAGAGAAAGACAGAGCGAGAGAGAGAGAGAGAGAGAGAGAGAGAAACTATGACTAAGATTCAAGGTTTAATTTTCCTCACCGTTTATAGGACACAAGATTTTACAGCTTGTGTAAAGGAAAGGGTGGCATTGGGTAATAAAGTGAGGGAGAGAGAGTGACCATCACCTCTTCAGAGTTCAGAGGCAGAGGTGGTGGAGAGCAGTAAATTGTTTCATTGGACCCAGCTTTAAGACCTTAGCTCCAATCGGAACGTAGCAGTCATTATGATGTCATGTCTGGCCGATGCAAACATAGTTCCCCAATAGAGGCAGGAATACCTTTAAATAGTGAAACAATTTGTCTACAAATATGATTCATACAAAGGTTATTTGAAAAGAATCTGAAGTAATTGTTATTAGATCAGTTGAGGCAAAAGTGAAAATGCATTGTACTCTAAAACAACATTTATTATCTCAGAATAATTCACACACAATAGCAGAGGATGGCCTGTTATGGTAGTCACTAGCAATCATCATATAATTATATTAATCTTTACAGTATCCCTCAGAAACACCTGTTCTCAGAACCCTACAACTTCATCACAAATTACGGTTAGACACTGTATATAACTGTTAATGTAAATGTCAATGTAAATTGTGTTTAAGTATAGTAAATTTATCTAAGTTATGCCTAAATCCAGATCTAGAGTATACATGCAGTACACTAGGAATCAATATGACATTTAAACAAATATAGATATTATCTCTTAGATGCTAATAAATTATGGATGCATAAATATAGCTTCAACGCACAAGAAGAGTTAAAAAATTACAAAAAAGGAATTCACAAATGGATGTTTTCATTCAGGTCCGGAAGAGAAACAGACTCAGGTGTCAGACGAAGATGATTGTATTTTCAGTGGATGTATATAATCTGTGCACTTTCATACAGGCTTTTACTGCATATAAGAGGAGTCTGTGAAAGTCGCATTACACTCACCGTCCCCAGCTCCACTGCAGCGACACTATGATGGATCGTCCGTTTTACCCGTTCCACTGATTCTCTATTCTAAACTGTACTTTCTGTCCAATTTTAGCTTTTGAAACATCAACTTTTACCTGATGCAATTATTCATCAGAAAAACACTGAAGGCTACAATCTCCTACTTATGTCTCTTGGCGCTGGCACAATTTAGAAAACTTTACTTTTTGAATCAAAATATTAGCTCAGAGAATCATTTATAGAACCTGACTGTAAATGATATCATCACACCAGTAGGTGGCACAAGGTGGTGTCCTTTTATCAATTAAAAAAGCATCACTCATGAGTCAGTAACGGTTCATGTATAGACAAAGTGAACCATATTGTCCTTTATTAAATTTGCATGTCTACACGTCCACAAAAAGACTACAAAGCAGAATCTATTATGAATCTACAGTATTATGAGGATATTTTTTGTCAATTTTTTGAATGAGACCGACTCACAGCCTTTGTTTATGAATGTTAGAGATCACTTGTTCAGTGCCACTGACATTCAAAATCAATGTTGAGGCCTACTCAGCAGTCCATAACAAGAATGATTCACTCAAAATATTTCTTCTCAACTAATCCCGTCATCTCTCTTCTTACCTGCCCTCCCCTCTTTTCATGGAGCTTTCCTCTTTCCCACCCTCGAGGAGGCAAGCTGATTGTTTGACTTTTCCGGTCCGCCACGGTGAAAACACAACAGATGCATCTTCCCGGTTCAATTACGGTAGTTCGGGCCACATCAACTCCTCCTCGTAAAACAGTCCATCTATCCTGCCGACAGTCTGGCGGAAGACCGTGGGACGGGAGGGGGCACAGAGGGTGTGCACTAATGAGGGAGCCAGAGGGGACTGTAAGATTGACAGGATGAGTTTCAGTCCACCAGGGTCAAAACCGAGTACGGTAAGGACATTAAAAATGGGCAAGAGCAATCTCAGGGCACTGTAGTCATTTATTTTTTCAAGCAAGGGGCCCTCTGTGCCTGGGTGTAAATTATGATTGTAATTTTCTGTGGGCTTGAAATACGGCACGGCCAATTTTTATTGCACAGATTACCTGTCATTTAACGTTCTCCGTTTAGACAGGCAACCGAGGGACTTGAAAAGCTATTTGAAAATGTGAATCATTATAAAATGTGGTAGAAATATACAATATAAGTTCAGTAATTATATTGAGGATTTAAAGAAAGAGGATGCTTTGATAAAAATATACTTTATTCTGTCACACTTTCGTACCCAAGGTGACTTAACGTACATTTTTGAACAGTCCCCAAAGAGCATCCTTGAATTCAAAATTGACCCTATTTAACTATTTATAATACACGTTCCTGGTCTTATTATGCATGATTCATTATTGCCAATAATTTCAAAGAAAAATGTCAATACATTTTTCATCATAATTCACTGACTTATGGCACCTCAATGACTTTGAAAAGGACAAGTTAGCCAACAATCAAACATCTATTTAGGCATTGTTATTGGCTTATTCTGTGTAAGTAATGCTACAATCAGTTAGTACAATAACAGAGCATCCAAAATTATAGAAAATAATTATAGATTTGAGAAACAAACGCTCAACTTACAAAAAAAAGGATTCTCCTCTACAAACTCAAATTCAGGCCTATTCTTGTATGCAGAACAGTCCTCATATTCTATTAAATTCCTGAAGGACAATGAAATTCCCTAGCGCATATTTCCCATTTGAATATCCTGTTTAACTCGGATTTATGTCACATTACGGACATAGAATGGCCAGTGTATGCCATTTCACGCTGCCTTCAAGTGTCTCGCCTAAGGGCACAACAGCGGTAGCATCACAATATAAAACAGCACTCTACGAAAGGTTGAGTACTTTCTCATCTCCTCCCGTCATGAGAACGTTCCATCAAAGACTTTTACAAACAAACAAACCAAGAAACAAAGAGCGGCTGTGAGCTATTCTTGGCAATGACAGGGATGAAGTAATGCTAATTTAGCCGCGACCTTTTAATGAATCACTGCCACGTAAAGCCGATTTGATGAACACCAGGGCGTGCTCGCTCACGCTAGCTGACATTAATTACCGCGGAAACGGGGTGAGACAAAAAAAATGACTGGAAAGATCTATTTCTGCACTGATCATTACTGCCGGTATATCTGAAACAAGACATTTACTTACAATCTGACACATCAGATTAGGATCAAAATGAGAGGAAGGTGAAAGTTAGAAATATGTTGTGTGTGTGTGTTTGGAGGCGTACATGTTGAGTAAACAACCTTTATGGCGATACTTTAACAAGCCGGAATTAATAAGCTTCACAATTAACAGCTACTCCCTGCTTTCCTGTGTTATCGTGCACTGCATGAACTGTAAATGAAACACACACACAGTTTTTAAACCCCTCTCATTTGCGTCTGACAGAGTCTACTGGTGCCCGACCCCGGGGCAAGGTCGTGTCACAGTCACCCAGTTTGACACATTGGTCACAGGGCTTCACACATCTGGTCTACTGGTTCCCTGTCCTGCACCCTGGGCCAACCTGCCCCGTGGACCCGACTGTGACAGCAGCAGCTGGGGCTCAAATGCCCCGATAGATTATTGTGGGTACCCTTAGGGAGCACCCTGGATTAAATAGAGGTCACTGAGTTACAGCCACGATGCCCCTAAGAAACACTTTCGCAGTGAACCGATGCCCCACTCGACCAAAATCAAATGCCACAGTACAGAGATAACATCACTGTAAACTAAAGAAATAAATGAATCACCATAATAAAACTTCAGCTCATAATTGTTATATGTGTTTGAACTATAAAAGGTAACAGACTAGTTCTTAAAAACAATACAACATGACTTATGGATCAGTAAAAGTTATGCGATTATGTGGTTTCCCTCCAGATTTGACTGGTTAGGTGCGTCAAAAAAATGTTTAATAGTTGAAGTGGTCAATGACCTAAAAGATTCTGTAACCTTCTGCCTCATGAGGTGGTAACGCCAGGCGGGCGTTGTGGGGCCACACACATACGTGCGATAAAGCCCTAAGCCTATTTCCCAGACATCGCTCCTGTCCCTGGAGGTGTCCGGAGAGTAATAGAGCAGATAAGTATTCTGGAGAGATCTCTTGAAGCCTTCGCACTACCTGGATCATTCCACGGCTACAGCACAGGTCACTTTACCTGTCAGACAAACAGAGGAGCAGCCTGGGCCAGGTGAGTGACATATTCAATTTTCAATTCAGTCCAATTTTTGCACATGCGGTGCGGTCTGAAGAGCCCATTCTCGGGCGCTTTTAACAGAATTTGTCAGTTCAAACCTTTTAAAAAACATGAATAGTGACAACAGACAGAATAAATTCGCCATGGCAACAATGAGGACGAGTCCTGGCACTGTCCAAGTACGATCCCCACGTCCCCTCAGCCACTGATGCAGAATGACTAGATAGGTCAAAGGAATATGGCTGATAGGTCGACTCACACTGAGGGTAAGAAATGATTTGTCTCTGACTGAATCTTTCCACAAAGGATTAAAAAGAGAGCTTGCTTTTAGATTAAAGGGATGTCATTTCAAAGTTTTTAGAAATATTCTGTTGGAAATAAAAAACTAAATTTTTCTCTTGAGTTTTAATTATGTTGGCGCTCGTGCTGACAAACCAGTTCATCATTTTTTACAAAAGGAGTTGCGACCTTCATGTCACTGTCATGGTTGCAAACTTTCTTTGGAAAGATTTTGAAGACATTTAAAGACATAGACATTTACTGTACACAGATATTAAAGAAACAAAAGACAAATAGAAAGCTTAAATGACTTTCAAGAAAGGGTCAAATTGACCATAAACGCTGGGAATAAACATTATATAAATATTATATCACCCTTCTGTAGTTGTTTCTTGTTTGCAATTTTTAAAACATATTTTCAAATATTTCCATTTGGAAGTTTATGAAATATTTTCTCGCAAAATATGTTACATAAAAATCCACATGGAAAAATCTGAAGACAATGTATTATATAAATATATTTGTATTTAAAATAATTAGATAAAACATGTTTATTGATATGTTAATTGTTAATATTTATAAAACATCTTTACTATTTTTAATAATGTAAATGCGCATAATCATATTTTATATTTTAAAGGAGCCATTCTTTTGCTGTTTTTGACGCTTTGATTTAATTTTTTGGGTGTTTAACAATGGATGCTTATGTTTCTAATAAAAATAAAAAAACGCTTTAAATTTCACATATTTTGGGTCTATTGTTCACCACACACCCTCTTCTAACAAACGACTGAATTTCTTCCAGTCTATATAAAGTCCCTACTTCTGAAACACTCCGATTGGTAAAGCTGACCAGGTCTGTCGTGATCGGTTCCCCCGCTTAGATTGTGTGTGTGTGTGTGTGAAGATGTGCGTCCCATACCATATCAACGAGCTTCTGCTTCTCATGCTGTTGTGATTGGTCGGTCCCCCTCTCAGTGCCCGATTATTCATAAACTTTTAGCAATAAACAGTAACAATGGCGTCAACTTCACATTATCAGTTAAAAACATGCGGATCGATCGAAGTGTAACTGAGGTCTGGTAGTGCATGTGCCAACGTCACTCTTTGTTAGAGATCGCTAATTTTGGCAAGGGAAATGACATCGGACCGAATGGCGTCAGACCGGTTACATTAATTATTACCAGCTGTAGGACTGTGATGAAAGTGAAAGTACTTTAATAGATTTTACATATTGTAATTTGATAAATTAATACACATGTTGTGTAACATAACTAATAAAAAATAAAGTTAAATTGGTAAAAAATTAATTCCGTCCTTGGGATGAGATGTTAAACCGAGGTCCTGACTCTCTGTGGTCATTGAAAAATCCCATGGCACTTCTCGTAAAGAATAGGGGTGTTACCCCAGTGTCCTGGCCAGATTCCCTCCACTTGCCCTTGTCAATCATGGTCTCCTAATAATCCCCACCCTCTGAATTAGCTCTTTCATTCTCTCCTCTACGCCTATAGCTGGTCTGTGGTGAGCGCACTGGCGCCGTTGTACTGTGTCTGCTGTCGCATCACTGGTGGTGGGTGAGGAGAGTCCCCCTCATATGATTGTAAAGCGCTTTGGGTGTACAGCTATACACAATATAGCTCTATGTAAAGGCCTCATTCTTTCATATTAGTAATCTTTAGCAATTTATAGAAAGTATCATTTACTGCATGAAGTAATGTTAGGTCCAAATCCCAGCTCAACTGACCCAGTGTCATCACGGTTCAGCCTACATCTCAGTCATGGGCGGGCAGCCTTGCGCATAAAGATTTGATTATGTCGATCTCATTTTACACTCATAAATCATCAGGGTCCAGCAATGAGGATTTGATTTAATTTCACTTCACGGGAACATCAGTGCACGAGGGATTGAAACGGACAATCAAGTGGACAGCACTTAATGCCTAAGAAAGACCTAATGAAAAAAGATCCCGAGGTCCGCGGCAGAATGCGCGTCTCGTGGTCCGCCCTGTGATGATGGATGATCCGCCCAGAAGAAGCATTTCAGCTTCCACTGAAGTACATTTCCTCAATGTTTTTAGTCCAAACATCCATTTTGAGCACCTGACACCGTTATTTATCAAACAGCGGCTCGGCAAAGGGAACGCTTTGTATTCTGCTGGATTTCACGCGGTCATTATTTTACAGGCCAGGCTTCATGTATCCACCTCGTCCCGGTTTGCTGAAAATATTGTTTGCTTTCTCCAGCTTTCAACCACAGGCTAGAATTCATAGCTCTTGCTGTAATAAAGCACAAAAGCATCAAATAAAAAATAAACTTGACCGAGAAACAAACAAGGCAATACACAGAAAACCGGAAGAGTAACCACCAGCTTTAAACCTCGCATGGGGTCTCCATGGGAACAGTGCACGTTTGTCCGGCACTAAAAAAATAAAAGCTGCACATCTTAAGTGAGATGTATTACAAATGTATAAAATGTACCTTATGACTGTCCTACCTGTGCAAAAACAAACCACTATTTCACACTATCATTTTTGAAAAATCAACACCAAATATGGCTTTGTGAAGCCAGAGACAATTTTCAATACCTTGCTATTAAGCAACTACACATCGCGTTGATTCTTATGCCATCTTGGGAGGATGGCTGCTAGTGCGTTCAATGCTGTTTTTTGTTTTTCTTGTTTGATAAGGAAATGGGTTGGTAGGTCGGTCTTGCTGTGTTAAAAACTGAAATAGCATTATGCAGAGATGTCAGGAAAAGACCATGGTTCTTTCACTTTTGATTTCTCCATACATCAAACAAAACAAGTAACGGTACATATCAAAACAATAATAGCTGTGGGGCATAATCCTCCCAAGATGGCGGCGCCACTGCAACGTAGGGCATGATGTCAGCTTCACATTCTCTATACCAAAGCTTTTAAGTTTAAATGACTGGGGATTAGAGAAGATAATTCAAAGGCGACGTCTACGTGAAGCTCTGAAGGTCTGTCCTTCACAAACCCATGCTCTTGATCTCGCCGAAGAGTTTTTAAAACCCGAAATACACCACCAGCCCTCCTGTGAATAACAGGAGTGATATCAATGACAAAGTTGCCGTGGTATCTCTACTGATATGAATAAGGACATTAGGTGGTGGAATAATTTGCCGATAGCTCGCTGGAGGGGAAGAAAGGAACGGTGTCACTCAGAGGAAACAAAGGAAATTAATTAAATTTGTCACAGCAACAATTCGGTGACTTTGATTAGGTGACTGCTTGGCAACAAAACAGAGACTCATTTGAATTCTTTGAGTGTAAACAGTGAACAAAGATAATGCTTGTCAACACTTGGAACTAATATTATTGGTGCGTTTAGCATGGATCCGGGAAAGAAGGACAACCAGAGGACATTTAAAACACTCTCTCGTTCTTAAACCCTCATTCATACACACACACAGAGCTGAAGAAGTGCACTTAATGCTATTCTTTGGTCAATATTTTTAGATGACCTTCAGTCACAAACTATGTATTTTGACCAAGAAAGCTTAACAGAATTAACATTTATTGAACTAAATTGGAAATAATGACAGGAATTTTATGTGTAACGTTTTAGTTAATAGTTAATATTTATAGAGTTTAGATGCAAAAGAGCCTGTAAGTGCCACTTGACATTTTTCTTCTAAAATGATTATTTTTATCAAGCTCCAAGGTTTACATCAAACAAATATTTTACTTTAATTGCAAAGAGGACACATTCCATGCCTATTAAAGTGAAATTACTGAACCTAAACATAAAAAACTAAAAATAATAAAACGCTAAATTTAGAAGGAATTTCAAACGGCACTTAGAGGGTTTTTTATCTGGACTCTTCATTTACATTTATGCATTTGGCAACACTTTATTCAAAGTGACTGACAGCACATTGTATCAAACTCACTCGGAGGAGTGGCTTGGGATGAGCAAGTGGGCGGATCAAGAAAGTTTGGTAACCAAAGCTCAATACACAACCGTTTGTGTATCGCCCCGTTAGCAAACAGCTATATATAAGCGCGCCGAAAGAAACACATTTTCTTGTGTGACTTTACAGGCTTGTAGTGAAGAAAAAGGTTTTTATATGTGTGTACTGCAGTGGTGTGGTTCAGGAACCTGTCAATAGTTTGACTATAATATTACTCTCCCCAGTTCCCAGCGCTCTTCCAGCAGGCCCTTCTAAAACAATGACTCACGATCATTTAAAGTAATCTCTCCTCTGAGATTTCCTCGATATGATGATGCAGTGCTTTCTGGAAGAAGAACAGATAAAATAAAAGCACGTATAGTAAAGTTCAAAAACACAAACGGGTCCCTGGACGCCGGGGAGTTCTACCATGCATCACGGTATGATGCCCAGCTGAAAATGCTGACGTTGGCCCCCACCGACTCATTTTCAGCCTCTGATGGTACTTCATAAAACACACAGCGTTGTAAATCTGCAGGACACCACCATAAACAACGGCCAAGTGGGGAAACTTTAGAGAGTTCTACATTGGCCAATAATAGCTTTGTTAGACTCGCTTTTGATTAATCTCTTTGTTTTGGCGCCACACACGCTTACACACAAATATCAGACGCTGCCGATATTATATCTCATGCAGGAAGTAGCTGGTGCCGGCACCCCAAGTGTGTCATAGCAGACATCCACTTTTTGCAGTTTGATTTTATTTTCCTGCTCGAAAGGAAATGCACACACTGAGAGCAATCACCCAACTTCAGTGAATTATTCCTGCGTTGACAGAAACATCTATGGTCCCTCTTACTCAGATCATGATTAATGCATGCCACGGACCAAAAGTGGGCCCGACACATGGTCCATTTGGCTTATAGTCTTGGCACAGGACAGTACCGCTTGCCGATTCGGGCCAGTCTGGGGAGTTTATGGGTGAATGCGTGCTTACTGGGTGTGGTATTGTTTATACCGCATATATCTTCCTGAAGGAATGAGAAATTAAAATGACTCAATATTACTCTCCCGTTACCAAGAAATAAACATGCGTGGCCGCCCAGACATTTACAAAGATGCGCTGATGTAACCTAATGATAGTTTCTATCCCAACCCCAAATCACACACCTGAACTTGACCATAACAAAAACCTTGCATTTTCACATTTTTAAATAAGCATGGTTTCATATGTTTATTGAACATGAGGACCACGAGCTGATCCCTATTGTGTATATGGATCTCAGGTTCAACATGAATGGCTAATGGTGGCTAACCCCCAAACACACACACTCGTACAATCTCATTTAGTTCAAATCTTCTTTCCCAAGCAGACAACCACTGGTTTCAGCGGGTTGGCAGTTGAATATGGCATTTTGCTGGCATTGCACTGGTAATGAGAGGGCCTGGCAGGGTCACGCAGGGTCACGTGTCGACAACTACATCAGGCTCCTGGAGAATGTAAAACGGCTCATCCTTAAATACAGAGAAAAACCGTCTGCCATCCTTCACACTGTGACTGAACATATTGTGTGCTTCACTACTGGTGTAGACCTGGAATACCAAGTTATGAGTGAAACTGAGAAGATTATGATGTTAGATGCAAATCAGGGATTTAGGAGATTGAAGAAAAGATGCAAGATATAAAATGTGAATACTAAAAACACAAACATTTTAGGCAAAGGGAAGCTTTTAATGTTTCTGTTTATGGTTTATATGCGTGGGTCACAAGACCATTACCTTCTCTTTCAATTTAAATTTTTATTCTGGTGTTTTTTAACAATTTAACAGCTTGTATTTAAGCACTAACCCTCTGCAGACAATTTCTGTATTCCAGAGATATTGATAAAATAATAAAAAATACAATGTAAATAAGTTCCAATTTGCTTTGAGTAAGATAACGAATTATCACCTGATGCTTCAATTTAAGGTTTTTGGTAGTTTTTGGAGATGTTACAAGTGCCTCAAAGTCTCTTTGACCATTAGTGAAGTTGAACATTCAAGAGGAGGTTGTTCATGTAATCCAGTCAAATTATTGGATAAACGGTTGCTTACATAAATCCTTTGAGAATTCTTGTTTACCTCCGTCTTCCTTTTCGTAGACCACAAGGTTCTTAAAGGGACAGTTCACCAAAAATTAACATTCTTTCATCATTCACTCACCCTCCTATCATTCCAAACCTGAATGTTTTCCATTCTTTCGCAGAATACAAAAGAAGATATTTTGAAGAATGCTGGTAACCAAACAAGTTAACCACTGAGATATTCGTCAAAATACATTCTTATGTGTACCGTACAGTATATTTATACAGGAACTTTCATCTTTAGTGATGTCTTAAAAGCTCTAAACTTTTTTAAGTCGTTTTAGAATACAAAACATAATGGTTCAATAAATCAATCTACTTCTATGAGTTTTAACGTCTATCCCCCGTACAAATACTGTATACGTCATGCAAATTCTCTAGTTTGGCAAACATGTGCCATTGTTAGAGGCAAATACAAAATGCATGACAAAGATATGTATACACACTGCAGATATGGAGCGCAATTCGATCATGCTTTATCAAGATGATGAAAAAGAAGGAAGATTCAGGAAACAACCTTTTGGATGGATCATACTTCAAATGCCCACAGTCTGAGAGCAGCCGCTCTCCAGGGACAAGATCTGCGCAGTAACCATATAAGACCTGACTGCAATGTGAAACACTTTTCTGTGTGTTTATCTGAGTGACAGGACAACAAAAGACAAGGCTGTTGCATGTTTACTTATCTCTCTTTATCAAAACTAGTTATTGAATGCTTTAATGCAAGAATGAAAAATCATTTATTTCCGGCAAAACAGAGAGGAAAAAATCCTTTTTAGTATGTTTTTATCCTTTGACAAGAAAAATGCATCAATCTGCTTGATTGCGTTTCGTTGGAAGCTCCAATCTTAATAGCAAGATATTGGATAGATATGTTTGGGAACATATTGGCATCTCACAAACAGCACCACCAAATAGGTTATAGCACATTTTAATAAACCAAATAAAAAAAAGTTTCCTGAATATGAATACCGTCATCTCTATCACCTGAACTGTCACCACTCTGCAGAACCAGTAAATGTGTCCTGTTTGCCAACTTGATTTGAATATTGTAGAGAATGAATTCAATTAAAGTGTCCCTGAATTGGCTTCAATGTTTTTCAAATAAAGAGGAATGTGATTGTGCGGCATTTAGATTGAAGAGTCGCTTGCGGCAATTGCTCTCAAAGGGGAATACAGTCACTCATTTTCCTGTCTAGAATCGATAACTTCTTGCCAAGATTTTCTAAAGGTGTCACTGCGAATCAGAGCCGAACAGGTGATTGATCATGTCAGCGCTCGGATTGGTGAATAAAAGTCAGATATTTTAAATGAAGTCATTTGAAGCTTGCATCATTAGCGGCCAAACTAAATTAGGATCTGATTTGTATTGAAAAACTTGCTGTGGCTCAGACAATTCACAGGTAGTATAATATCAACATGATTTGTGCCAGCAAATATCCACTGTTATAGCATTTTGATATATAATGTTCTTGTAATGGGCTTTACTTTGGAAACAACTTTCCCTTGAGTATTTGCCAAGGCTACATTTCAAGCTGAACTGGATTGAGAAGCAATTATGTTGGGCGACAAACCAAACGTTTTTGCACAGGTCCCCAATTAGAGAAGAAACAAAAATAATGTGAATATATGTGCCAGTAGTAAGACCAAAATCCAATTGCAAAAATAGTAATTGTTTCATGTCCGTCATCAGTCTAAAGTTGATGTTGCTGTGTCAGCCTGTCCAGGATGCTCAAATATAGCTTTGTTCTTATAAAAGCACAACAAACTTTTCAAACTTTTCACTGTCAACTCACAAATATAGTAAACGTACTCATGCAGTTTAATGGTCATACAGTACACTTTTAAAGAAGGATAAAAATTACTAAGAAAGTACTTTTTACTTTTAAAGAAGGATAAAAATATGTCAAATGACTTGGATTCATCTACTGTTGAAGACTTTATCAATCCGTCTTATATTTTGCCACTAAACAATCTTGATCAGTTTTCTGTTTGTAAAGAGAAGGTGCTTCTGGACCAGCAGGCCCTCCCCCTTCTAACATCTTTCTATAAACTGAACTTCTGTCTGCAGGCAGGCTGATGGATGCTCATTATGTGTTGGAAATGACACTGCAACTCGCCCTGCTGGTCAAACACCTAAAAGCAGTTTAGGGAGAGATTCTATTCTAAAAAGTCCCTGGCAATCGTGTCCTTGGAGACTATCAGCAGACTGTTTGTGCTTTGGTTTGTGAGCATGTACCATTGATGTTTCATCAACATGCTTGGTGTGTTTTCATTTTTCTTTAAGAAAATAAAAATATGTGAAGACTTTGCAAAAACTCAGTTTTAATGCTTTTATTGTGCATTCCAAGTAATAGCAATCGAACTGCAGTTGGGTTCTTTTGATCAATAATAATAAAAAAATACAGTTAATTAACACATTGGTTCTCAAACTTTTTTGGCTTGAGTACCCCTTTTATGATTTATTCAAGCCAGGTACCCCTTGACCAGACAACAACATTTTACTTTAAAATACAATGAAATGAGAGTCGAATCTTTATTATATCCAAATGTATTATTTTATTTTCACGCATCTTTGTGTAGTCCTTATTTCATATATAAGTACTATTATCAAACTTTATTGATTTTCATTATTTATTCCTAAATTACCAATCAGCATCACGTATCAAAACTGTTAATTTATATCAAGATGTAAGTGCAATAACAAAGTGTGTAAAACTGTTTTTTTAATCCAGTGCAGTCAATTTAATCAAATGATGTTTGCAGGATTATACATTAATTGGCAAGTGATATCATTTTACCCCCTTACTGTGGCTATTATCTCCGCAAATCCGTTCCAGTGTTCTCATAGCCACTTAGACAATAAAAACATCTGTTACCTGGGGACTTGGAGAATGCTCAGAGTTCTCCTTCATCTCAACAACGTGACCTGAAAGTACACGGTATGAATCTGCCATCTATACTCATGGGCTCTCAGGTTCTAGATTGTATTGTTTTTGAGCAAATGTGAAGAATCATGTAGACAGAGGAAATGACATCAAGACAACAATAGTATACTTTGTTATATACATTCAGTTCTGGATATAGCTTAAGCGAAGATAATAGAAGATGGCGCAGCTCTACTATTATGATGTGGGAAAATGCGATGTTCTACAGACGGCGGTTCCGCCTTCAAGTGAAAACAGCCAATCATCAATTACGAAAGACTAATGGGGAGGGGCTCTGTACAGTGTTCCCAGGTATTTGTGCAGCATCTAAAATAATCCCCCCATAAAGTGTTTTTTTAGCATATTTTAAGCCTAAGAAACTATACATTTCATACATGTCAGGTTTAATTGTTAAGTGAATTTCTCAATATACTGTATTAGACATTACTGTATGTAACACAGTGATGATATTTCCGGCACTTCCATCAGGCCAATGGTTTTAGTGACGATCGCTCAATTATGAAATTCAAAGCCGTGGCTCTATTTCCACATCGTAAAGTCACAGAGCTGCAAAATTTGCGGACGAGAGTACACTAGGGAGAAAGTTGGATCAATTTCCTGATCCCAGAAATCCGAACACACTCAATTCTAAAGTCCAAAAAAATCCAAGTATGCTTGGCCCAACGAGCGGCCACATGACATCTGACTGTGTCCTTTCCAGGTCGTCAGACTAATATTAGACAGAAGCTCTGAGGACACAGAGACTGAGAGAAAGGGAACAATTTACTGCCTTCAAATCCAGGAGAGATTACTTCCTCCCCCCACCAAATCTGTGACTACACCAGACTAGACTGACCTTTCAGCAAAGTCTCAAAACATGGTGTATGGCGACCCTGTGATGGATTAAGAGTTATATGTTCTGGAGGAATAAAGTCAGTGAAGGAACGAGGGAAGGAAGGAAGGCTGGTTGAGGTGGCCATGTCCTATATCACTTATCGCTGAAGGCTAAGGAAAAGGTGAGAGAATGTCTGATTCATCTCGTGGGCCCTTGTAGAGACAAGCTATTCGTCAAAGTTTGTCATTGGCTCGGAGGTAACCTTCCGCACTGAGATGGAACCAGAGAGAGACATGGGAGGGGGATGCGGATTGTCATTTAGACTCCATTTACGAAGCATCTATCATTGATCTGACATTATGTGCCATCAGCCCTGACCAAACATCACAATATGATCTAGGAGTGGACCAAGATTGCAGGCATCGACGTTAAAAAGTTAACTGGGTAAAAAGTTTGCCCACAGGGCCAAAACTCACTATATCCAACCCGGAATGAGTTTGTTCTGGCCATGTGGATAAGCGAAAAAGAGAATATCAATTAAAAATTTTGTCTACTACGTTTCGTGCACCCAGGATGATTTTCATATTCATAAAAACATGAAAATGTTTTAACTCTTAACTGTTTAACTTATAGATAGCATCCAAAGCATAAATCATCTTAAAGATAAAAAATAGAGACAAAACTTTACAAATCCTCAAAACTTTTGAATTTCTGCCCCAGTAAATCAAATTCAGCACAAACAGACAATCGCACATTAGAACTCTGGTTTTTCAGTAAATGTCACACTAAAAAAAAAATTCAGAACTGGATAGGACAATTTAAGTAAACATACTATACTGTATAGTAAGTTGATATAAAGGTAACATATGTAATATAACTCAATATTAAATATTGGTATTTAACATAAAAAAATATTTTAGATGCTGTCCTTATTTCAATGTTGTACAAATAGGGTTAAAAATAAACTAAAGTGGCTTAAAATGCTGCTTTATGTAAAAGCATGATGATATTTCCACTGAAAAAGGAAACTAGTTGGGGACATCTTGCATGGCTCCTCCCCCTTAAAAACAGCCAATAGCCTTTCATTTACCTCACAGCCTGGATTTTAATGTGAAGTTTTGAAAGCATGTATCTTCGAAATTCAAATTTGTAATGTTGTAAATATTTTTGACCAAGCTTGATATCTCTCTTAAAAGAAAGTCGGTTTATAACTGGTTTAACTGGAATGAAGTCCATTTAATGGCAATGAGAGCATTTCCCTCCCCTGTGTCCCGACCAGGGGCTCTTGATGTGCTCGGTATGAGAGAAAGGCCCCGGGGACAGTTAGCATGGATGCAGCTGTCTGAATAGATTTGCAACTGTCATGTGGACGGTCAGTGATGGCATAACTGCGAGGTCCCTAAACATTGTTGACACCACGCAGCGGCTACGTGTTACTGACGACACTCAACCTGTGTTCTCCTTATTTTCATCAAATCACTGTCAAACGCGCAGGGAAAACAGGCCTACGCAGCTCATTGTGACCCGTTTATGGTCCTACCCTCCAGGGTTTGTGCATTGTACTTGACCCCATCAGTGAAGGGACTGCTCATTTCATATTCTCATTCTTCAGCTGTTTCAGTGCCAATGTAAGTTACAGCAAGTTATAAGGTACTGACGGAAACGTGCTGCGATGGGCCCCCCTGCTTCTTTGCCAAAATGCCCTGTTTGATGCCCAAAGTGCCCTTTTCATGAACGAACGAATGAAGGGGGACACCCCCCCCGAAGGGCATTTGAGACCAGCCGGAGTCCGAGGGCAACTGGACGAAACATGGTCTTGCATGAACGACTGAACTGAACTATGGTGGTACACACTCTTTTGCAATATGGACATAAAACCAATGGAAGTCAATGGGTACCACCGTTGCTTTGTTCTTTAAAAAAAATCTTAAAATCCTTTAAAATACCTTCATTTATATTCTTGATAAGAAAGAAAGTAATAATGGTTTGAAATGGCAAGAGGGTAAGCAAAGGATGACAGAATTGTCATTTTTGGGTGAACAATAACTAATGAAGCAGAAAAGAGACTTCGAACAAAAGGACACATACTTATATAATGCATAATTTTATCCACTATATGTCACTCTGCATAAAAGTGTCTGCCAAGACCAATATTTTTGCTCAATAAACAATTCTGTTTATTTTATTATGAACATTTACATAAAATACTAAAACATAACTGATCTGACAACAGTCATAACCAGCTGAATTGAACTAAATATTTTGCTATAAAAAACAAGACATTAAAAGACCTCTTTGTAGAGATTCAAATCAGTGAATCAACTGTTTCATGATTTCACTAAAAGAAGTTCCCTTGTCTGTAAGCCCAGCAACACCGTACGGGAACATACTGTCTTTTTGTGGTGTGCACTGTAAAAACAGTTCTGTACTGTGGATACAACATTTTCCCAACATCACTCAATCCCTCTCATTTTCTCGGCTCCTCTGTCCCGCAGACCCAATCATCTCCGTCCAACGCAGATGATGTAATATTCAGCAAGCCATCACTTATCAACATTAAAAGGCCGTTACGGCAAACGCGCGCCTGATCTTTGCTGTAGCCTTCCTCTAACCCACCTTCACATATAAAAAACACGTCCACAGTTATTTACATGCCACCTACGGGTTTAAATAATGGATGTCCATTTTCTGTACATCGTTCCGGGCTGTTTGTTACTGTAATTTATCTTCACGACACTTACTGCATTCTGCATGGCTGTGTCTCTGTTCTCGTGGGGAAAGTGAAAAACATCACATAAACACAAGACAGTAAAGGAGATAAGTGACAGTGTACAATTATTACCGCAAATTCAGTATATTCACTCTTTAACCCGCCAGTCGCTGTGAAATTAATGTTCACCGTGCAGCATAGCAGTGCACCTATGATCTCAGCATGCACGAGGGAATACAACAAACCGAATAATGCCAATTGAGTTCTTAGACGTTTATAGTCCAGGCCACTTCATAAACATTGCAGACAAACTGTGCAACAGACTGGCGATAGAACGACTGATGAGAGCGTTCCCCGCAGCCATTACCAGCAGCGTAAGAAAGCAAACGCCACCGCCGCCCGTTCATGGGTCCTTTAAGATGTCTCCAGCAGCCAAGGCTGGATGTAATTGCGTGCAGAATGTCGCCGAGCGAGTCTAGCCAAGGGGCCTTTTTCCCAGTAATCAGACGCCTTTCATTTATTATGCGGCTCGTTTCGAGGGTGAGCCTCGACATATTGCAGATCATGTGCCGTTAGTCTCTGCGTCTCCTTGGAAGTGTCCTTACATGTGCCGTTGGGACGAGGGTGACACAGCCCTGCAGTGCCATCAGCCTGGTGCTCGGCTGATGCGTTTTAATGTGCCTCCGTTGTGACAGCTGGCCGGATAAAAGAATTACCATCATAGAATACAAAGTACGCAGGTTATTGCTTTCCACGGCGCAAATAGAATTGTCAGCTTCACATATAGACCGGAGATGTCAGGGGTGGCACGGGCCGAGTCCGCGGCTTTGCATATTGTTGTTTACACATCTGAGGAAATTTGTGTGTGTGGTGCACGTGTAACGATGAGGGGGGAAATCCGCATCAAAGATGCTTGTCAGTCTCAACATTGTTTTACGCATCTCTCAAAAGGGCTTTGGAAGTGAAGTGTCATTTAGAGACGTGACGCCTTTTTCGGTTTCTGAAGAAGCGGATGATGTTTTGTAGCGTTTCGCATTTACAACACTACAGCAGAAATGCAATGTGCTCAGAGACGTATAGTGTATGAAGGTCAAAGGTTACGGGATCATTTGTCAATGCTAAAATATTGTATTCACCTCGGGCAGACTGAAAATACAACATGGGCTCAAGCAATGTAATGCAGGAGTGGTCTGAAAATCAATTATAAAGAAAGTACTTATTTTGCAATGTACAGTGCTCAGAGAAGTATAGTGTGTAAAGGTCAAAGGTTATGGGATCATTTTTCAATGCTAGAATAATTTATTCAGCTCGGCCAGCATGAAGCAACAATGTATTGCAGGAATGGTCTGAAAATCAATTATCAATAAAGTCATTATTTTGCACACATGTTTGGTGGTGCTAGTGGCACAGAATATACAAACTTCACCTTTTAAAATGAGCAGCGGCTGAATTCCAATACTAGATTCCAGCTGCATTTAGTTTCGCACCATAGCCAGGACAGAAAGCAGGTTAATGTACTTTAAATCAGTTTTTTTGCTATAAATTGAATAGCTTTTGTTTGATGAAAATTTGAACAGAAAATCACACAGAATCTGCCATTTGCATTCCAATATGTGTCACCGTTTACTGTGAATGTGGAAGCGATTTTGCTATTTTTACCGATCAAAAGTTTAGAGTCACTTGTCTAAAATGATTTATTATATATTTTTAAACCATCTGATCTGAAGGTGGGTGTCATAAGGCAATGTGTAAACATGATTTAAGGTTAAAAAATGCTGCATTTTTCACATACCGTGCATGTTTGTATCTCTTCTTTGTACCAGCTCTCTGAAACGTGCAGATTTTTACAAAGCTCATCACTCTGAAAAACGAGGTGTGCTATGATTGTGATGGAAATGAAACGCTAATCATACCATGAACTGACGTAGACTTTTGGGGACGTGGTTACAAGAGGAGTTTGAGGCAGGTCTGGGTGAGCATTCGCTTTAAGATAGAATACATCCTTCGTTCCGACACTTACATTTTTGCAATTATACGTGTCTAATACATGGCCACTTATTACATGCCAAAGACACAGAAAAACACGTATTCGCACAATATGACCCCTTTAAATGCTTTCAAATAGTTTCAGAAAAAAAATGCCAACATATTTAGAAAAGTAACTGTTTTTGAAACAGATTACAAAGGCAGAATAGTAAATAATAATTTAATAATAAAATAAAAATAAGCCAAAAACTTCTAAAAAGAATAACGGGGTATGAGAACTCAATAAACTGCTCAAAAAGAAAGGATGGCATATTTGAACAGGATACATGTAAAAATATCTAATTTATATCAAAATTGAATTATTGTAGCTTTGAAGTTAAGTTCAATATTATTCTAGAATATGGGGGGAATTATAAATAAAATTAAGGGTGCGTTTACAATTGAAAAAGTCGACAATAGGGCTTTTTTAATAAATAAAAAGCTGGCAGCGTTGCGGTTACAAATAGCAGTAGAGGGCGTCTTATGTTTCTTTAGCAACACTTGCAAAAGTAGCCGTCAATATACCGGCACCTTTTCCATGACTCCGAAAGCTTAGGCAGCTGACTCAGAGAAACAGATTCAAACAGGCCTCATAGGCAGCGTAACGGAATTCTTTAGTATTTAATTACAAGGCATTTATCACTTTTTGGAAAATGTCAAAAAAGCAGTCAATCATGGCCACCGCTGAGTAGTCGTCTCCAGCACCACAGAGAAAAATAAAAAGCTCTACGGCTTACACGTACACAGAGGTCAAGGACACAAATAAAAGTGACATTCAGACTCATCCTTTATACTGTACATGTGGGTCAGCTGAGGTGCCTCTCTTGTTCAGAACTCGATTCAATACAGGGATTCTTAAAAGGTCAGGTGACCAATCCCACATCATTAAGCGGAAAGTCTGAATTGGCCACTTTGGCTTGAAAAGAGGCCAAGGGTGGTTCAAAATGAAGTTGAAACTGATTGGTTCTAGTTACTGCATTACGCCAATCACTGTTAGAGACAAGATTCAAATCCATCCATTATCTTGCGATGGCTTCTAATGTCGATATATTGATTTTGTATTAAGCCTATGAAGTTTTGCGATTCATTACAGGGAAAGAATAGACAGGTATCACAAATATTCCTCCTTTGTGTCTCAAAAGACAAAGCTGATGGCACTTTGTACAAGTGCGTGCATTCTTGCGATGGCCTCTGCGCCCCTGGGGAACAGAACAGGTAATGCAAGACGTCTTTCTGGTGGCTAATTATACACTAAGGAAAATAGAGATTTATTGATTAGAAAGGAGCTCAACTGCTGAGCAAGTCCGGCTCAAAGTTTCTGCAAAGCAATTAGGTGTCACTGCTGTTCCTTCTCTTTTCCAGGTAAGGGAACCACCGGGGACCTGCCATGAAGATCAAATATTACACCATGATATACCTTTTCAAAAAAAGAAACATCCCGCATTTAAAATCTACTCGAAACAGAAATCATTTCACAATTACTCACATCTGAGTCTAGAAGAACCATCCGAGGGTCACAGAAAAGATGTCAAAAATCCTCTAAGGTCCTCTGTTTATGAAAGGCTGGGTGACTTAAACAAATCCCATGGTCCCTTGCTCAGGAAGGCTAGCAAAGATTGGCCAATTGCAGTCGGAGAATGAAAAGTGAAAATGACCTTGAATTAGCTGCGCTGGCTCTCTTGAATCGATTCAGCTTACAAGTAAGAGTAGAATTACTGCGGAGAGGTCAGGCGGGCAGTGAGCCAGGGAGCAGAGATCTGCGTATGGTGCTGCAGCTCAGCACAGTGGAGGAGACGTGTCTGTTCAGAGAGACCGGACATTCATATGCGGTCTGCATACAGCGCTCTAATTGCAAACACAATAAAAAAATTGAATCATATTAGTGAACAGCTACTTGATAACATAAAGTAGTAGTAAGGCAAATGTATTATTCACCTTCACTGAATCGATCGATGTCCATCAGGGTATGATTGGTAAGAATAAGCCCTTTCACTGGTTGGTTTTCACTTTTTAGAATATCAGGAAATTAAATATTTAATGTAGGGATTTTTTAATATTAAGACATGCTTATTAGCAAAATACCAAGAATAACCTAAAAAGGTTACATTCTTAATTAAAATACTCCAAACTAAAAAACATAAAAACTAGAACATTTTAAAAGCTTCAAAGTGATTTTCCATAAATTAATAAATGTCTATGCTACATGAAATATAATAATAGCTTATATATAAAGAAAATGTTCATGTTACATACAAAGCATGAGTATTTACCTCACAACCAACAAACAGCCATAGGCAAGTAAACCTTAATATATGCCTGACACACATTTTTCGTAAATTGTAAGACAGTGGTTGATATATATATATATATATATATATATATATATATGGCTGTATAACGTTAAATCAATATCTGATACAATTTTGCTCTTTTACTATTATTTGTTTATGGGATTCTTACAACAAGGTTTATAAGAAGCAATTCCCTGCATTTCTATTTCAGATCAAATCAAATGCATTTGATATTTTATAATGAAATAAGCAATGCTTTTGGTTTAGGGATGTAACAATTTTAAGACATAAAACCTGCCTGAATTATTAAAATAAGTAAGATGTTGTACAAAAATAAATCAACTAATACATTGTTGTAAACAAAAAGATGATGTCCATACAAAGGTGCTATGTTTATGTACAATAAAAAGTAAAATGTATCACATTAATAATAATTTAGGATTGTTAACACAAATATTTTTCATTAAAATAACATACATAAAAATATAACAAAGTATATATACAATTATATATGTTTTATATTTTAGACTTTTCAGTTCTAACTTAACTAATAATGATGACTAGCAGACGGCTTCTGGATCTAAATTCGACACATTGGCTCGGTATGTTTGTCAAATGCCTCGTGTTACTGGAATTAATAAACGTTATATTTATGCTGGCCATAATCAAGAACCTTTTTAAACTGTCAATTCATGTGACAAATGACATCCTCAGGAAGTTGCGAGGATGAACGGGTAACGTGCCGGATGGGTAACCTTCAAAAATGTCATTCTGTCACTCAACCTGATGGAAAACACTGTCAGGCCAATGACAATGCTGTCGATAATCGGGTCACGCCCTCACCTCGCCTTCCTCACCAACTGCACGGCATCAACTCCTTTAGAAATTCATAATCTGTCACCCGATCGATGTGCATGCGTCGCGCCGCCTGCGCAATTGTTTTAGTCATCAATAACAATAACAATGTTAGCATCAGTAATTGCCATATTTAACACCAGCCACTAGAGACCGGACAAGACTTTTGACCTTGCGGAGATTTGCATATCTGCATAATTCATGCCCCATCTCGCACACGTTCGGAGGAGCAGGCAAAAACTGTCGTCTCGGTGTGGTGCACGCTGAACTCTGACCTGAGGTCTGGAACCGCTGATACATTCAATCCGATTCGGCAAAGGGCATGATGGGACCCTGTTCCCATCACAATCTACGTGCCGCTTGTCTGGGGTAAATGAACAAGCCTGGCGCAATGCCCGGCCTAAATTAATGAGGCCGGGCATAAGCATATTGCCAAGGGTCGACAGTGACTTACAGTCTGGTGATGAAGCTACAGGTGGAGGTGGAGGAGTCACAGAAACTTTAGACGGGTATAAAAACATCTCATGGTGAAATCAAACAATGAAAGAGGAGCGAAAAGAGAAAAATACCTCAGGCCTTCTTAAAGGAACAGTTACACAAAATAGTCAATCGTCACACTTGATGGTCCACAAACGTGAATGAAATCTGAGAGAAGATTATTAGAAAAAAATCCCTTACAATATTTTGTATGTCCATATGTGTATACAAATCCTCATTTTACTATTAAAAACGAACAAATTAAAAATATTATGCGCACATGGAGTATCACAATATAAAATCTGAATTATAAAACTGCCTGAAATTCTTTGAAGATTTGTTTTTCATACAAACAATAATTTAACAAAATCACTAAAAGATATAGCAACTGATCTTTGTCAAATAGCACTTCAGCTGATGGTAAACATGCTTAACTTCACCAGGCTTGGATCTCAGATGAAACACTTGTGACTTGCCTTATGTTAATTGAAGAAAAAAGTAATATTGAACAGGACCCGAACCACATACAAGAGATGAAACGCTGCATATGTTATAAAGCAATGTAATATGACAGAAAGAGGAGAGCACTTAGTATGCAGACACTATAATCCTCCACCTTTAGAAAGAACATCATCTCATTGTGGATGCCGAACTGAACCTCGGCAGTGCTAAAATAGGAGAGGTTGAACAAGCACAGGGCACTTTATCTGCGCCAAATAAAATAACTGTTTGGAGGCCTCGTAAAGCACATTTTATAATCTTACTTCAGCTCGGCACAGAAAAGAGATTCTGCTGAAGTGTGTTGAAGAGAGAACTTACGAGGAATTACAAACCTTCTTACAATCTTAACGCTGACTTTCTGTGCTTTGTGGTTTAACTACTTATTAAAGTGACAAGAGAATGAAATTTTGCTGTTTTACATTAAATCATATTTTACAGGAGTAGTATGGAGTGAGGTGGGCATATGCACTACCTTTACGGTATCTGCTTTAGGACAAATGATAGTCAGAACTGGGAAACATAAAATTGTCATCCATATCCCTTAGTTCTCTAAAAAAAAAGAAAGGAAAATGCCGTTGGGAGGTTTGGAAAGACAATGAACAGATAATGATACACACAAACTCTATTGTATACATATACAGTTTTGCGATAATATACAGAAAATCAATGCTAAGATCAAAAAACTATTTTAGTTTAATTGTCAATATTTAAACCAAACATTAACATGATGTAAAGTAGAAATTCAGTGAATGTTTTTCACTGCATTTTCGACACCTGACAATGATTGTTACATTATGTAAATGGGACACATATTAAAACCACATACAGATCTGTATTGTAGATTCAAGAGTGTAAAAAATGCAAGTGTGGTATAATGCATAAAGAATAAAACATGTATAAAATCACCTGTGTGTTCTGTCGTTCATCTAGGGTCACTTTGACCTCTTCGCAAAGGACTTTACCGTGTGACTCTTCTTTCATAAAGTGCTCTTATAAGAGCGGAGGTGACGCTGACCTGCCGCCACACTTCCAATAAGGGTCCCAGATCCCTGAAGCGGTCAAAAGTCTGGCTCTATTACACTCAAATCACCCACCCTGACCCTCCATTTCTCTCTCCTTTCATCTCAGACTGCCGATATGAAAGAAATCCTTCATCGTCATTCTCATTCTTTATTCACACCCGGCAGAGCGCCAAATCTGGACTATTTTAAGAATTTCTTCTATCATAGTTGTAAGACTTTTGGCGACAGTAATATTAAAGAGATGTCATCCTACATTTGTCCCATTCTTTGGCTTAAAAAAAGACACAGGACTTCAAGTCTTAAACCTGTCACGTTTTAGATTTGTGAAGCATCTTAGCTTCTTATTTTACTATTTACTGGCAAAAATAGAATATGAACATCTTCTATTGGATTATTTGGGAGATAAATAAAATATAAATAAGAGGCATATTATCAGCAGGCGCTTTATGAATGGAAAATTAATCAAATTATGTTTTAATGAACGCATCTTGAGAGCAGGATGGTCTCTTTGAAAAGTGAAGAGCTGCAGAACATTACACGACGTTAAATTACTTCATTAAATAAATGAAACTGACACATATGTTCCTGCATAATGAATGCCGTGCCAAGGCACACGTAAAATGACTTTATTCAATCCAAATGATCTAGCGAACGGTTTTCCATTTAAAACGGCTGTACACAAAACAATAAACCGAGAGGTAAAGAAAGCAAAACAACGATAAATCCTGTCACATCTTATTTTTTGTCTTCACCAGCTCACTAACAAAGGCCTCAAAAGGAAAAAAGTGAATACCAAACCACAGACACTAAAATGATGCATCTGACTTTTTCCAGATCAGGCAACTCAGGGATGCTCCTGAACAGAAGCGAGACATGATCCAAGGTGCCTTTTCCATCTTTGTTCTCCGAGGCTCTCAACCAGAAGCACACTGAGGTACTGCTCTATTATTGAAAACTAATTCAGAATACCCATCCCGCTAATGATTCATTATTTTTATAATGTGTTTGGTGCTGGGTGCTCTTGGTACTTAATTAAAGAGGCATTTTACAGCATTCATAAAGGCACGTATACACCGCAGATTCATTGGCTTTCTCTCCTCCGCCTCGGTCCCTCATTTATATTTCACACCCAGAGGTAAATAGATTTGAAAGCTGTTTCTTCTGGCGCTCAAAGCTCGCTTCACTTTGGACAAATAGCTGTCTGGAGTTCATTCTGCACCGGCAGAGACGAATCTCCAGACTCAAGACCATTAAAAGTTTTAATATAACTCATCCATCCAATACTGAACGGTACGTGGATCTTCAGAACGGCTGTTTAACTGTATAAAATGAGACGTGGTGTACTGTAAGGGTGAAAGAAACACTACCACACAAATAGTAACTATAATGCAATATTTATATGATGCAAATGTTATACTTGATGCTGCAAAGAACGGGTAGAAACAGAGAGTACCTGTTAAGAAAAGGAAATAGACTTGCCATTATCAGAAGCACGCATTTGCAACGATGACAAGTGAATAATCTACAAATCCAACAAAAGAGAGCCCCCTCTAAAATCTACCATCTTAACTTCACGCCCACCATTTTTAACACGAGATCGACAGCACAACGATAACTTGATTTAGCCCTCAAATATCTTCCCAACAGATTGTTTCAGCCACTTGGGAGAGATGAGAGTTGTGTCAACCGAGCCATTCAGCGTCTGCCCTGAGAGATGGGCTGTGAGTCAGGCTATTAACCCCCTCTCTTGCTGTGAAATGGTTTTGAACCTGCCTCTCCGAGGTGAGACGGAGAGCCGGAATGCCGGGTAGAAGCGTCACATATCCCTCTCGGCGTCTGAGAGACACATGAAAGCCAGGACGAGCTGTTTAAAGAGCGGGTGAGAGGGGCCGTCTCCGAAGATCCAAAAATCGATGTGCTTTGAAAGTGTTGCTTTTTCCCTCCCCCCCAGAACTGTACATCTCCAGCACATAGACGGATGGTAGAATGTGTGTTTACAAAATAGATGCAGTGGGATGTTAAAAATTACCCCTTGAGTTTGAGGGGTAGTGTCTTGTGGCTGGTATTTTTATAAGGTCTTGTGTAACTGTTTTTACAGCAAAACAACGGAAGTTTCAAGGCCTGTTAACACCAACAATAACGTTTTTAAAATTGTTAAAAGAATCATTCAATCTACACTACAACTAAACGAATTTGATAAGTTGGTACATAAGGAAATACCATGACTGTTTAAACGGCCATTTATTAGAACTGTTAGAGCTTATATCAGCTTTAAAAATGTAATAAACTTGATGTATTTTATAGTCTCCAGACTCAGAATCTTCAACATCAATATTTTAATAATTCATAAAAATGAATCGCTGTCTAACCACGTGGGATTTCATTATGGAAATAAAGGTAAGGATCGAGGATTTTCAGTAGTTTTACACTACACAATAAGTGTACTGTGTATTAGCATTTTTGCCTATGGCAACTGACAGAGCATTTGGACCCGGAATCGATCATACTTTACAAGCAGATAATGATATATAGATTGATATTGTAGGTATCAACTAGTATAACTTTGACAGACATTTGAATCCAGATGTAGAATTTAATTTAGTTAAATAGTTACCTTAATTGTTCATGGTGTAAACAGCCCTTTAAAGGGACAGTTCAACCAAATATAAAACCTTTCTTCTGCAAAACACAAAACAAGTTATTTTGAAGGAAGTTGGTCAGTAAACAACATTGCCCCCCATTGACTTCTATTGTATGGAGACAAAATCACTGAGACCTTTCTTCAAATATGTTATTTTGTGCTCAACAAAATAATGAGTTATGAGGTTTTTAACAACATGAGGATGAATAAATAATGACAGAAATGAAATGTTTCGGTAACTTTCCCTTTCAGAAGGTATTTCTAGTGGATCTCACACAGCAGAATCTTCCCGTCTTCATGGCTGCATATCGTCGCTGTCCTTCCAAAACCTTTAATGTCCAAATTTGCTGTTTTTCAGGAAATGCAAAACATTGTACTTTTTAAATGATTAAAGTGGCCGTAACTCATGTTAATCTTGAGTACTTACAGAATACAGGAACTTACAGGAATATTATACTGAATGCTCATTTGCACTAATGGACTACTCTCATAAATGCATTACATCATCTACTGCACTCTAACTTCAGTAACTCCATTAACTCATCTACTGCACTGTAACTCTATTAACTGCATCTACTCATCTATTGCACCATAACTTCAATAACTGTATTAACTCATCTACTGCACTGTAACCTTAATAACTTCATCTACTCATCTATTGCACCATAACTTCAATAACTGCATTAACTCATCTACTGCACTGTAACTCTGTTAACTGCATCTACTCATCTATTGCACCATAACTTCAATAACTGTATTAACTCATCTACTGCACTGTAACCTTAATAACTTCATCTATTCATCTATTGCACCATAACTTCAATAACTGCATTAACTCATCTACTGCACTGTAACCTTAATAACTTCATCTACTCATCTATTGCACCATAACTTCAATAACTGCAATAACTCATCTACTGCACTGTAACCTCAATAACTTCATCTACGCATCTATTGCACCATAACTTCAATAACTGTATTAACTCATCTACGGCACTGTAACCTTAATAACTTCATCTACGCATCTATTGCAGCATAACTTCAATAACTGCATTAACTCATCTACTGCACTGTAACCTTAATAACTTCATCTACGCATCTATTGCAGCATAACTTCAATAACTGCATTAACTCATCTACTGCACTGTAAATCTATTAACTGCATCTACTCATCTATTGCACCATAACTTCAATAACTGTGTTAACTCATCTACTGCACTGTAACCTTAATAACTTCATCTACGCATCTATTGCAGTATAACTTCAATAACTGCATTAACTCATCTACTGCACTGTAAATCTATTAACTGCATCTACTCATCTATTGCACCACAACTTCAATAACTGTATTAAGTCATCTACTGCACTGTAACCTTAATAACTTCATCTACTCATCTATTGCACCATAACTTCAATAACTGCATTAACTCATCTACTGCACTGTAACCTTAGTAACTTCATATACTCATCTATTGCACCATAACTTCAATAACTGCATTAACTCATCTACTGCACTGTAACCTTAATAACTTCATCTACTCATCTATTGCACCATAACTTCAGTAACTGTATTAACTCATCTACTGCACTGTAACCTTAATAACTTCATCTACTCATCTATTGCACCATAACTTCAATAACTGCATTAACTCATCTACTGCACTGTAACCTTAATAACTTCATCTACTCATCTATTGCACCATAACTTCAATAACTGCATTAACTCATCTACTGCACTGTAACTCTGTTAACTGCATCTACTCATCTATTGCACCATAACTTCAATAACTGTATTAACTCATCTACTGCACTGTAACCTTAATAACTTCATCTATTCATCTGTTGCAGTATAACTTCAATAACTGCATTAACTCATCTACTGCACTGTAACTCTGTTAACTGCATCTACTCATCTATTGCACCATAACTTCAATAACTGTATTAACTCATCTACTGCACTGTAACCTTAATAACTTCATCTACTCATCTATTGCACCATAACTTCAATAACTGCATTAACTCATCTACTGCACTGTAACCTTAATAACTTCATCTACTCATCTATTGCACCATAACTTCAATAACTGCATTAACTCATCTACTGCACTGTAACTCTGTTAACTGCATCTACTCATCTATTGCACCATAACTTCAATAACTGTATTAACTCATCTACTGCACTGTAACCTTAATAACTTCATCTACGCATCTGTTGCAGTATAACTTCAATAACTGCATTAACTCATCTACTGCACTGTAAATCTATTAACTGCATCTACTCATCTATTGCACCACAACTTCAATAACTGTATTAACTCATCTACTGCACTGTAACCTTAATAACTTCATCTACTCATCTATTGCACCATAACTTCAATGACTGCATTAACTCATCTACTGCACTGTAACCTTAGTAACTTCATATACTCATCTATTGCACCATAACTTCAATAACTGCATTAACTCATCTACTGCACTGTAACCTTAATAACTTCATCTACTCATCTATTGCACCATAACTTCAATAACTGCATTAACTCATCTACTGCACTGTAACCTTAATAACTTCATCTACTCATCTATTGCACCATAACTTCAATAACTGCATTAACTCATCTACTGCACTGTAACTCTATTAACTGCATCTACTCATCTATTACACCATAATTTCAATAACTGTAATACCTCATCTACTGCACTGTAACCTTAATAACTTCATCTACGCATCTATTGCACCATAACTTCAATAACTGCATTAACTCATCTACTACACTGTAACCTATATAGCTAATGTCTGTAATTAATGCACACTTAAGTCACTTGCACTATTGTATAGTCTAAATTGTTATCCGTTCATAACCACCTGCATATTTATGTTCACAGTATATATCCTTCTGTATATATTGTCCATAGTACATACCGACTGTCATATTGTCATAGAACATTTGCATAGTATTTTCCTAATATTGTATTCTGTATTTATTCACACTGTATATCCTGAACTTGCTAATTGCACTTCTGGTTAGAGCTAAACTACATTTCGTTACACTGCACTTGTATATGTGTAATGACAATAAAGTTGAATCTGATCTAATCTAATCTAATAGTGTCGTGCCCTTCAAATAACTGTAGAGTATTTAGTTTGATCACATTTATAAAAGACAGATAGAGCTGTACGAATAATTCTGAAAACAAAATACCTGCACGCATGTAGTATGGGGCGGAACTAAAGCTTGTGCAGACCCATTGCCAACAAAACACAGACATATGACTCAGTTTCATGTATGGCATGTTTAGCACTATTAACCGCTCCATCTATCAGTTTCAAACAATCTCCAACTCCAGCATTATATCCACCGTTTATATAACATTCCTCAGCGGAATGCAGTGAACAAACAAAAATGCAGCTGGACTTCGCGAACCCAGAGCTCTCTCTCTCTTGCTCCAGCTGGCTGCTCATTCTCCCGCTCCCCTTGGTTAACGTGTGGACGTGCTCTTCCTTCTTGCTCTGGCAGGTTGACGCGTGGGCATGCTTTTCTGGGAAAATTGTCCAATAAGGGACAAAGATAAGTTGTTAAGAATCAGATCTTGATATTCGAAAAAAAACTTTCCGGAACCTATACGAACGCTGGGGTAGTGTATTGAGCACAGAAACACTATGTCATATGTCCAACTCGTTTTTTGACAAGTTGACCATGTAAGGCATGAGATGAAAGCATGTTTAACATTGTAAAGAAGTCAGAATGAATGAAACACTGTTGCACATCACCTTTAAATACTGTGTTAATAAAGTGACAAAGCAAATACGCAAACATCAAGGGTGATTTATAGTAATGATTTGTGGCAACAAAAAAGACAAAATACTCTATGGAGCTACTCGGTTGCAGAAGGACAGCAGCGATATATATTTTAGGCCAATCGAAAGGGCATCATTTCGTATTTACAGTGTGTGAATGCTAACTAAAATTAACACATCCTCTGGAGGGAAACAATACAAAAACATTTCTAAACTGGCAACACACACACAAAACATGTGGTGACCTCTTGCTAAGTGCTCTTTTGAATAATTAACACAACGAAAAGTTTTGCCACTGACATCTGTTCTCAGCAAACCTCAAAAGTGTAAACACTTTGTGACATCCTCTGCATGCGTAACAGCCAGCGCATCTGCATTGTCCACTAAATTGCCACTGGCAGCCCGATATAAAATCACAGCGCTGAATCACTGCTGCATCAGTCAAACAGGCAGAGAAATACATTCACACCAACTCATATCAGGCCTGCCGTTCATGTTTAATATTCTAAATTATTCAGCGACTGGTCACTGGTGCAATGTATTGAGATTGCTGCAGATCGGAGTCCCAATTTAATGAGCCAATGGGATGTTTCAGTTAATAAGATACACTTCCAGACCACTAATTAAGGAGAAGAATTATTAACGCCCGTCCCGTAGGACAGCAGTGTTCAGGAGTACACTTTTGAACAGCATTATCAATTATGCCGACCGAAAAGAATCTTCTTACACTTTTTTTATGTCATGCATGGCCTGACAAAGGAAATAATTGTTTTGATCTGCACCACTGCATTCATATATCACCCAAGGAGACACAAAACACACAAATTAACACACACACTTCCTCCTCTGTGAGTGTGTGTAAGAAAAACAAACGTGAGAGAGACGGAAGAACAAAAGAAAGAAAAAGGAAAGAAAGATAGATAGAAAGAAAGAAAGGAAAGAACATTTAACTTTCATTTCCTTAAAAACAGCCAATTTGGCCATACAAGGATTTAGAAGGACAGTGACAATATAAAAGTTATACCAACAAGTATAGTTATGTAGAAATCTATTCACAAAACATCTCTGATTTGAATTCCTCTACATTATCTGTAGTATTATATTACATTGTCTGTAAAATTAGTATTAGTATAAAAGTAAAATCAGAGAGAGAGAGAAAGAAAGAAAGAAAGAAAGACAGATATATAAAATGACCTCAGTTAATCAATGTTATGTAACAGACTGAGACCACTTGCAACCATAAAAAAAAAAACGTTAATCTCAGTGCACAAGGACCTTTATCACAGAGCAATTGAACACAGGAAGTGCTCATTGCAGCAGTTTATCGATTTGTCTGGTCACTTTATTACAATAGGCTGCAATCGCCTATTTGCCTAAATGCCTCTCATAATGAATATCCGCAAAATTATTTCAAAATCCAGACATTTTCAGAGACAGTTGAAGAGATATTCTATTGTTTACTGTGAACAGATTTCTACGAAGTTTTAAAGCCGATTTTTGAAAGCAGTAGTTGGTAAACATACGTGATTATTTCATCACACTGTATCAGTAACGCTCCAAATTTTCCTGCATGTAATTCACAATACACCAAAATTCAGTAATATTAAATTTAGTCGAGCTGTCGTCGCGTAACTCTTTTAAGATTATGTATTTCATGTCATTATGTTTCTTTTAAGCTATTTTAAGGAGTGGAATAACAACTGACGTAAGCATTACTGCTCTTACCAATAATGACTAAGCTCTATGAAATACATGGTTTTACTACAAACATACTACAATTCACTAAAATAAAACCATGTGTAATTTCCACAATGGGTGTTTATCAGTTCTATTCGTTTCAAAGGAAATATGACCAGTAAAAGAAAACACAGGACTGTAGTGGGTTAGGAAATAAATGTTTTTATTATTCAGAATGTGCATTTGGATGGGAAATACATTAATAGGAACATTTCAGCAAAATAAAGAGATAAACATCCTCGGTTTCGAATGGCGTTCAGCTCACTAACTTCTATTCCATTTTGAAGTATCAATCTCACCCATGCTTTCCTCAACTATTTTGTGTCAAGACATTGTGAAAACTGAGGTGAGGAGGTCAATGCTCAGCTTTAAAGCATTAACACCGCTGGTTAGCGGATTCAGTCATTGGTTTTAACTGTATTGCTAAGTTACTGGAAAAAGCGACACACTGCTTCGCTAACAGGTTAAAGGACATGTGATAAAGGTCCTTTGATTACTGACATCTGTGCTTTCCTACTTTTGAAAACACTAGTTAATATTACAACTAATGGACTACTTATCACTCTGCTCTTGAAAATGAAAAATAGTACTTTACCACTGAAAAATAACACATTTTAGCTTTTACACATTAGCCAATTTCCTTTTACCTTACAGGTTAAGCCAAGCGTTCACATCCCTCACAGGAGACGATGATCTGAAATGAGATAAAAACAAAAGCCCATCAGAAGTGGTTCACCCTCACCTCCACTGTCACGTGCCCTCACTAATTGTCTTTGAACCCATCGGTTTCTCATTCCCCCACAATTTATCTGGCATTAGGCCGTTCTGCATTAGTCACACGTACGATTAATGAATTTCACCAATCTAAGCATTACAACATCAGCGATAGGTCACGGGCGATCCATCTCGTAAACGAGAGCCGTGGGTGACGTGGGCGGCAGAGGACAACTCAAAAATGGTGCTTATTAAGTGTGGGCGAAGACTTAGTCATAAGTGTAAATGATAATCTGAAAAGACGGGCCGAGCAACTGTCTCCCACCAAGACCACGACGATAGTAAGGAATAACAGACGTCTGTGATCGCAATATAAACCTAAGCAAGTCGAATAAATGATGTAGTCGTGCGAGGACCCGATCAGGTTCATCTCGACAACGAGACCCTTTAATCAGGCGCGGGTATGCATGAATATTTACTCGGGATGAGATTTTCAGACACGTCTACAAGCAAATGTCTGAAGGTGGCGAGTTAAGAAGGAAATGGCTTGAGGGTAAACAAAAGTTTGGGATTCAAGGCTGTTGTTGGCCTCTGGAGGTCTGCGAATCAGTAAGAGTTTTCTCCGGATCACCATCCTCTTCTCTTTCTCTCCATTTCGAGGGGCCGAGGGGTTTATCTGTTGTCGCTGAGATAGAAATCAGCACGGGGCAGACACACTTCAGGTGCTGGAAGAACAAGCACCTTTTCCTGCCGGAGTGGCTCGCTATTGGCTGTCTGTTTGTTCCTGTTCAGTGCAATCAATAAAGACGAAGAGATTAGAGGAGAACTTAATTTGATAAGGCTCAAAAAAGCAATTATATTCCAGCTCGCTGTTGACTAATTGGGCTGTCGCGAGCGTTAAACATCTGCGCGTAACACGCTGACAGCCCCAGACACCTTCGCCGTGCACTGTAAATATCGAACGCGGGCGTATTCTCATATGGATTGTCAAGATTTGGCCTCGGGCTATTGTTGCTTATGAACACATCACTCTTTAAACCACCCAAAGACGGGAGATGAGAAATTAGGTGCACGCGGAGGCTCTACGTGCGAAACGTTTGACGTATTGTTTATCGTACGCCCGTGAATATTAAACATATCACACGTTCCCGAGCGGAACACGGCGCTTTTAATTGAATCAATACATCTGAAAGGCTGCGCGTGGGTCACAATGGGGTTTTTGAAATGGTATCTGTTTCATCCAGCTGATTTTATTCAACGGAACAATGAGTAGGGGAAAAAAGACGAAGTTTAAGCGAGCCAGGGCGCAAAGATTTGATGTATCCTACCTGGTAATTAAAACTCATAGGTTTATTTATAAGCCGCGGTGTAATTTAATGCCATTGTGCCAAACGCAGCCAGCGGAACCCCGGCATTCATCGCCAAACTTGTTCGAAGCAGTTCAACACCTAATAATTACGGCGGCCGGGCGGATTAATGCGGTTGCAGAACAAATACCCGTGAGTATCCCTGAGACAGCCATAATTCTTCACGCAACAAGGACGTTTTTGAGGTTGAATACATTACTATGAATCACGCCTGATCCTGCGCTGCATTACTAAAGGAAACATTTAAAGGGCTTACAAGGCAAAGTAAACACGGATAAACCACCAGATAAGGCCTCAGACGGAACCGGAGAACACACGTATACTCCGCCTATCTGAACAAAAAGAAAAGAGTAAGAAATGAAAGAAGCCGCACCCCTCGCGTAGGTGCCCTTCCGCGGCCCAATGAACTAATCTATTGTCCCTACCCACAGGGCAAACAAGTTTGAATATATGGATGCGGGGAGATAATTGTCATTCCCATAATTGTGCGATTGTGCATCATTTAATTCTGCGTACCCTTCGTTCTGCCACAGGGGTGCAACCAATACAGCTCATTTAATTCCTTTTCATAAAAATCAATAGAGTCCTTTAGGGGGACAAAGGTAAATGAGTCTATTAAACAGGAGGCTGTAATCAATGCATAATGAATATGGGATGTCTTGAGTGGGGTTAGGGAGGGTCACGTGCTCGGACGTGTCTAGCATAAGACACTGTAGCTCTGAATTAACTTTAACGTCCAGCTTTAGTCAAATCCGATTTAAAATGGCAGGTGTGACCGGGTCCGCTCGAGCTACCCAAACACGTGTATCTATTTGCCATTCATCAAAAGTAGACAGACGACTCCCTCGATTGGTGAATCAGTCAGATTTGATGCACATCCCTTTGCGGTCATTAGCATTTCCCACCGCACGATCTCGCTAGCGCTCATAGAAAGTCCCCACAAAGGTCAAGCTGGAGTAACATAATTCTCCACTTTTTATTCCTTTCTGCGAGGGAAATTACATTGCAGTGGGCCATGGCGGAGTCGACGCGTCTGCAGTTGTACCTAGCAGAAGTTGAAGGGATGAAAACGAGTTAGGAACAAATGAAAGAGAGCGAGAGATGACAGAAGGATGGGAGAGAGAAAAAGAGAGAGCAGAAGGTGTTTTTATGAGCAATGGTTTTACTGTCCAGCTGCTGAGGTCTCACAGATGGTGAAACGAGTACGACAGTCATGGACAGGATATGAGGGGAAAAAAGATTTCAGCCAATCACGGTTCTCAATAACCCAACGACTCACCTTTCATTCCCGGGCGGTCACACACCTTACGGACAGGGTCTTTTAATAATGAAAATCCAATAAGTGCGTTTTGCTGCAAGCGCTGAAAATAGCTTAAATTAGCCTTAATAATCATACTGTGTGGATATTGTGTATCTGTGTGTACGGGTTTAATGAACTGTGTACAGGATAATGAGGAACCTGTTGTCATGTGACTCAACCTATGAAACGAGACGTCTCTCAGAATTCACAGCCTGACAGATGCTAATAAGAAAACTTTGCGCGTTGTGTTAATAAGCAGCAGGCCTGAATGGAAATCTTTATGCCCCATAAAGCATAACCCAAGCAGAGAACACTATATCTACTTAATAATTACAAACTTGCCAGATGACACACAATAATGAACATCACAGTCGCTCTCTCTCTCTCTCTCTCTAGCTATCTGTCTCTCTCTCTTTCTTTGCTCACACTCAGTTGCCAAATAGTCTGGCAGTCCCATCTGTCTCGGTGTCTGTTTCCGGAGGGGCACTTCAAGGAATCCAGCAGGAATAACAGCCCTTGTGCTGATACACCAAACCACAGCCATACTGAGGGATTGAAATGATTTTTTTTAATGAAAGGACAGTTGCGACATTGAGTTCTGATCGTATGGACTGCGATTTACTCTGGTCCACTGAAAAACGCTGATGCACACAACCCAAGAGCACATTCTATATTAATGCACAAATTATTTTAACACTGCTAATGACCCTAAAACACTATACCTATGGTAAAGGGACTGCTTATCGAATGAGAATTTAAAGATCAATGCAATAAAAATGTATCAAATAATTAACATTTACATTTAGTCAATTAGCACTTTTATCCAAAGCGATTTACAACTGAAAGAAAAATTGATTTGTTAATTCAAATGAATAAAATGATTCGTCTCATATTTTAGAATGATAGTAAAATTAATAACACAAAGTGACTATGGGCTGAAAAATACTAAAATAAATGACAACTGTTTTACTTTAGCATGCTCAAAATCTGTATTCATCGCATTTTATTAACTAGCTTGATGTTTTTTTTTTAACAGTATTGGATTCCCATCTATTTTGGACTCTTGTTGGCACCATTTTTTAAAAAAAAACTATTTAAGATCATTAAAAATCAGTCAAGTGACTTTAAACTTTTGCACATCAGTCTTGCTTATCTTGCTTTATTGACAGCATACAAAACAAAAACAGTAATGTAGTAAGCGAATTCAAAACTACCTGTCCTATTTAAATTTAAATGCATAAAGCACCACATCAAACTTCACAAGGAACCTTATCAAACCGTTTCTCCAGTAAGATGAAATACCTCTGTGAAAATTTCCATTCTGTCCTCACATTTTTATGTACATAAGCAATTCTTTCCTGTAACTGCTTAAACTCAGTAGCTTTTCTTCTTTGATTTGTTTTTTCTTCTACGACCCTAAAGAACATCCAATCTCGAATAGCAAACACGAAAATTAAACTATCCAATTTGTTGTTGCAGCCTATTGTGATGCTCTGCATGTACTACCTTCAAAAGGACGAGGGTGGTGCGTTCATCGCTTCATTCAGACATTCACTCTCAGACTTCGTATCACAATGAATTTTTATGCTCACTCATAAAAGGAATCCATTTCCATCTTAATTCACTGACAGGATCTCTTCAAACCCAGCCCTGGCTCAAATTAATCTAATTCCGACCCCACGGGGAGATGTGTAATACATCCTCTCTCAAACGCTCACTGTTCGCCTCTTGTCATAGAGTAATGACTGAGCGCGTCCCAGTATCCCAGCTACACGCTGAAGTGAAGTCTGTCAGGGGGTGTTGCGACAGCAACATTCATTACAGTTATTGGGTTAACCACAAAGCAGCTGCATAAAAGACCATTTTACTTTAAAGTTCAAATTCGTATAAAAGTCTCTCGATTATGTTGAGGAGACCATGGTTAGGCAACTTGAAGTAAGTGTCGCATAAACTGACTTTAAAAAATAAACCAACTACTTCCACACACCATACAGTCTTGGATCATAAACTGCTATACCGCACCGATGCGATGTAATAAAACCTTGATATCTTGGAAGTGCAGAAGACATAATGCCATCACCTGAGACAGTATGGCTCTCCTAGATAATAAGACTGTGTGCAATACATCTCAAACACCGGACCTTCACGCTTCATTGTAAACTATCCATTTATGTCCAAGCGTGCTGTGGCACTGATTTCTCCCTGAACATTAGCCTACATGCATTTGCTCCTTATCATTGCGTATGTTCTCTTTAAAATAAGAAGCGCATTCCAGTGTGACACATTCGTGATTGTGCCCAGTTAATCTCTGATCAGGGCCGTCTATCTGCCGGGTGACTACATTTCTCACACTTTCCCGTTCCATGAATAATGCAACCAGATCGCCGAGAGGCGCCCTGCGTAAAGACGCGGCATCCATTTGTAATTACGATGATCTAAAACACGGAAGCATCCCCTGCGCGTCCCTTCTCGCCGAATCCACTGCGGCCTTGCTACATCTCGTTTACCATCTTAAACGATAAATAAAAAATCTTTTTTGGAGACAACTCTGCACAAAACCAATTACGATTTAGCGAATAAATATTTAATCGGTGTATTCTGGGGTAATTTGTCATTCCCCTCAATGGCTGACCCAAAGCGATGTTACAGGGGGAGAGTTTTAATTTGCTTTATAGTGGAAACGGTATGGATTCTTGCCTTTTTTGCTTTCTCCCCTATTTCCTCTGATATTGTGCTCCTCCTGGAGTCTCAAAGCGCAGGCTTTGACAGGGTCTATCAAAACACACCGCAGGAGTCCTTCAAAGCAAAAACATGGAGATATGCCATTGACTCTTAAGTAGAATCAAGATAACACAAATTTCTGATTAGTTTTGAACTGCTGATTTAATAAATACATTATTTGGAATGACAAACAACAAAACAAAAGAAATGTAGTAACGTTGTATAAATATACATTAAAAGTTTGTGTTGTCCTTTGTGAGGTTTCAATTTAGCTTTCATCACTTGGTACAGGTTCATGCACAAAATGAGTTATTAACTGGTATTTCATGGTATTACTATGTATAAACACATTAATCTCACCGCCAAACCAATAATCTTTTTGTCCTAAACAAACCTACTAAATAATCTTATTCACCAGGTTTTCGTCCACTTCTTCCATCTTATAGAGGTTTTATTTGTCAAAGCGGGCCATTTCCTACTCAGTAGGGGCCTCGAAACAAAATATTAAGGTACAAAAACACTTTACTGAAATACAAGGCACAACACTGAAAAATGTATTAATTTCATATTTTAATAAAAATCTGATGCTCACTCAGCAGCAAAAGGGTTTAGTCTTCAGCACCACGGACAGCACCTCAATCCAGCTCTACTGCCTCCTAGCGGTTAACAAATGCAGTGCAACTGTTGAAATATCAGGTCAAGACACCTGTGTGTATACTGTCCAATGGCATTTTTTTGACCCGATTGACAAATGGATAGAGAAAAGTATATGGCAATACATGGGCGTAAATCTCAGTTAACAGTAGGGGGGACAGTAAACACAAAATTTCTCAAAAGCAATTTTTGAAGGGGACACACATAATACAGTCATATTTGTACTAACTATGACACAAAGTAACAATATGCGTTAGTTTCATAGGTTTATAATGCAGACTTGCAGTCATATTACAACTGAACTGAACTGCCACGTACTGTAATACAAGTGAACACCTAATAAAGCTGTTTTCATTTTATTTTTAAATGTATGACTATAAAAACACTCTACCCATGATATTACACATTAACAATAAGTCACTTTTTAACACTTAAACACTTTTTAAACTTTATCCTGGTTTATACTGCAACATTGTCTGACAAAGTCATCATACATCAGCGACTGTGTGTGACACCGGACCTGAATGGCAAGGATCGATGGCTGATCATGTCCATTAATGATACCATTAGGCAAGATCAGATCACCACAAATGAAACAATGCATGGAAAACTGCTTTGGCGTGTTAATTGAACTGTGTGACACACTATTCAACAATTTAACGTTAACTAGCTAAGAAAAGTTCTATTCGCTAACATAGCAGATTCATGGAAAATACATCAGTAATCATCATTTTTTGACTTAAAACCATTATTATTTTGTATTATTTATGAATAAAGTAACTGATCACATTATACTGGACCTCGCAACAAATGTGACACACATTCCTATAAGATCATATTTCAAGACATGGTCATACCCATGATGGCCATTTTGACACATCACATGTTTGGTCTCTATTACTTTAAAGCAGAAATGTCAAATATTGTCATTTGACATTTCAACATGTCACTTATCAATTTTTCATAAATGACATAGTCAAAAAGAGGCACAGCTATTCTTTCCACCGGACAAAAGAAGCTAAGATAACATTTACAGCCAAAACACTGCGAGTAGAAACTCGATTTAAAAGCCATTTTCAACCTTAAACATTGCCCCATGGCACACATATCTCTTATTCCCCTGTTTCTATGTTACTCTCACTTGGTTCATTTCCAGCTACTCCCTCCAGACCTCCACCAACACCTGTGAGACTATAGCCTATTTAGAGAACACATGATGATCCAATATGTTCAACACACTCAACATGTCTTGTTGAATCTCTACGCTACTCCTTAAGAACCGCTTCCACCTCGCCCTCAATCCGCAGAGACCCAAACATTGATATTGATGATGTTTTATTTATTTTCACCTTGAATGCATTTTCATTTCAATGCAATTTATTTTTATAGTTATGACCATACTGCCTTTTCTGGAAGCCTTTTTAACATGAAAGGAAATCCACGGGAATCTTCCCCGAATAGTATCAGATAATTCCTCAATCATTTCTTAGACTAGAGATTCACATTTCAATAACATTACGCATCTCCACACGTACCCCAGAATTCATATTTAGATACCAACAAGCACAGTCGCACTGACCTCTATAAAAGCTTGCACAGTTAGCTAGAAGGCTAAAACTACATCTCAGTCCAGCCCTCTTCGCACTCTATAAAGTTTCATTATGCTGTGCTGAAAATCGTTTGAAAGAGTTTATCTATGATCTAGTGAAAGAGCTCTGGTGTGTGCATAACATCACAAATTGTTGACCACTAAGACCCACTGTTGCTTTTTTGCAACATTCAAAAGTTTTCCAAATATAAAGATGTTAAAGCAGATCTAACCTGGGAAACTCTGTGGATAAGGGACCATGTAAAAAGTTCATACATTATATATAAATGGTCATTTTTACTGTTAGCGTACGTCAGATGTTATTTCATGATATGCAAAACTGTTTTTAGCGACATTTATTGTTAAAACGTAACAAAAGGAAGGAGGACAGGGCTAAATTTACATTTGCTATTTTGCTATTACACTATAAAACAATATTCTGTGGACTTAAATATATACAAATAAACAGCTTAAATAAAAAGTAATTTGATATCTTTGAACTGAAATTTTTGTGGGATATATAAAAAAATATAAAAAATCCAATTGTTAATTTCCTTAAATTTTATGTATTTTTCATATAAAGTATTTCATTTAAAAAAAATGTTTTTAATATGGAATTAATGTTTTTGGTGAATTTAATAAAAATATTTGAGTTATTCAGACTTACTTAAAGATGGGCCAACATATTATTTAATGCATTCTGACTTCTTTACACTGTTAACGTGCTACCGTAGCTTCTCATGCTTTGCATGGTCAACTTTTTTAAAATTGAGTTGGACTAGTGTTTTTGTGCTTGACACTACCCCAGCACTCCAACTTGTTTCGGAAAGTTTTTTATGAGTCTGGATCCCTGTTTCGTTACAGGAATCCTATTCTTATTTAGCAATTCTCCCAGAAAAACACGCCCAAACGTCATCCACCGAGCGAAAGAGCACGCCCATGCATCAACCAGCCAGCGTGAGAAAGAGCACCCGCAACAATGCCGCTTCATTCGGCTGACTGAGGTTTAACTGTGTTTTTTTGCTAACTGCATTTCAGGGATGAATGTTTTTTTAACGGTTCATATGATGCTGGATTTGGAGATCGTTTGAAACTGATAGATGGAGCGGTCTCAGCGCTAAAAGATGCCGGACATGAACCACACGTGGTAAGTCAAACTAAGTCATATGTCTGTGTTTTGTTGGCAATCGGCGAGTATGTGCATAATGTAAACAATATGAAGGGATAATGCGATGATGTATTGTGCCCTCCTGCTATAGTTCCGTCCCCCCTGCCCGCCTCCAGCAGCTCGTCTTTTCGGGAAATAATCATACAGCTGCATCTCTTTTTTATAAATTTGATCAAACTAGATACTCTTCGAAGAAACAAAGTATGCCCTGCCTCTGTATATACTCAAGATTAAAAAGTGATTGTCAGAAACTGCGTGTTACGTCATCTTAATTTTTTTACTAACATTTACTCAATTTAAACAATAAATTTTATTGATTTCACAGCTTTAAAATGTAGACCTTTTTATTTAGTGTATATTATTTCACGTAAAATCACAGTAAAAATGTTTTGAGTGAAAGTTACAGGTCAAATACATACGTATATGTAAATCGGATTACTCTGCAGTAGCATCAGTGAACATGCTGTGTGACTTTGGCATGCCAGACAAAATTTAAATAAACAAAATTGCTCAATTTTATGCCAACAAAAGAACATGCTGCTGTTACATGTACTTGAACCCATATTGTGAAAATCTGTTATTATTTAACTGCTGTAAACAAGTGTTACACTTTAAAAAAGTGTTTTACTACAATAGGTCTTTGAGGATTAACAATGTCCAGATATGATAAAATAGAGAATATAAAAAAAAAATCACACTCTTAGCAGTTTTTTATTGTTTTTATCAATAAGGTGGAATGCGCTCAGAATGAAAGTGCAGTTTAAGCAAAGAAAGCAAGAAGGAGCTATAAAAAGAATAGAATGAGAGACAAGGACAATGACACAGTGACAACGGGACATTTTATTCTACTAAATATGTCTGGTAGATGCATTTGCTTTGTTTGTGTCTGAGGACGGTGCATACAGATGCGTGGAGTGTCTTGGCTCCGTGTGCTTTACAAGGTCTGCCACTGTCGCATTTGCATTTCATGGCCTTTACATATGCTTGGTTTTATGTGTGTTGCTCTATCACGCCGTTGTTTCTCTTTGCTCTCAAATCGAATATATCTAATTTAGCCAGATCTTCCCGAAACCTTCTCCCAAAACACATCCCTGGTGTTAGCTGCATTCTCTCTTGCTTTGAGGAGAGGGTCATTTATGTGCATAACAGCTCTGAACAAATAGCAACTGCAGTTAGGATTTGTGATAGATCATTGGCCATTGTGTTCTGAAGTTAGTCTATATGATAATGAGATTTACAGTGACGTACAGCAGAAATGCATTCTCGGAGTCTGTTATTTATATAATGTACAGTAGGTCAGTTTGTGGGGAAAAACTATTTATCTCGCTTGATATGTTTGGTACTTATAATTTCATTTTAGTAACCTCCTCACAGAAGGCTAATTGTCATTCATCTGTAACCTCTAATCACAATAGATGTGCATACACCTGAATCACAGCTGCACAAATCACATGACAACCACACCAGCCAAGTTGCCGTAAAGCTGCCAAGCTGTCTAACGATTGGAAATATTGCACTCTGAGATTTATATGTTTTTTTTCTTATTAAAAGGTGGCAGATCTTAAAATAAACAGTTTACCCAAAAATGAAAATTCGTTCATCATTTATTCACCATCAAAATGTCCCAAATCTGAATAAATGTCTTTGAGCTGATGAACATTGAGAATGATATCTGGAAGAACGCTTGTAACCACGATTGGCTAACATAGTAGAAAACTTGCAAGCCCCTCCTTCTCACAATTTCTACCAAAACGATATTCTAGTGCTTGATATAAAAGAATGAATTATAAAAAAATATGCAAACACTAAGTAATAACTTTTAGTTGTTTGACCGTATTTTGATGCTTATTTTAATAATTATTTGAACTATTTTAAGTCATCTTGAAGCCCCCTATGAAGTTTGTTGAAGCCCCCTTTTACGTCCTGGTTGAGACCCTAAGCCTAAACCAGATTAATATCATTGTTTAATGAAAACTCCACGAAGACAATGCTCTAAATGATTTGTGTTTGGGTCAAAAAATATTAATTCTTACATTATATTCATATTGGGGCATATAGGTGAACTATTTCTTTAAACAAAGTATAAGTGAGACAGCCTCAATAACAAATACACAGAAAAGAACGAGCCCTCCTTCGGTCTTTTAAGGTCGTTGATAAGCTTGAGTAACGCTGTGAGAATACCACATTAATAAAACTACATGAATTATTAAACCCTCCCTGTCTGCTGTGAGAAATACAACCCAGACTTTCAACAGAGGAATTCGCATTCATTTATGCACTTTAGAGAAGGTAAAATAAAGTTTTTGACGGGCCATTTTTAAGAACTGCTAGAACACTGGGCGTCACACAACCAACAGGAGAGACCGGTGCTATGCATTCAAGTCTGAATAACATAAAAACAAGGAGGAAATTAAGCCTATGTGCATTTTACTGTTGGGCGAGCAAAGCCGGTACAACATCTTGAAGTTAAAAAAGATAGATGTTTTTCCTTCCCTTCCTTCTTTTCTCATTGACTTTCTCTTTTTTTTATATTGAGTGACTCAATTTCATGGTCCATTGCCATATCTACGGCAACACTGCATGAAATAATTTCAATACGGGATTTCAAAGTAACTGAGTATTTCAAAAACTCCCCCGATATGGGTTTGTATTAGTCAGGGCTGATGCGGGGTAGCAAGTATTCACACACACAATCGAAGCAGATAACTCGCAGGCTGAGGATTGGTGCCGTACACCTTTGCATCCTCCTAAAGGATGAAATCCATAAATATTGTCCCCATGACTGAGTTTGTATTACTGGAAATTTAGCTGACTCCTTGAGATTCTAAGCTGATTCACAGCGCCTAAGCGTTCGGTGAATAATTGAGTGAAATATCTTAAACCATCGGTGTTTGCAGATGGAAGGAAAAACTATTCGTTTGAGTTTTCGGGATTTTGAAAAGCAAAGTAAATGTAAAATGGGGAGGCTCTAAATAGGCGGATTCATGTTTGGTCAATGTGTAGGGGATGTGAATGAGTATAAAAGGGAGATTGAGAGAAATGGTGCCAGTCCTTTAATTTATCTTTGATAAACTGTAAGCAAGACCTCACAAGCCTCTTGGTTCACACATGAATGTTGCAAAAACTTGCAAATAAAATATAGCGCAAGGAATATGACCAAACTCTCTACCACAATAAATCATGCATTTCGGACTTCTATTTTAAAGCATTGTAACTTTATATTTGTCATATCAGTCAAAGCCCAGAGCTGATAGATGTAAGGTTGCAGAGGCCCAAAAAATATGTTTTAACCACAATCTGTTACAAACAGTCGTTCCGATAAAGGCAATAATATGCATCAACAAAAAACAAAAATGTGTTCCTATTAGCTCATAGTATACTTAAACATTAACATTATTCAAATTAAAACAATAAGCAATCAATACCGTGGGTCAAAAATAGGTTCTTCATATACCAGATATTGTTCTACTTATATCAGTATGCACGTTTTATACACGCAGCTCATAATAAACATGATTTCGCTTCTTTCATTAAAACGAACTATAGAAATAATTAACAGCTTTGAATAAAGCAATTCACAAGATTAAGCACAATTAGTTGTGTTAATGTAGTATTTTTCCACTTTCACAAAGCAAAATCTCTCCAAGTACCCCTAGGAACCGGTTCAAGTGCCCCCTGGGGTAAAACTCTCTTGTTTGAGAATCTCTGCTGTGTGCCCCTTTGGATAAAAGCATAGTGACTCACTAAAACAAAAGGGAAACAATGTTGTAAATTGTGTTGATGTGCTTTGTTTCCATGATAACCATTACGGACATGTAATTGGAAAGAAAAACACTTAAATTCAGAAGGTCTTGCAGTCAGTACAAATATTAGCAATTAGTCAAAGGGTGGCTACTTTAAATATTCTAAAATATAGGATTTCATTTATTTTAGATGGTTTAGTTACAACATAATTCTCACAGCTACATTCGTGTTATTTTGTGGTTGTGTATGTTCGAAACTGTGGAAAATGTAAATAAAGAGTAATCTAAAACGTTGGACCAGTAGTGTATATGCTACCATTTTTATTATGTTGAAGCAATTTTATTTCTAGAAACTTCCAACACTGCAAATGGCCAAATATGCCTGATACTTTTCCATTGGAAATGGTATAACCGTCTGAATAAATTGAAGGATGGCGGAAAATCTGTGAATAAACAAACAAATGAATTAATAATCAACCTGATGTGAGCAGAACTTGCACTTGATGCCATCTGACCCGAGATGCTGCTGATCACAAGGTGTTTTTTGCTAGAAAGCAATTCTTTTTCATTTAAATGTTGAATGTGGTTCATATTTTTGAATGTTTGTGTGTCAAGGCCCTACACAGCATTAGTCTGCCCTTATTACTCCGCAAGACCTTGTTCAAATTCCCTTGCTGCTTTGTGAACATAATAAAATAAAGAAAGGGTAGAGAAAGAAATAGAAAAAAGAAAGTGTGTCTGTGCATGTGAGAGAGAGAGAGAAAGAAAAGTATTGAAGGGCACAGATAATTTGCCATTCTTTTCCCAGATCTTGGCCTTCTTAGTCTGCATGAGATTTCATTCGGATTGCGTGAGCTGACCATAACATTTCATTGAATGGAGATTTTACCCATAAGGCCACAGTCATTCCAAAACTCTTTATTTCCTAATATTCTTTTCCAGGTGAATCAAAGAGAACAGAATGTCCAAGGTTCCTGGCCACCGGGGCTGTAACCACAATGGAAACACTGTTGCACCTGCAGTCTCTATTTTCGGACACTGTGAGAAAAAATGTCAGGAACAGAATTGAAACTAATTCACATTCTTCCTTAAAAAATAATTATAAACATACAGTAACACTTTACAAGTAGGTTCCATTTATTAAAGATCGGTTAAAATGCCGTTTCATGCACTCTGACTTGTTTACACTGTTAAGCATTCTGGATTCTAATGCTTAAGGCCATGTTCATACTTTACTTCATTTTTAAAGCTGATTGCATCTGTTTTACATTCTAATCATATGGAGTTAACCATGTTTTCAAAAAAGTCCTGGGTGCAAGCGTCTTTTTCTGAAGCTCAGAGCATCTTTTGAAGTTGAAAAAAGTTGAGCGTTTCTAAAAAAACGACCTACGTCAAGCACCTTTTTCACAGCTAACCAGCTACAGAGACCTGTCGTTTCCATAACAACATGTGAGGAATGTGATTCGTCTAGAAGGCTCAAGCTCGAAAAAATAAAATATTGGCCGAATCATCCATTAGAGCATAGTTTTATTTAAATGCATGTTTAATTTTCACTTTCAATAACTTCTGATTGCATTTCTAGCGAGGCATTAATATTGTAGTTTTTAAATATGTGATTGGTTATAGCAAAGACGCTCTCGGTATAAAATTCAAATAGAATTCCGTTATGCTGCATATAAAGCCTGTGTCTCTAAGCTGCATTCTTGCACAAATGCTATCTTTGTACATTGCCGACTGTGATTTGTAACCACAACGCTGCTAGCGTATTTTTTTTACTTAAAAAGCACCATTGTCAACTTTTTCTTGTGAAAAAAGAAGTCAAGTGTAAACACGGCATAACATGGTCAACTTGTTAAAAAAGAGCTGGACGTAGAATTTCTGTGCTTGATACACTCCCCCAGGACTCCAACTTGTTTCAGAAAGATTCCCATAAGTCCGGATCCCTGTTTCGTAACAGAGATCCTTTACCTTTAATTGGGCAAGTCTCCTGAAAAAGCACGCCCACAGCAGGCGAAAGAAATAGCCCACACACGTGTAACCGGTCCTTCCTGACCGCTGTCACGACTGATAACTCTGCGTTGTGTGTTGAAAAGAACTGGACAACCAACAGCTCTGGAGATCTCAATGAGGTTTAATTGCCATGTGGTCTCTCCCAAACGCTCAAAGCATGAACTGCAAATGATCAGAATACAAATGTCACCATCAGACACGACACAAACCTTGTTCACCTCCTCTCCCAAACGCTCAAAGCATGAACTGAACAATTATCAAATGTAAAACACAGATGGTCACCAAATCCATCATATAATACATCACCGGAATAAATCAAACAATAAAATGAACAAAATATAAAGCAGATGAATAAAGTACATTAAAGAAAAGACATACCTGCAAATGATCAGAATACAAATGTCACCATCAGACACGACACAAACCTTGTTCACCTCCTACACAATATAAAATGCATTACAAGGCCTGCACTCATCGTGAACATACCAATTCACACAACATGCCTGATACATTTCCTGACTAATACCATTCACACACAAAACAAACGACAAAACACTATAAATCTCCATATAACATATATTACATGAACATATAAGCATATTTTCCCCATAACAAGTGAATTTGATCACTTTTAAAGAGACCTCATAAATCGCTTACCTCTCCCAAACGCTCAAAGCATGAACTGAAGAGGAGCGCCAAAATAACGTCAAATTCACCACAGATAGTGTCAAAATAAAAGTCCCCAAAATCGTTTAAACAAAAGATCTTGCAAATTTCACAAAAAAAACTGAATTCAATCAAATTAATTGTGAGGAGGATTTTAGTGAATACACAATAAATGCCTACATCAAAAGTATTATGTTTTAACCCGTTACACACGCACCAACCGATGAGCGAAAGGAAGATCCGCTTATGGATGTTATATAAACGATGGATTTGAGATCGTTTGAAACGGCGCGGTCTTAAACTGCATGGGGTAAGTCAAACTAAGTCATATGTCTGTGTTTTGTTGGCAATCGGCGCGTACGTGCATAATGTAAAAAACACAAAGGGATTATTACGATGGTATTGTGTACTCGTTTGTGTCCATACAATGGACATCAATGGGGGCCAATGTTGAGTGATTCCCAACATTGTTCATACCATATTCTTTTGTGTTCAGCAGAAGAAAGTGAGAATTTGGAATCAGATTGAGTAAAGTTCAAGTAAGTAAAGATTTTTTCATTTTTGGGTGAAATATTCCTTTAATGAATGCAACCTACTTGAAAGTGTTACAATAATGTCTTCAATACGTTTATTATGCTTCAACCATTTTTTAAAAGCAATAAGCTACTGGAGGCTGTGCCATATTATGAAAGCTGATTACAGCACTATATTTTGGGCTATATTTACATATCAGCAGACCTGGCAACCACAGCTCTGATCTACATTCCTACATTACCTGAAAGGAACCAAGAATCAGCTCAAATTTGACCTGACATGCAAAAGCAAATAACATCTGCTTGCCTGAGTGGTCATATCAGACAAGCAATTACAGCGCTGTTGACAGAATGGGATGCTGGAGCTTCTTTAAAGCACACAGAAAACGTTACTCACAAAAAGCACATGCTCAAGCACATACTTCAAGGGTCTTGACTAGGGATACACGATATTGTCGGCCGATATTGGCTTATAAATGAAATATCAGCATTGGTAATCCTTTGTCGATAAAAAAAGATTTGTTGATTATGTGTAACTTAGGTGCTGACATGGGCGTGCACTCGCAAAGACACCAGCTGTCACAAAGCACATGAGTACTATTCATTATTTTGTCGTATTGAATTGTCATTTAGACACAGGGTTGTGTTAAAAACACTCAAGGTCATTGGTTAAGCCGGTGTTCTGACGTTTTGTGCTAACATTAAGAGTCCTATGTTGTTGTTTTTTCTCAACTTTTTATTCAAGTATTATTGTTCAATGAATATAACATCCATTTGCAACAAAATATTTGCCATTGTGTAGATTGGATTTATTGTGAAAGAACCATCTGTCATTGGTTTCCAACAAAGTATGCAACAGCATGGTGTTCCACCGGTAAAACTGCGCAAAATCTGATCTGTCAGACATTAAGACTACACTATAATACTATGAACCCGCCCACGCTTGCACACATGATTCATATTAACAAGCACACGATAAGTTTGTTATTTTACAGCTGTGTTGTTACTTTAGTTCTCCACGACTCTCAGTAAGACTGTATGGAAAAGACTTTGTATCTACTTAAAGTTAGTATTTTTTTTCTTTAAAGGTCTTATTATTTATAATTACCATCTGCTGTTTTATTGCTGTCAAACTTGGTACAACATGTTATTATGTAAAAATTTAAATTTAACAAAAGTTTAGCAGATATTTTCATGAGGTAAAATATAACAGAGAGATGTAAATAAATAAACGATTGCTTTTTTATTACAGACTAACAATTTTGGGTAATAAGTGGTTTTAGAGCACCCTAGCGGCCACCTTTGGAAATGACATGAAAGGAAAAAACTTTTTCAAAAACACACTTTGTTCTGTCATTGTCAAAAAAAGAATTAGAGACTTATAGAGATGGGCATTATAATCCTCTCATAACACAGTTTATCGGTATCGACTAAAATAACTTGAAAAATATCGGCAGATTGGATATCGGCAACATAGAAAAGTCTTGCATCACTAGTCTTGAAAGTAAATGGTATGAATAAACAGCAATTATCTGTAAATGCCAATCGTATTGCAGGCCTATTAGAGAACAGAAAAAAAACACACTAACTGGATTTACAAAATAAAAGCACTTGTTTAGAAAATGAAAACACCATCAAAAGCGAGCATTCCCAAAAACAGCAAAACAAATTCACTCACTTATTCAAAGAATCAATTACATTATAAATAAATCACATTATGGGTTATAACGTTATCTTTGGGTTTAAAATAGCTCTGCTCTTCATATTTCAGCTCTCCTCAACACTTTAGAGGACATGCTAGGGTTGCTATTAATTTCATAAATGGTTTTAAGCTAATTGGAGGCCATTACTCTGTTGTTTGACACATTAGCACAATGGTCACCTTCAAAACATGTACTTAAGTCTACACAATTTGGCTATTCAAAATCATCTGCGTATCGCTATTCTGCTTCTAATGTGAGGAATAATGATGTCCTACCGCCTTTTCATGTTTAATTATTAACACGCATTGTATCTTTACCAGACCTGACTTATGTGCACAAATGGACATTGCTTTAAATGCAAAGGCTGAACAAGGACTGAAACCAATTAAAACAATGTACCTTGTGAAAACCAGCAATAAATAAAACTGCAGTCATATGTATAAGGCTGTAACCCCTCCAAAAAATATTTTGCCTCCTATTGACGGTTTCAGGGTAAACAACACAAACAAAAGTTATGTAGCCCAAACTTAACTTCAGGTCGACATCCGCAAAGAATCAATAACTGTTAAATAGATTTATATGTCATACAATCAATGTAGAATAAAATAGAAACTGTCTATAGTCAAGGCCACTGATGCTTTAAAAGAAAATAAAAAAGGCACGGGAGATGCTCTCAAGATGGACAATTAATGCCGTTCACATTACAAGCGACATGATCACAATTATTTTAATGGAGACATGGCAACTTCCGGCGGCACGAGAGGTAGGGACCGTTGGCAGCTATTCGGGGCGTGTCTATTGACGCTGGAAGTTGATTTTTATTTGATTTAATGCAAATTAAGAGGTGACTTTTGGGAGCGACAGCCAGTATGAGTGAAGATTCAAACGTGATTCTTCTCGAGTCCTGCAATGAGCAATGACTGACAAAGTCGCTTACACTGTAATGTGAATTGGGCATTAATCTTTCTTTGTAGGTCTTAGTACTAAAAGCATGAATCAGCCAGTCAGATACCAAGTAACCATTATGACAGTAGAATACCAATTAGTGAATATTGAATGAATGCATCATTATTGTAAAAGCTGAGAAAAGTGGCAAACTATTCATTGACAGGAAAGATAAAAATGTAAAAGTAGCAATAAATGACCATACTGTATGTGTGAGTCTCTCTGTGTGTGCATGTGTGTCTGTGTGTCCCAGGAGGAAGAAGGTCTTTAATTCGCCTGTAAGATGGCGAAAGGCACAGGTCAGCAACCGAGACCCAATCTCATGCTTTAAATAAACCTTCTTTGACATCTGCTGCCTCCCATCCATTTCCACAACCTTTGCTGACAACAGAGAGCGGCCACCGTAAATATCATGGACAAGAAACCCAGCCACATTTCCCAGATCAAACGGATCAAATACACAAATGTTTTTTATGGAGGTCAGCGTACAAGCTTACATCTCAACTTGGACGGCATACCACTTTCAGCTCAAGGTCACCCCCTCACACACACATCACTTCCTGTTCGTTGTAAACAGACACGTAAGCAAAGTTTTTTTCCTCCTTGCTTTTCCTTTACAAAATCAATCTGTCTACCTCCATAAAACAAGACAGTAAGAGAAATAATGTAGATTATTCTCTAAGATTTAATGACAAGCTGAAAAAAGGCAAATATCAGCTTGCGGTAATAGGATGTGTTTAGTGAGGGTCCTCGTGTGTTTGAGGAATTCAGTCTGACACTGTCAGGGTTTCATTAAGTTTCTGTCTGAGCTTTGAGGATTGACATCATTGATTGTGACGAACGTGTGTTATTCAAGCAAGATGTCATTTTCATCTCCTGTTTATCATGTGAATGGGCGTCGTACAGGATGTGAGGCTCTCTGCTCTGCCGTTTGCGTTTAGAGATGTTTTTCATTTACACCTTTTCAAAACAAGTGAACCGTGACCATTATTGCTGCCTTGTCATGACAAGAGCGAGATGGAAGATTTCATTGATGTACTCGATCTCCGAGAGCTCTAGAAAGCATGCACGAAGACGTTCTTTGAGTTTGTGTATTTAATCAGAGAGGAGGTTATACAGATTCAAAGAAACTCATTTTAACTAAATGTTCTTCTGTTAACAGTGCTACCTGGATAAGGACTGCCAACTGATTAAAAAACTGATTAAAGACTGTATTTATATAAAATGGGACCAATTATTATAATTTTTTTTTAATAAAATTATTAATTGATAGTTATCCTATGATTTTACAAGTCAGAGTATAATAATTAGGTAAAATACAACAACATTTGTTATTTTATGTTATGTATTGCTGTTGAATTACATCCTGGTACTGCAGATGCCCATGGCAGACAGAAATGATCGACAGTAGGTACAGACAACAGCTCAAAACCTCATAAAGCCATCCATTTTCTGGCTCTATTCAAAATTTATGGTCACATGTTTGGGATTTTAGGGTATTGTATTTCTGTTTAGGTTAAAAACTCAAAATTCTGAAAACATTACGATGACTTCATTCACTTTTCTGCATTCTTCTCCAGAAAGAACATCAGGTCCATAACCGCAAACATGTTAAAATATTCAAAGACAGTTTCTTTAAGGCTGTTCAATCACATGTTGGTACATTTGACACAAATATGACACATACTGTAGGTCCTTTAAGCGCACAAACTCAATCCAGTCATCTCATCTCAGAACACACCATCAATACATGTACTATTATTCTACCTTCATGAATTCACGCTATTTAACATGTGTTTTATATACAAAACATTCATTATTGTTTTGGACAAAATGTGGCTTTACAGAAGTCAATGTTTAGTATAATTCGCAAGCACGTCTACACTAACCACTCCATCAATGCACAATATGAACTCCCCCATTAACCAATTATCAATTAACAGAGTACTGACATTAAAGGTCCTAGAAGTTAATAATCATCTACTTGCCTCTCCATTCAATGCCCCTCTCCCATTATACTCTGGTATCCATGGCAACACTGAAAGCACAGACCTGTTGTCCTAGAATTGCCAATAGGATGGCAGAACGATGCTAAGTGCCATGACCATCCAATTAGTGCACACCAATAATCCACCTCTCCCGAAGAAAAGCGGGAATAATCTTTGTGTGAAAGAACCAACGTTCAGCAAAGAGTTGGCCATAATGTAACATAAGGTACCTGATATAACTTTGTAAAATTGTAAGCAATATCAAGTACAATGCAACCTCATGTCTGCGAACCATAATGTAATTCAGAATAACTGCATCATACAAGAGCAATTTTGCACTTTCTGTCCACCTCTAATGCAGACAGATATTTTTCTTTTTCTGTGTTTTAACAGATTTCGCGTCCTGGCGATTCTCATTTTTGGTAAATAGCCACTAGTTGTCCCCCAAAGCATTCTGCAAATATCGATATTTGATGATGACTGACGTGTGGCCATTATTGAAGTCTGACTGCATTAGGAGGAGAAACAGCACAGGTGTGAGTTTTGTTACCATGAAAAATGGACGGCAGGGTTCACACCAGCAGTGAAATATAATTCATTTTTGCAGATCCAGCTATGAGCTCTATGGGTCGGCTGCCTTACAACCGCTAATCACCATGATTCTTTCTCTCGGTTCTGCTCGCTCGTTTCTTTTTCGCTCTAGCTCCTTCCCGCACGTCTCTTTTTTTTGTCAATGGTGGGTCAATAAAAATCCCTGCCCACTCATTTCCAGCAGCTCCTTGGCTAGCTCGGGCATTAATCTGAGTGTAGACTGATCTGAATGCAGGTGTGCTCTTTATCCAAGGATGTTCTTCATAACTGTCTGGATGAGACTCATTAGTGATCTTAAAATCACAACTATGCTTGTTCCTGACCTAAGATCACCTCTTCTCTTCCATAACGTTATTTGCATTATTGTAGCATTAAACTAAAACCAACACTAACAAGACAAGATATTGTATTCTTTGTATATTTGTATTGTGCAGAACAGTGACAGTTTAACAATGATAAAGAAATCAACATAAAATCTAAAATCCCATTTCAATGTTTGTGCAGGATTTAAGAAAAAAGCTTGATTCAATAGTTTTAATCAAAATGCAATAACTTGCTTTTAACCAAGTCTTTTCATTGTCATTCACTCTATATAGCACTTAAAGTGGTCCTTGGCTCGTTATCATAGGGGAACCACTTATAGTGATGTATAGAACCATATTGTGGTGCCTCAGTGGTTCCTCAGCGGTTCTTTGGGATGACTGAGGTGCTGTATAGAACCGTTGAAGAACCATACAGGGGCTTGAAAGGATACTTCACTTGCGTATCAAAATTTCCCCATTTTTTACTCCGCCTCAAGGCATCCTTACTGAATATGGTTTTCTTCTTGAATAATAATGCACTCGGAGTTATAATACCATGCATCATTTTACTTCCAAGCGATAGAATGGGAGTGAATGTGTGTTGACTTTTTGAAGCACAAAAAAGTGCATCTAGTGATCTATGAACTGCTCGACATGGCTCCGTGGTCTTAACAAAGGTCTTCTGAAGCGGATCGATGCGTTTTTTTAAGAGAAATATCCATATTGAAAGTGTTATTAACGTTGATGTGTATCTTCGTCTGTCCAGATGACACAGACCTGTCGTGTCTTATACAGTTCTTATACAGAAAATGTGCTATATAGCACCTTGGTCACCCCAAATAACCTCTCAAAAAACACTGAAGAACCAAGATATGGTGCTTTGTGCCACTAAAAGCGGTTCCCCTATGATTACGACCATGAACCACTTTTAGTGATATTCAGCAAAATATTTGAGTGTACAGAGACCACCTGTCAAACAGAGACCACTTTCATGATCAATCCTGATGGATTTAATGTTCCTGAACCTCAACCGAAAAGGTCATGGGTACGATCCCCAGAGAACAAGCATAAGCCAAGTAATATAAAAATGTACAGATTCAATGCATTGTATGTTGCTTTAAATAAAAGCATCTGCCAAATACATAAATGTTACGTAAAAAGTTTTTGTTGGATATCATTTTTTACTGGATGTCAAAATGCAGAAGCAAAATCACTTGCTAATGTTATTTTACGTATAGTGGATCCTATTTTGCTTTGTAACCTTTTGAAAACAGGTAATTGGCTTTAATCTGCTGCTGGTAGTGCGCTGAACTCAGCATAAACCGTATGGAATTGACTAAGACTATTTATCAACACATTTTGTTTTAATAACACAGGCTTTTCTAAAGTAACATTACATTAAAATAACTGACTCTATGCAAAGTTTAAGGTTAAATGTTTTGGATTTTGGGGTTTTGTATTTCCGTTTAGGTTAAAAGCCATATAGATGTAAACCTATTTCCACTTATTATATAAATACGATTGAGATTGACTGTAGCTATGTACGAAATCGTTTACTGTGAATGAGCACACTAGTGAATTTAAATAAGTAGTAGGAGTAGTATGAATACATCTTAGACACAACAAGCGCTGCCCCATGATTAACGTCATGTGACTTGTATGCTCTTTGACCTTTGATGTTATAACAATGACTATGCGTTGGGAAAAAAAAATGTAGTCACAAGAAATTCATTTATCGGAAACTTGCATTTGAAAATGAACTTCCGTCTCAAAGTTTTCCACTACTTTTATTTGATTAGCGTTTAATTTGACCGTTGCTCAGCTCCCACTGTTGAAGATATTCAACAGTTTACTAAAAGTAAAACATTTCTGCTCAAAAAAAATGTATACATATAAAAATACTTAAAATAAAAGGAAATTGAAAATGTTGCTTCAGGAATAAACTGAAATAGTGTAAATTGAGGCACTAAAATTATTGACTGAAAATAAATGTAACCATTTGACTAAATGAACTAAACTAAAATAAATATATTTTATATAGCAACAAAACATTTATATACAACATGAACAGTAATAACAAAAATAATAAAATGCCAAAAACACAACAAAAATTAAACAAAAGAATTTAACTAACAAACTATAAATGTGCAATAAAAGCTAATCCGAAATATTAATAAAACTGAAAACAAAACTACATTAACTGTGAAATGCTATAGCGCCCCCTCTGTGTGCTTTATTGAAAGTTGCTTTCTACCCTCTGCACAGTCCACTTGTTATTCAGAAAACACTTTGCAATCGAATCAATTCCTAATATAAAGAAACGCAAAATAATTTCATGACTTTAACCTCCAAGTAAACAACCAAAAGCGAATCAATTCACGTCTTACAGTCGTTTTCCATTTCCTTTCTGTGACATTGCCCTATTCTACCCTTTACAAACACACCAATTCTGCACGTGCTTGTACAGCAAAGCGGTCCCAGCCTGTGATTTTATTGCCATAGTCTGATCAAAGCGTAATCGATAGGCGAGGGAGTCGGTTTTATGGCTGTCTGACTGGTTACACATGCCGTACCCTTAACATGATTTAGATCGACATGATTTAAAATCCCCATGGCTGTCTGAACGGCCTGCGCACGGCTCCTCTGCTTTTAATAGATTAGCACCTGCGGGACAGACATACTCTCTCTCCGCACAATGTCTTAAGTGCTTCTGGGAAGTAAATCACAGCTCTGCTTTGTAGAGGTGACCGATTAGCAACGCACATCTATTTACATGAGTGGTGAATACACTGGGGCTCACGTTTTTGGCTGTAAATTATCACAGGTTCAGTGCATTGACTGTAGCTGATGGAGGAGGTCAGAGGTTGTGGTTTATGCATAGACACAGCCTGGCTCTGTCCCTTCCACGAAAGATAGTAAGATTTAAGACTTCTCTATGAATTTGTGCATTAGTAACTTTTGACCTCTTAGATGCGAGTACATTATATTACAGATGGTTTCATGATGTACCCGACTTGGCCCGAATTCACCTTCCGGTCTGCTTTTGTTTATTGCAAATGGTTAATAATATAACATTTATATTTTATTTAATTTATTTTCAAATTTGACTGTATAATAATGTTCTAAACAAAAAAAGCGTTGAATTCTATTGCATATAAATTTTGTTAGATAAATAGTTTGTTGAATGGGTCGTGTAACTTTGTTGCATTTAAGTTAGGTCAAGTAACGGTTCTTCAACTTGTAACCCAAAATAATACCGGCTAGACATACTTTTAACTTGCTAGCTTATATAATTTACTTGTTCTTTCCTTTGCTTGTTTTCTCAAATGATCAAAAGGACTCTATTCTTTGCGGGTGTGTGCCGGAAGTTAAGTGTGGACCACAAAGCGGGAATGCGCGGTTAAGATTGTTTATGTTGTTACTTTAAAACCGTTTATACAGACATATGCCTTATTTGTCAATGAATGTAATTATTGTCTGTTTAGACATTAAAGGAATAGTTCAACCAAAAATGAAAATCATCGTTTACTCATCCTCATGTCAGTCTAAACCTGTGTGACACATAAGAAGATATGTTGAAAACTGTTTGTAACCAAACAACAGTGGCCTCCATTGATTTCCATTGTATGGACACATTTCCAAAATACCATCATTTGCGTTTCACCAAAGAACGAGTCGTTTTGAATGACATGATGTTGAATAAATGTTGACAAAATGTTTATTTTTGGAAAAAGAAAAAGCACTCAATAAACAACTAATATTGAAATATTCAAATCCATAACACAGAAAACAAAACGTCTAATAGTTTTGGTTAGGGGGTTGTTCAATTCACTTGTAATGCCGAGCATGCATCATAAAAGTACGTCACCACAAAAAAAATGAATGCAACATAAATAGAAATGAAGGGGGAAAAAACACCGTCCCACAATGTATTGCATGTTCGCAGCAATTTGTATTTCTAAAGGTAAAGAATGAAAGCAGAAACACTTCCCCAACCTTTCTCCCTCTCTCTTTCGCTCAGTTTCAAGAATGCGCTCCGTCCAGAACACCATTAGAAGTTCTGGCACGAGCCAAGGGAGCACTTCAGTCAGAGCTGCCGGGGTGCGCGGCATGAATGGATAAGATCCTCAACCCTGTGCGAAGCTCCCTCCTGAGGTTCACTGGGGAATGAAAGGTCCTGCCTGGGAAACATTATTAGAAATCTCTAACTCTCTATATCAACAACTCTGCTGTTGTCGGGCGCACGAAATCTGTGGGTAGGATTGACCTTGCTCATTCTCTGTGTGAATGCGTACGAGTCTGTAACAAAAGCCACAAAAGCGCCACGTGCACAAGCATTTTCTTCAGCAATTGCCCATTTTGTTTGACACAGCGGAAATCAGGCTTATGAGAAATAGATGCGCGGCTAATTAAACACAACAGTAAAAACGTTCACGTATTCCGACCAGATGCGAGCACCATCCCGACCCTCATGGATGGGACCACACAGCAATGACCTCAAGTTTCAAAGACATCGGGTGGTTGTTTTTTTGATTACTCTGGAGAGAAACAAATGCTGCTCCAAAAGCTCTTTTGCGGCGTGGCATTTTAACATCCAAATAAACTGTACACAACGAAAGTCCTCCATCAATTGGTTTAATTAGAGGAAGGGATTAGGCCTGTTGAATTGGCCTCTGGGGAGGACTTGGCTGCCTGGGGAACGGTATGTTGCCCCAGGCTTGCTTTTAAAACTCGGGGAGTATTTTACTGCCACATGCTAATTGCTTTGGTGATTGGCCATTACTGTGGACTAACAAATGCACAGCCTCGCACGGGCCCCAGAGACCCGGGTGAAAATAAGGAAAAGGCTGCTGAACAAAATAGCAGAACGGTTCTGAAACAAAGAATCCAAGAAAAGGATTCTCTATAGGGGACTTTTATTACTGAAAGGTGAACTGCATCTGTTGCCTCCCTCTTCCAAGCGATCCTTTCAGCTTTGTCGGAAACGCATACACAAGCGCCGTGCTAGCCAAGCCCCTTTCTGTGTTTCCCTTCCAAGTCCCTTTACCTGTCCCGTGTCTGCGAGACAAAAAACAATGTTTCTTTGACTGACAGCAGGAATAAGACGGCGGGTAGCGTTTAACCAGACTCTTGAGATATCCTTACTTTTTCCCCGCCGAACAAACGAGGTGACAGGTAACCCCGAAACTTAAAAATAGCAAATTGTTTGAAATTCATTACAGCATCTCTTTCCCTCTCATTCCTTACCTCGGAACAGTTCTCAAGGGGCTGATTAAGAGGATGTACACTATGCAAAGCAGAGCCACTCCAGTGCGAGCCTGGCATCTGTGTCAACAGTGCCGTCCCCCCAAGAAGCGAAGCAAAGAATCGAACTACTGCATAATGATTTAACAGCACATTACACCAGCTAAATCTTGGGCGCCAGGTAAGTTCCGCTGTCTTAAGCGCAGCAATTAGCAGCAGAACCTCTACCATGTCGCTCTCTCTAGCAGAGCTGAGCCCTGGCAGACGGTACAGACTGAGTGTGTGTGATAGTGACAGGTGTGAATATTCCCACCGGGCGGATGAATTTTCATACTTCTATTCTTCCGTGTCACTCAAATCTTTGAGATGTTTGATTGGTACAAATACACTTTTAATGGGTTTTATAAGTTCTCGGTCCTCTGACTGTATTTGATGATATTTGTGTATTTGTACTGTATTTGTGTTAAAAAATAAGATCCTTAACCAGCAATTGTGAAAATGCCGTTTGTAACTTTTGCCATGTCAAATGATGTCAAACTGACAAACTTTCTGCAAAATCGTATCTGACCGTTTATCATTATTAAAAGCTCTCAGTTGAAAAGATTGTATATACTTGTGCACTAAGAGTTTTTTTGTAGTAAAATTGCTTACAAAACGCTAACATTCTGCAAAATCGAATCTGAAAATACAACTTATAAACCTTTGTAATTAAGCTTAGAGTTTAAAATCTTTTATAGATGAATTAAATTTAAACGTTATGTGGCCCCTCTTTAACTCAGCGTCATTTTGGGGGATTTCCGCCTGAATTTGGCATACACAATTTTAAATGCACACCAGATCCGCACATAGTGGTGTAAATACAAAATGTATGTGTCAAATTCCAGGATATCCCTCCGAATCGTATAAAACACTGCTGAAAGTGATAAACATTAATGTGTGTGCTTTCAGTTCTATGGAAAGACACAAAACCAGTGCTTTTTGATTTTTTTTCTGAAGTCTGTTTTTGAAAGTGTATGACGCTTAGCCTGAGGAGCCCAGGAACCTGCAGACAATTGTTCTTGATTCCAACAGGTCTCAACAAATAGAGGAAAATGTTTTTTCTCTATCATGTGGTGTTCAATTATTATTCTAAAGCAACTGAAGTGTCCTTTTTTCGTAATTTCCGCCAGACATACCCAATTTTTGGCTAGGTGTAATGATGGGATGCAGATACTAGCTTAGATATTTGATGGATGTGTTGTATGTTTACAATTATAAATTTCATATAACATAATTGATTCGATCTGTGGTGAAATATCAATATATCCAACTGGAGATCTTTCATTTGATATATAACTTGAAAATGTTGGACATTTTTGAGCGTTATGAAATTTAAAAGGGCTATGACATTGGGATATGATGAATTTCAGCCTAAATAAGTTATTTTATGTACGTTAAATGCCAAAATACTCCTCTTCTCCAGAAACTAGAGACTCTAAGCTTTCAAACGATTCCACATATGATAGTTTGAGTTACAGAAATACATGTAAACATTAAGGGAATACTTTCACGACGTAATTTTGGACGCTTATAGTAGACCTCCGCTAAGAGTGTTAAGTAAACTTATTGTAATTTAGTGCAGATACTATACAATACATATGTATATATCAATTAAATATTTAAACTCAAAGGTTAACTTTGGGTTGGATGAAATCATCCATATGCTCGCTTAACTGATTTTGTCATTTTGTTTATTTTTTAAAACTAGATTGCAAAATGGTTAACAAGAGTGCAAGATTATTATAGTTTACTAAAAATAAAACATTTGGAAATTTGAAAACTTTTTTATTGAAATCTGATTTCAATTTCAAATTCATGAAATAAACTGATATTATAAAAAAATTACCAAAGAAAATCTAAATAAATAACTCTTATATAGCAACATAAAAATAATCAAATAAAAGAACGAAATAGAAAATACTTTAAAATAATCTAACTAAATGAAACCAAAACTGTAATTGTTATGAATTCTGTACACGGAGAACTAAACTTACAAGACACGGGTAGACAAGAACAAGGACACAGGTTTCAGGGAGACGCGGTTCAGGAACACAACACAGCTTCAAGGATAACTAGACAGCAACAGGAACAAGGTAGACCATACAATATAGCAACATCAAACAATCCAAGAGCACAAGACAATAGACAAGAGGGTGTTGTAAGGGGAAACGAACATAGGATAATTGGCAGGGACAGGTGTGGGTAATGAGACAATAATGGGAAGGTAACAAGGAAACGAGATGGAGGGAAAACACAGACAAGACATGAGAAGGCACATGTCAGCCAATAAGTAAACAAAGACATGTCCAACTCACACAAAACCCAAGGACTTATGCCATGACTCCACTGCAAGACAAGAATAACCATGACATGATAGTGGAATCATGACTGTAATAACTATAATAATAAAACCACAAGGAATAACTGTTAGCAGCCCCAAAGTTTATGAGCACAGAACCCCATTTAAAATTGAGAACCAATCAATATTAGGCCAATCACCTGAGCTGCAAATGTCATGTGATTATACGCTATAGAGTCTAGACCATGAAGAAAGTGATGATTGGGTATTGCACTGCATAAGAACATGATTTCAAACCCTTTGCAGGGCTGTAAAAAACCTGTTTCACATGCAAGAGGGTTTTTGGGACACTACTTGTTTATTGTACTTACTAATTGACAAACTTTCTATTGCCCCTTAAACTGTCGTATAAAGCAACATCAAACTTACAGTCGTGCTGTTGTGGCCGCATATCATCACGCTGGGAACATTACCCTACTAATATATACCCATACCAGAAATTGTAAGTACGATGTTGCTTTAAAGACATTAAGCCAAACCATCGGTTAAAATCTCTCCTCGAAAAAAACGAACACAATGCCTTCATTTCATCACACTCACCCCCACAGCGCTGTGTGCGCGATAAATGACATTACAGCCTCTCGTTATATTGAAAAGTTCTTCTTGGAGCGAAGAGAAACGTTACCTATGACCTATTTGGATACGATAAACACGCGACATTACATCACCTTTAACAACGACTGTAACCGAGCCAGTAAATCTTCACATAAAACCGAATCCTTTTTCATTGGAGCGCAGCACTCAGAGCGATGACCTTCACAATCTGCGCCAGCTCTCTCTCCTTACTGTTCCCGCCTCCATTAGTCAGTGTTTTATTCTCTCCCCCGGAGGCCTGGCACCATAACACACATTATAAACACCCATGCCTGCCCGTTACAGCTGCCATAACTCACCCTACGTGCTTTACATAGGCCTATGATGGCCGCTGATGGAGCGCCGTGCGAGACGGAGCTGGTAAATGCTAGCCCACGGGCTAGCGTGGCTAATGCCTGTGGTTTACATTTTTCCTTTCTGTTTCGCAAAAAGAAGAGAGAGCCACAGCGAGAGAGAGAGAAAGTGGAGTAAAGCGAGATCGTATGTGTTTACACTAGCAAATGAGAAAGAATTAGCATACATGGACACAAATGTTATCATGATAAATGGGCTTCGACGACAAGCTTAAATGCTACAAGAAACACATGTGAATGGCTCTCAATTACTTTTGCGTTTTCACTAATTAATGGAATTCGATTCCGATCCGGATTCCGATTGGATCGACCTGAAACTCAAATAGCATTGATAACAGCGAACCAGAAACGTGCACTCGTGTCATGACAGCGCCGCAGTGCGAGACTTGCAGATTCACATCCCAGACACTACAGCGTCTGTTATCGATTTCATTTACATTACCAAACGTGTATTCATTCCAGAAACACGGCACTTGTCCTCCGTTAACGCTACGATGAGCAATCATTAAAAGTTCACCTGAATGACTCATGAGCTCTAATCTCCTAAACCCAGCAGCGCTCAATGCTTCACTTCCCAGCATTTAATACCAAATTCCCCTCGACATTGATTTAAAAAGGGAAAAAAATAAGAAAACATAATTGTTAGGACAATTCACTCCTTCCTAAATTCTAAAAAGCCACGCCCCCCTTGCCCATATCCCCGCCTACGTATACATGGATGCAAACGCAGCCTCATAAATCTCACCGGCTACTTGAGACAGCACAATCTTTCGCTATCAGGCTCCTCTCACATGCTGCTGCTAGTTATTCAGAGCGTTTGGCGCTCAGTGAGTGTCTGTAGCAGTGCTGGGGGCCAGACCTATCGAACTGGGCCATAATGGAGGCAATACATCAATGCGTTTGAGCTCAGCAACTTTAATTAGGCTTTCCTGGTCATTTCATCGATGCACCCCCCCACAACTGTCCTCGGCCCACCCCTTCTTCACCACTGGGATCTGCTTAATACCCGGAGTCCTCAGCTGCATGCAAATTATGTAGCAAAGTGCTAGCCACCAACCAACACGCAAGCAAGGATAAAGAGAGAAAAAAATGGTATAATGTTCGTTATTAAACGAACAGGAGTGCTGTTTTAAACCCCACTGAGGACTGGCTTAAGTGTTTCTTATGTGAAAGGAGAAGTGGAAATAAATGTTTAAGTGAGAATAAATTAAGAACAAGAAATCTTCTGAGTTTCAGTGTCCCAGAAAGGGTTCTTTTAAATCACAGTCGGTATATGAAAGAAGGACTCAAGTGTTTACACTGGAGGTAAAAAAGGATTTGCAGATTCATTTCACATTCAAGGGAACCACCGAGCGGTTTCTTTTAAGAGCTCAAAGCAAGATTTCCCCTCATCGACATGCAGGTGAAACACGACTTGGAAAGAGGGGAGATGCAGAAGGTCAGTGAATACATGTAAACACTAAACACGATTTTTCTAACACAGTCATCTTTCCTCAGATCTGTACGGGGCAGGGGTGTGTTTGTATAGCAACAGATGGACGCGCCATGGATTTTAGTGGTTTTGGCAAAAGAAAATGAGAAACCAGAAGCACATAAATGTCTCAATACATGCAATATACTGCTGTTCACAATACATCCAATATATACTGCTGTTCATTACTTATAATTTTGTTATAAAAACTTTTTCTAAATTTGAAAATCAACACTCGATTGTTGTTAATAACAATTTATAACATGTATGACATGTTAAAAGTCCTGTTGATCTTGGTCCAGTGCTTTAAACACTGTAAGTGTAGATTTGTCATAATTCTGTGTAATTCAACTTGGCACAATGTGTTTGCTATAAATTTAGATCTGAACCCAGGTGTGACTTTTCCTGTCCTTTATGCATGTTACTTGTCAAATTGTACAATACTATGCCTGTGAGATTGTGCGTCATCAACTATTTTTCATGTCAGACTATATGATATACATATTTTGGATAAGTGACAGAGTTGGCCGACGTCAATCAGTGTCAAACGTTGACATGTTTCTGAATTTAAAATAGCACCACACATACACAAGTTAAAGCAGCCCTAACACACACGGTTTCAAGCCAATCTCATATTAATCTTCAGTACCTATAGAGTAGTATTGCATACTTTTTATCTCGAAGAGTATTTATTTTGATCACATTTATAACAGATAGATACGGCTGTACGATTACTTCAAAACTTGTATGGCGCGTGGGGGGGGGAGGGGTAGGCTGAACTAAAGCACATTGCCAACAAAAATCTGTTTTACTCACTGCATGTCCGACATCTTTTAGCGCTGGGACGGCGCCATATATAAGTTTCAAACTATCTCCAATGTAGCCTTATATCCACAGTTTATATAACGTTCATCACCCGAATGCAGTTAATAAACAAACTTTCCTGCACTCAAGAGAGAGTGACATCTGTGCATGCTCATATTCCTGCTCTCCTTGCTGCCATGTAGCTCTGTCGCCTGCTTTTCCAGGAGAATTGTCCAATAAGGGACTTAGAAAACTTGTTACGAAACAGTTTTATATGTTCGAAAAAACGTTCCGAAACCTGAATGATCGCTGGGGGAGTGTATCAGGCACAGAAATACTTCGTAATACACCGACTCGTTTTTTCACAAGTTGACCATGTTAAGCATGAGAAGACAGCACTTTAAAATTTCAAAGAAGTCAGAATGCATGACACATTGTTGCAGCACCCCTTTAAGTAATGTATGAAATGTTTTTCCAGGAATAACGAACTTACAATAACAAATTTTCAGGCCTTCAAAATAAAATTACGATCAAAACCCCACTGTTGGGTCAAATATAAACCATTTTCTTTGTTCATTTATGAAATGGCTGGGTTTGTCTCTTTTTGAGTGAATGCTGGGTTTGCAACACAAATTCTAGGGCACCGTCAGAACTCTGCTGCTGGCAAGAACGTCACCCTCACCCTACGATCATGCTCAAAACCAAACAGCATTCACAGAGCTTTCGACTCTGGCACGCATGCAAAGAAAGCATATAGAAACAAAAAATAGACACGAAGCATGATCTAATTTTTTCCAACAAGGCGCTGCCAGAATCAACCAAATAACAACAGATGGCATGTCTTTGCTATCAATCCTGTAAAATATATTATAGTCATACGACTCAGTCGTATACACACACAGCACACACACGCTCAGTTCATCGTGACTTCATTGGCTGGTGATAGGCTAGAATACAGTGCTACGTGACTTTCTTCGAATGATGGACTGCTCCCAGTTCACTAAATGTGCAGCCACTAATCCATTGAGTCTTTAGCTAATATATCCATTACATGAGTGGGTCTGTGGACGGCTAGCTGTGCTCAGTAAATAATTCTTGTTAATTAAACACAGAGCATCAATCTTGGACACGGCTTTGTGTGCTGCAAAAAAGACATATTCCATTAGCGGGACTGAATACAACCAGAGCACAGCTTATTCTCAATCTTGCTCATCAGACTGTAGTTTTCCAATGGCACCGATAGCACAATGTAAGTGGTAAGGCACGGAAAAAAGCATTGCACTAAATTAATTTAATTTGAGGGGAACGTTCAATGTTTTCAATTAAATCGCTGCGAGATTATGTAAATGGAAACGGATGAAATTACTGCTCCAAACAAGCGCTTGTTGGACGAGCCTTCCGGAGTGTGCTGGTACCCGAAAATTAGCATTTTTTGTTGGTGCATTATTCAAATATAAGTCAGTCATCAAGCTCACCTCTGCCCTGATAAGATCTGATCAACCTGCAACTGTTGTTGACAGATTTGCATTTCACTAAGAAATCAAATAAACCCTCAAATCGCACACACAGAATTTTAAAGCACAACTTTAATGTCAAATGTAAAGCTAGAGGCATGATTTATATAACAAATATATAACTCAACACCATCTTGCCAAGTATTTTCAGTTATTTTGAATGTAATAACTTTTACAATAAAAAACAGTTCTCCATCAGTTATACAACATAATCAGTTATCAATTAAAATACGCGAAAACCCATCTAAAGTCATTTTTGTGATTTACTGTTTTGTTTTGGGTATTTATGTTAGAAATAGACACAAATCAATTACTGAGCGAGTAGGTATAAAATCAGTGTTGTCAGATAAGATTTAATGGGAAATGTAAGTTTGAGGTCATTGGACTTCAACATTAAGTTAAGCATGTAAAGTATTTTTAAATTATTTAAACAGCCATTGCAATATAGTAAAAGTAACAAACTGCAGCTTTAGGCGATAAAGAATACAACAACCTTTTACTCATACACTCAAATAGTGACAAATGTTTGGACTGGCTGTCAATTGTTCAAAATCCTCTTATTAAATCAAAACCAATATCAATGTCATCATAATTTAACATAACAGCACTAAATGTTAGTTTGTATTGATTTAGTTCAGTGTCATTGCAAGGATATTTCAAATAAGCCATAAAAACTAACAGCATAGCATCGGGAATTTGGGAAGTCTGAGATCGCAGGTGATCTCAAAGTGAGGGGTTTAATGTCTGATCAGGGGTGATTCCAGGTGAAAACTGAACCATAACAAGGCTGTGGGTTGATTTACGGTGGAAATAAAGGCGGTCAATGGGGCCTTTAATGTCCATTACAGTCACAGAATGGACGTGCTAAAGTGTTGGCAGAAGAATGGCACGAAAACTTACTGTAAAGTTTGTGTGGTTGATGCAGTGATGAAGTAAATGACCTTGATCAGAAACAAACACATTAACTAGGTTAGTACAATAAATTAAAGGTCTGATCGGTATCGGTCAATTAATTGCCATTTTTAATGTTATCGGTCTTGGCCGATAATACAATTTATGCCAATATATTATTGTCGATAAATCATAAATTATTTCCGAAGGTTAAACTTCTTCAGCTGCACACTTCTCACATTTAAAATCCAGTACAATACTGTCTTTCTGACGTACTGTCACTTACTGCTATTAGCAAAACATAGTACAGTAGATACAGTAATAAGGAATTTGTAAATTATAGGAACGTATAGCATATAGTTTGAATCGGACTGCTGTCTGAATGCTTTCTATCTTGAGACGTTTTAGACATGTGGCTATTAAGAAACATTTTCTGGAAGAACATCTAACAATTTTTAGTTAAATAAGAAATATACCAGAAAAGTTTGAAGGATAACGAATCGTTAACTAGTGTTAGGCTTGGTACATAATTTTCAGGGGGAAAAAAGAGAATGACAATGACAAAATTATTTATATAGCATAATTTATTTAAACTAACGTTGACCAACGTGCTGCCCAGTAAAAGAAAAGGAAAGAAAAATAACACATCAATCATATACTTGTGAAAATAAAAATGTCTTTAGCCTGGATTTGAACATGTTCAAATAACAAGCTTGTCTTACTGATGGGGGTAAGGTGTTCCAGAGTCCGGGGGCAGCAACACAAAAGGCACGATCGCCCCTTTATTTAAGGCTCAATTTTGGAACAACTAATAGATCCTGATTGGAAGATCAAAGGGATCTAACAAGACGATATTCAGTGATTAGCTCAAAAAAGATAAGTAGGGGCCAAACCATTTAGAGATTTATAGACGACAAGCAAGGTTTTAAAATTTACTCTAAGATGAACAGGCAACCAGTGTAATGAGCGTAAAATAGAAGTAATATTCCCCCTCTTCTTTAGTCAAGCCGCGGTGTTTTGAACCAGCTGCAAAACTATTGGTTACTTTGTTTTCTTCAGTCAATTTTTTCAAATATAAGCAGTTGTCCACATTTTGCCTTTTAGTCTTACACCGTATCTACACTGGACGTGGTGCGTTGTGAAACAACATATTGCCAATGGGATTGTCGCAACGCATCGCGCCACATCCAGGATGGACAAAATGTTTGAATAATAATGTGTTCTAATGTGTTCTATTGTCTCTTGTCATGTGTAGACATACAGTGTTAGGGAATTTTATATTAATGTTTGGATACTGTATATCGGCCAATATATCGGTTATTGGCATCCAATTTTAAAGAATTATTACATTAACCTGATCTTACAAGAAAATGTTTATTATTTAATGAGGTGGCGATTTTGTATAACTCTTTCCCTTATGAGACACACAAAAATATTGATTATGAAGGTCGGATTGTAGATTTTGTATAAATTGCATCATTCAAACTAGTCACCTATTTGCTCTCCACAGGCAAAATAATAGTTCTTTTCAATTACAAATAAATCGTAATACATTAAAATATACAATTAGAAATCTATCCCCCTCAAAAGGAGATCTGGGTCCCCGGAGGTTTGTTAATCAGTTTAGGCAGAAAACATGGGTATTCAAACTACTGTTTTCCATTTATTTCAGCATGTTTATTTTGCTGTGTGTTGTCATGCTGTTTTGCCAAAAATATGCTGAACGTATTTTCATACACTGCAAATTAAAATGACTTGCGAAAGAGGAGGGAAGGAAAAAACATTTACAGGTTGCATGTGCTAATTAATGTCTCCATCTATTAGTAAAATTACAAGCATGGATTGCCTTGAAAAATTAAGCTATGCTCCCAAGGCTCTAGCTTCAAAAAACTGTCACTACTAAATATATACAGCGGAACAATGTGCTTTTGGGAGGAGCTTCACATCTCCACAAACACCTCCTGCAAGGCAACACGTGAACAGCTTGATGCCATTTTGGAAGATTTCCTTGAATTTGTTCGCATTTCGTTTTCATTGTAGGTCTTAACCTTCTTTTAAACCCTGAAGAGGTTTTGCCGTTCTGTCAACAATGAGAAATGGCAAGCTTTGAAGAGGCAAAGTTGTTTTTCCCATCCGCAAATTAGATACAGTCACTGTGAGATAAAGTCTAGAACCCGTCTCTCTTTGATATGAAACAATGATGACGGCCAAGATATGTCAGTGTGTATTTGCATGTGTGCAACAGTGTGTCTAAAACACAGTGCTTTTCTAAGTTTATCCCAGATCTGCCACCGATGCATCAATATTAGGAACCACATGAGCCTTGGCATAAAAATGCATTTCTGCCTCATGTAATCCTGAGCCCGAGTTAAGATTCTTCAAAGTTACAATAATCTTATTGCTGTTGCTTTCTGCTCTGCTAGTCTAAATAAATGTAAGTGTGAAATGCAATTCCCAAGAGATTTATTAAAAGAGAATCCAAATACTTTTTGATTATGATGTGGGTATGGTACAATAAGACCATAAATTGCAATTTAATATTGTGTTGGTAATTTATCGCCCTAAATAATAACCTGTATCGACCCCCAAGAACTAGCCAACCACACTGAGCTAAAAAGTGCACATCCAAAATATATCTTATTAGGAATATACAATCCCTGTCTGGGATACAGTGACCATTTGTGCCACACCCTTCAGTCTGTTTGCAAAAGCGTTTGATTAAATTTCATAGCAAGCACGTCATAAGAATAGTCCTGGCCTACAGTTTCTGATCTCATTTGGATGGTCGTTCTGAAAAAGCCGCCCTTCTGCATCATCGTGCCAGCTAACCTCTGGCCAAGCTATCATTCAAAACCGCCCGCAGGTCCTCCCCCAGAATCTCCCAGAAGACCTTATAGAAATCAATAAGAAGCCCATCAATTCCTTGTGCTCTGCCATTCCTCTAGCTTTGTACTGATGTGAGTAGCTCTTTTGAAGACAAAGGGCTCACAAGAGCTCCAGCAGACTCTTTCTACACCAGCGGAGGACCATAATACACTTGTTGTGTCAATAAACAGTCCTCCATACACTCATGGCAAATGGCCCCTCATTGAAACTGACAGCTTAAACAATTAATACAAGTTATTTGGCCATTTTTCTCCACCATGCTCAGGGACGACTTGGATGTTGGCAATGCTCATTTGACCCAAATTGGTCTGCCAAGATGTTTTATCTGCAAGAGCTTGAATATATCCTCAATCTCTTGTGGTTTCCTCTCAGACCTTGAATTTGCACATTATTAATCTCTAAATCTGTGAAACGTCTAGCAAATGTTCTCTGTGACACTGACAAATTGTTGCATTTGCGGTTTACCCACAATCCACCAATGCTGCACTGAATACGCTCTTTTCAAGTTGGCATAACTCTTGCTCTAGGGCTCTAATATTTACGCATTTACTGACAAAACTGTGGGTAACAAGCTACTGTTTCATATTTGTTTAGACGTTATACGAAAAAACAAAACCTTCTGTGATGCAGAACTGTGCTATTATGCCAAAACACTGCTTTTCCAACACTCACTTCCCCTAAACTCCATGACAACAAGAGTAAAAAATGCCTGACACCTACGAACCCCACCTGTAGCATCTTACGGCTATTAAATACAAATGTGACAAAATGCTAAGATATAAGAATAATGCCAAACGCAGCACTTATTCAGCAGCGCTCGCACATAAACACACAAAATAGAGACAATTCTTCGAAAGCTCAAATGTACTCAGTTTAATAAGCAACTCCAGTGCTGTAAAACGAACATAGGTTTCTATTTGTTTATATATTTAGTTTGAATGTTTATACATTATGTTTTTATGATGATGTTTTCTCTCTCTACAGGGGTGAGAAAGCAGGTGTTGTCTACCTGTTACTGTTTAATATCACCTGGGGAGGAAGAAGATGTATCTCATCTCCCACAAGAATGCGCTTGTACGGGGACGTGTGTGCGCTTCGTTTCGTGTGCGCATCAATCTAATAGCCTGCTGAGACAAATACACTTTTCTAAATATAAAGCTTTGCTATCATAGCAACATTAGTGGCAGAATGGGGAAACCTGCTGTGTGCTTCATTTAATGGCTCAGAGAACCAGCTCTTAATTAGCTTTGTGGAACTGATAGAAATAGACTGGTCAAACTGAGAAAGTCTCGCATCTAATGATGAAGTAATACTTGTTTGAATAGAAAATGAAATCTGAAGTGGGCTTAGCTTTCAATGCAATTCGATAAAAAAAGCATTTTTATTGAAAACAATTAACAGTGCATTTAATCTTCGCATTTAAAAGATTGTGTGGATCTCTGGGATTCAAACCCGTGACCTCACCACTGCTAATGCAATCCTTTACCCACACAATCATCAGGAACCAAATGAAAACCACCTCTCATATCCATGGCTCAGGTGAAGCTTTTACAGCGGTTCTACGCATGAACGTGGTTTTGCAACACGTTACTTCTGAAATTGAACAAGACATCTGCATTTTATTAATATTCCGGCCAATTGTACCTGCCAACCAATGCGTATCGCATAATGTAGCAGAAATGGCCCCTTATCACACCTGTGGCATTGTGGGTAATGAAACAGTGCAGGCCAACTGTGTATTCATGTCTTTCCAGGTGGCGTCTCAATTATAAGATTCAGATAGATATGAAATCTAATTGAGAAATGAGAAAAAGAGACAGAGGAACATGTCTAAGAGTCTTTGAAGACTAATCGCAAACGACGTGTGGGTAATTTATACTACCAAATAGTAATAACTTGTTTAATTTGTATGTAAATAAGGGAATAATCATTTTTCAAAGCTCTTTTTCAATGCACTGACGTGGGAACAGAACCACACCTCCAACACACAGATTAATGACTACACTGCACACCATTTATTTTTTACACGATTACAGAAATGGCGTTTGCGAGAATCTCATGTACTGGAACAAGAACTGTCAAATACTAAAGCTGCAATTTTTACTGTTGACTCTTTGTCGCCATCTCTGGCACAAACCTAAAATAGCAGGTAAAATAGCTTATAAAATAAATAGTAATGATTGCAAAGTAAATGCAAAGTGAAAACATCTACAACCTCAATGATGTCTCAATCTCTGAAAAGAGTCGCCGAGACACCCAAGTCTGCAAACAATTCAGTGAGATATTTCAATATAAACGTAATCATTTATTATCAAAATGGTTCAACACTACATTATTCCAGCTATGCAACATACATGAATTGTCTTACAGTGTCCACTATTATCTCACTTTTTATTGCGTTTATTGAATGTCCTTTATTACTAACATTCACATATTCGCAAGAAAATCCTGTTAAAGCTCTGAGATGTCATTTGCTGGAAGTAAACATTAATTCACAAAAAAATATTTATTTCTCAAAGGAGGAACGTTATTTTTCCATAAATAAGAGAATCTTTAACTGTTCCAATAACATGTCAAATAATTTCTTCATCTGCTTGGATGGAGAGAAGCTTTAGCATTCGTCCAATATGACGACACTTGTTTGACAAACAGGATTTCACGTGTTAAAGGGTTACATCCAAGCAGTGTGGAGCGATTGCGTGAGAGCGCTGTGATTGGCTCAAACTGTGTGACACCAGGCTTCTTACATCACAGTGACCTAACCTCTTACGTGCTCACTCTGTTAATCTTATGGCTCTGTTCACACAAAGCTTCAATACTGAACTTTTTCCAGCAACAACTTCTTAAGCTGGCAAATTGATTTTCTCACACAGGGGCCTGTTCGCACATGACCTCTAAACAGAAAAAATGCTGTTAAAGTTAAGAATATGCTGCCCGTGTGCCTGCATGCTCCAGTAGCTTCACACTGTCACCACTTACAAAAAATCACAATCTACACATATTATATTCTCTGTGGAGTAGAGAAAGAGGCTCCTGGGTTTTTGTTTATGAACAAGGTAGGGAAATGGGTACAAGAACAGAGGGTGCCGTGTCAGTCCCCGGTGGATCCAGGGATCAACGACAGCAGCAGATGGTGTGATTGTGCAGAAGGAGGGAGATATTTTCCACTTGTCTTGTTTTCCAAGGAAGAAGTCTAGGATGTGAGCCAAGTTTAAGCACCCTGTCACACAGGTTAAAGTGGCAGTGTATGGATATGTATAGAACATCCAGTTGTGGTTAAAGTTTTAAACCTCTTGACATATCAGTCATTTCCATTAATGCAATGGTTTGTCGAAAAACGAATAAACCTTCATAATTGACTCACCCTTATTCATTTTAAAACTTTATGCCAAACACAAAAGAAAATATTTCGAAGAATGTTGGAAACCAAAGAACATTGGGCCCCGTTGACATTCATTGTATGAACACAACATACATTTTTAAAAATCTTTCTTTGTGTTTCACAAAGTAATGAACAACATACAGGTTAATAAATGAGGAAATTACTTTTGGGTTATTACTATCCAATAAAATATGTCTAGACAAGGAGCATCCATACAAAAATGCATAGCTTTAATGCACTGGAAGTACTTTGTTACTAAAATTCCATAGACTAAAACAAAATTTAGCCACATGTGAAGATCATTACAATGCTTTCAATCATTTTATCAGAATAGCTCAATCATTAATCTGCTATTTTTTCACAATCTTAAACTGATCACACGTGACCAGATTACCCGACATCAGATGTAACTACAGAATGAAATAAAATGATTGATTTATTAATCATGTCACTAAAAATCTGTGTGGATATGACCTTGAGCCATCAGTGCCGGATGTTCCCTTCCCAGAATCCCTCAGGGCATGCCCATGTTCCAGCATCCTTCTCCTTATGGCCCGGCTCAGCCAAGGCCACCGGCAAGCCTGCTATAAAACAGTCCCGACTTGCCAGCAGCAGCTGGTCCGAGTCTGAATAGCAACATCGTGACAACATTTTAGCCCATCCTGACAACGAGTTACCCTGCCACAGCAAGACCAGTTGTCATTGCAATTGTCTGCAGGCAGCTGGATCCTGCTGGTCTAAAAGTATATAATGCAGCAGACATCTGCTGTGCACGATCTCACCTTCCCTCGAATGCTTCGGAAGATATCATCTGATCTAATTTACACACTGTTTTCCAAGAAAATAAGTCAACGGCGCAACAAGTTCAATTTACCCAGTAAACATGTTCCTTAGGTCAATGTATGTCATGTGTGGATCAATGTAGACTCAGTTTTACTACATGTTCCAAACTCAGAGGGAAACGCTGTTGACAGGTCAAGTATGGTGACACAAGGTTCCCAAAGCAATATTACTTTTTCAGTTTTTGTGTTACTTAATGATTCTGTATTCGGTGTATGTTTTACAACCAAATGAAACAAGACATACACAAAGCAAAGCCCTTGGCTTGTACAGATTATGCAAATTTCAAATTGTGCATGTGTGCTTCCCTATTCAAAATAAACCAATTCGCACATGGAATAACTTCCAAGCAACTGTTGGTGAATTAGGGTAAAAGGGGTTATTGAATCAAAAATCAAACGCAGACAAAATCCACATATCAGAAAATTATGCAGTAAATGCAAATAAGAAACGTTCAAGAAAAGCAGATAGCTTGATAGATTTAAAGCACCCAGAACGGTTGAAATTTTCTACTGATCAGGTCAGAGGAGCAGTTAAGCGTCACTTCTAGCCCGGTTATGAATGACAGCACCAATAACACACAGAGTCAAGGCTCTGCCACAAACCATTACACCAAGGTTACTCATCTCTCGGTCCGGTTCCTTAGCCATAATTCATCACATTTCTCTTCAAATGGAGAAATCGTTTGAATATTGCCTCAGAAAGGTCCTTTTTCCCTCTTTTCTATGGCGGAGTAATGAGTCGTGACGCATTTATTCGGTTCCGGTTCTTTAATTCATTAGCCTGACCATTATTTGACGATTATCACAAAGTTAACATCAGAAACAAACCCCGTTCTTGATGACTTTTTAATGTTTTCCTTCTTATTTCCTGTCTTGTCAGTGATCAGTAGGTTTTTAGCCGTGAATTAAGGCATCATGCGGCGAAGGCCATCAGCAATTAGGACGACGTCTCGCTCAAAGCTATTCCCAACATCGTTTTATTTCTTCTCGCTTTTATTTTCAGAAGAACGCGACAGATATGACCTGTGTTTACTGTGTTATCGTTTTTAATGAATTACCGGTCTAACAGAAAGCGGGGAAAGTGTGAACTTCAAACGGACGCCATCCAATTAAGGTGCTTAGCCATCTGTCAAAACAGTCACTTTCCTGAGTGACATTCATATTTTAATGAGATTCTCTCGTCCAAATGCCGCATTATCCGTTAGGTATCATTACCGCTCACACCAACAACACCCCACCCTCCATCCGCTGTTTTTCTGCAATGCTAATTCTTTTACATAGCAATTCACTGATGCAACACCCTGGTAACTTGAATTTATCATAGCCGCATCGAGTTAAGCAGGGATTGTAAATGCTTTATGTTACTTTGTGGTTGTTTTCGGTTTCAGTCCCATGGCTGTAAAACCACATATAGGACAAAGACGCTCATGAATCCCTCACAAACAGACAGTCAGTGTGTTCCATCTGCCGAAAACATGACGCTCAAGTGCAGTCAGAGGGGACATGGGCTCATCAATCCTATCAGGTTCTGGACCAGTGATTACATCTTTATGGATTTGATTAGGTGGCTTAATTAATTTGATGGAAGCCTGGCGAAATGTGTACCAAACACTCATTGTCTCTAATAAACTAGCTTCACGAGTTCGCCTCGCATATAATAATTACAGATGGGGGACAGATATTATGCGAATTTGGCGTGGTTCTTCCGAACTCGGAGCACCCGCCCCTTGTTCAGAGAGAGGGGTCCGGTGTGTGCCCGGACTCAGGTCGTCCCTCCCTGTTATGCTGTGGTAAAATAGACTGATGGTGAGGAGTTAGGGTGGAGCAGGGATGCTACGAAAATACAGAGAGAATGAGGGCGTCTTGTCTGTTTGTAGGGGTTTATCCTCCCGGGCTAAAAGATGATTGCTGAGATTGGTTATAGGATAAACAAAATGTGATCTCTTCATGAGCGTTTCTATGCACTTATTACCCTGAATCAATGCTGAGAGCATTGCCAAGGTTGAGATGCGGGCCGTAACACGTCAATACAGAATTCTTGTATACAAGGAACCGGTAAGTGAATATATAAAAATAAAAAAAATTGCATTTCACTTATACTAAACCAACCAAGGATGGGGAATACGAATGTATAAATATTTTGCAAAAAAACATCACTTTAGTTTTTATGGACGTGAATATGAAGGTACAAACAAAAACACGCAAAATGTATTCATGAAATGTAGTATTAAAAACTATGCAATTTTGTGAAGATTTCTTTTAATGACAGACACTTAATGATTAAACTTTACACAAGATATGTTTTGAATACTTCCCATCTCTGAAATCGACCTGATCCTTCAGGATTTCGTAACTATTTTAAAAGTTCGCAAATTCATTTGAATGCATTAGATGGAAGACTGAAGCTCCTCCCCTAACCCCACCCATAAACCTAACATCATTGGCTTGAGAGCATATCATACTTAAACGTACGAAAAACATTGTGTGAATTCAACGAATTGGCCGTCTCATTAAATACTACAAATTCCTGTGAGGCTGTGTTGACTGTACATTACAAGTTCACACTTGAACTGATGGTAAAAGTTATTAACTTACACCTCTTCTAAAATGTATTAGTACTTAATGTTTGTGGTCTGTCTGTTAACTTTAAACAATGCGAGACAAATTATCAAAAGGATTTGCAATGTTAACACTGTAGAGACTATTAGTAGAGAAGATGAAAAGAAATATCAAACATAGAGAGACTTGTTGGCCAACATCTTTTTGTCAGTTTCGCTTCCGATTCTGCCCAATTACCTAAAGCTAAATATAAATGCTGCTTTAATGTAATTTGAGTTCTACAGCTCAACTTTCCTTTGTTAACACTTCCAGGCAAAGCCAGTAATATGTGTTACAATTTCATTCCCAGTCATGCACAAAAATAGCATTTTTGCACATGAGGTAATTTAAATAACAAATTACATGGATGTAAAAGTCCTACAGAGTTATGATACACACAGGCATATAGAAGCAACAGTTCATTATCTATTAATCATGTCGAGTTGAATTAGAAATATATGATCTGTCTTTTCAGACATCTGTGTTTGAACACTACTTAATTATATGAGTCTCTGGGTGTATTTGAAAGAACTCTCTCTCTCTCTGTCATTCTCTTCCAGTCCTTCAGTGTCCTCTCCACGGCTGCTGATGAACCATCTACAGACCAGCTTTATTCGCTATGACACCTGGCACATCTGAAAATCAAACATCACCGTCTGCACTCTCTATCCAGGGCATTCAATTACCCGGGTTGTTGTTAAAAAACAACAGCTCGCGAATAGCACTCTATAAACAACAAAATGGCAAAAAAACACACAAACAAAACCCCAAATGCAAGCATGTGCAGTGCACCCGCCATCATGACACAACACTCCAAAATGCAAAGCACCTATTTCCCTACCAGTCCTAGATGTGGGACTCGGGCTGAGTGGTGTTATTGCATTAATACAAGTAAGGTAAAGACACAGGTGATGTGATGCGGGACGCGTGACAAACACGAGCTGAGTGGAAAGCACACATGCTGAATGCAAAACTTGTTTCCAGTTGGATCGCGCACCACAAAACAACACTTGAGCTGAATGAGAAACAAGGCTGACCTGTCAGGGTCGAACACTCAGGGGGAATATATATTTAGCGAAAGAGATGAAAGGAAAATGAGAGAAAAGAAAGAAAGAAAAAAAGAAAGAGGGCTGTAATGATTAAATGATAAAATTATATTCTATAGAATCAGCAATAAGCTGTAAATAAAAATCTGAAGAAAAATGTGCATTTTTGGTTTGCAGTGATAACATACATTTTAATGAATACTATTGAATAAAAAAATATTAAAATAGCTAAAATTACATAATCTTTTCAATGTCTGCTGTTTCTTTTTATAGAAAAATAAAGATTTTCTGAAAAGAATACTCTCTTCACTTTCTTATTGCTGTGTCTGTGATGAAATATTGTTTCATGATAAAATGTTTTATTTTTGGTTTAATTTCTTCATGTTATTTATCCAAGAGTAAAATTATCTAGCTATTTTTCTTGAATAAATGTGACACACTATAGTTTCATATAATGCATCTCTCTTAAGGTAATAAAACACATGTTGTCCCAACACACAGGTCCTATAAACACACACCGGTCCACAAACACACAAGGATATTTCTCAGTAAAAAGCAGGTAAACAGTGTTAACAAGAGCTGCAGTATTTGAAATGTGAAGGAGGGCTTCAACAAATATAAAATGTGCCTAAACATTCTAGCAACGCTTAACATCCAACGATCCAATCAGTTCTCGATAGACGAAATCAAGTCAAACCCTATATTTTATTTCTCATTTCAGAAGCGGTTTCACCTGGATATGCATCACAATACGGAAACAAAGACAATCGTTATACTTCCGTTTCATGTTGACTTTAAAAATTGGAACAAAAGAAGCTCAATTGAAACATAAAAAAACACACTGAGATGAACAGATCTGTCTGTAGACCAATGATGTCATCATAATGGTCAAGATGACAGCTGATCTCAAAACAACTTAACACTAAAGTTACCAATAATCTTCCTCCAACTTCAACACAAAATATACTTCTGTATCTTAAGAAATAGTTCTTAAGAAATAAGAACCAAATAATCTCACAATTTATTCACACGTATGCCATCCCTTGTACAGGACTTTCTTCAGCAGAACATTTGTAAAATATCTATCACATGTTGATAACACGCAAAAACAATGTGTTCTGAAGCATTTGAATTTCTTCTCATCATCTGGTTTACCTTATATTTATAATGTAGGTGTGTGAATAACTGTGCTTTTAACATATTAACACCATATGTACAAAGTGATTTATATTTTTATAACAAAAGACCTTTCATTTTCTAGTTTAAATCGTTTAGTCTACCTCCATCGTGCCTTTCCTAAAACAACCTCAGCTCCTCCCCTTTAAGTTCCTGCCCCACCCTAAAATGTTCTGAAATATGTTTCGTCTTGACTTGAATAGTCGTGTTCTTGTTCTCTCTCAAAACCCTTCCAGAAGACGTAACACCATTGCCCAGGTTGAAAAAAGATGAACTCTTGTTTTTATACATGACCATGTCCTTCTTCTTATTAGGCATTAGTGTCTATTCCTCTGCCATGTATAGAACCTTGATGAGCCATGTTTATTCATAGACTAACCTTTTTAAATAATTCGGAGAGCTCTCCGACAAAGGCCTCCCTAGCATACTTAATACCTCATCTAGGTTTCATTATTCAGCGCTTATGCTCAGCCTGTCTCCCCACTTGAGATGCCGAGCATGAATTATGCCGAGACCCTCTCCTCCCTGCCTCCTACCCTCCCATCGCTTCCCAATACAAGCGTCTTCTCTTGCTCTCCATTCCACCCGTTCCCTCTCTACAGCCTTATCCCAGAGGACAGAGAGAGGCTTACTGATTACTGCAGTAATCTTACTATTCGCTACACTCTTTTCCTCGCTCTCCCCCTCTCTCTCTCTCTCTCTCTCTCTCTCTCTCTCTCTCACACACACACATCAGTTTCACTCTGCATTGTTGGAGTGACAAATAATGCTACATTTGTATGTGAAACCCAAAGCAATTGCGAGTAGAGTTATGTTAAAGCAATGCAAAACTAGATTTTGACTTTCTCTAAAGAAAACAAGAAAGGTGATTGACTGGGTAAAATTCAAGGGTGTTGTGGATGGTTGCCAGGGTGTTGCTATGTGGTTTTCATCACAATGCTATCCAGTTGCTAGGTTTGTAATTGGACATTTTGAGACTTTAACCTAAAGCACTACTGTAACTTTGCATTACGAGGATCTATTTGATTTGACAAAATTCTCAATTTAAGGGAGTAAGAACAAATAAAAAATAAAAAACACGCAAAAAGGAAACACACAAAACAACTCAGTAAAAGTAATTTAAAACGTTTCCTTCCGAAGCCTTAGATGTTCAAATTACTTAGTTGTGATGAACATAGAGAAAGATGTTTGTGAGAATGTTCAAATTTTCACTACTGGTACATCATTACCATAGTAGGAAAAAAGATGCCCCAGAACTGTTTATTTTCAATATACACTATATTTTCCTACTATGGTAGTGGATGATGTCTCAACCTGAAAATTGTAAACATTCTTACAAGTCATTTTTAGCATTATAATATTTAACAGAACAAAGAAATTTGTAGAGGCATGAAACAACCTTAGGGTTGCAAACGACAGAATTTTCAATTTTGGGTGAACTAACCTGGTAAATACTTGCGTTACAACTGTGGCAGGATGGACTGACTTGAAGAATCCTTTCTAAATGCTTCCCAGCATTTTATTTTTTTTAGCCATTGGTTTCGAAAAAATTAAAATATGTGCATTATACTGTTCATCTTATTTATCCATTAGAGCATTTTCAGGAATTTGAAAATGTGATAATTGACCATTTATGGGTCCTTAAAACATCTCCCATTAGCATATTAATTTACGTCTGATTTCTCTGAATGACAATGACTTCAAGAGTGGAGATGATTACGATAAACACCTTATTTCATCAGCACAATATCTGAAATCCAAGCTTGATGTTTCATTTGCTATCAGAGTAAATGAAATAATTAGAAACATGATTTGTCTCCCTGTTTGGCTGCACTTTTCTCAAACTAATTTTCACAAATGTGACATATCTTGAGATGAAAAATAAGCCAATAAATATGATTTAAAATGGACGATGTGATTTGCTAAGACATTGCTGCTGTCGTGTGAACATTTTTGACACACATTGAGGCCTCTCGCAGCGTCTCGCCCTCCGTCCGGATAGCTCCGGTTATTCGTTTCTTTTCCCGTTCGTTCTTCCCAAAAATGAGACTGTCACTTTCTTTCTGTGGAATATCAATCCCCCCCTCACTCAATTTCTCCCTTAACTGCAGGGGGTGATGCTGCAACGCCTCTGCTCCATACATATTTTTTGGGGCCAAAAACTGCTTGAAAACACTCACGCCAAATCGTGTTTGATCGCGTGTTCACCCACACTGCTTTTGCTCATTTGTCAACATCACTGGCGTCAACCCTCCTTATCCCTGTTACTGGGCTAACAAAATCAGCTCTGAAAGGAAAATGACAGGGTGTTTCACTCGTATGTCAGACTTTTGGCTATGAGCTAACAGGCTAAGTGGAAATGTGACTCTTCACATTAAAAATTGTATCTTGCCATACTGCACATAGTTTGCTCGACTATGGTCAAACTAATCTGTGGCTAAAAATAATAAGATACACTACAAGCTGTAAACAAAATAAACATCTAACTACACTGAAGCTATTTAAGAGATCTTATCAATTATCTACATACAATAATAATGTTTTTAAAATTAACCCTGATTCATAATGTTGTGCTTATAGTAATGTTATGTTAAATTATCAGATTTTGCTAAATAAATGTCAGTTTGATGTAATTTGACTTAATCCTAAGTAGGAAAATATGTAGATAACCTGAATATAGAGTTGGACTTTCCAACACTAGTTTAATCGGAAATATGCACTGATCCAAAGTTAACTTCCGGTCTGTGTTTGGCAATAGCAATTTATTTTAGATTTAATTTCTACAAATATTTATTCAAATTAGTATTTGTTATATTAATTGTAGGGCTGCAAAATTAATCAAAAAATTAATCGTGATTACAATTACGGGTGAAAAAATTATATAATCGCCAAAACCCTCAATTACAGCTGTCCATTTGCGCTCATTTCGGCAGTGTGTTTGGACACTGGATACAGTGGTGAATCAGAGAATTAATACGTTCGTTTTGGATTTGTAATTAACAACATAGTTATTTCCATAGTTATTTGTTATTTACATATTATTTCGTTTTGGATGTTTATAGAAAAAAATATGACATGTCGCTCCATCACAGAAAGTTGTAAAAAATGTAAATCTTCAAAGTAAAATCTATTAATCGACAGTAATCATTGCAATTACAATGGAGGTGAACAATCGACAATTCTGATTTTTGTCACAATCATGCAGCCGTTATAAATTGTAATAAAGTATATTAAAATTACTCCACAGTTGAAGATTCTTTGCAGAGGTTAACCGGAAATTAAGTTTGGGCCACAAAACTTTTATGTTGTTGCCCCTGAAACCATATAAGAGAGAGAGAACATTCCAGAACAGCCTATTTGATTTTGCCCAATGTGCTACACCGCTGCTTGATGGATTCAGCATCTTGTTACTAGGCAAGAAGAAAAACACAGTTTTGTAACAGCTAGAAGCATCGCTAGTTATTTAGTTTCTCCCCCACACCAGACTTCACAGCTGAACAGATAATCCTGCTAAAAAGTATCAGACTCCCAGATATTGACCAACGGCTTTGGCAAAGTCAGAAAACAGCAGAGGCACATCTCCACTGATGCCATAATTTGTCAGAATAATTTATTGAGTTTCCGCGGCTCTGCAAGGCGTTTTGATAAATGGTACAAGTCACGCCGAACTGTTATCGAAAGAGTGAGGGAGCGAGCGCAGGGTAGAACGAGTGGAAGAGAGACAGATAAGAGAGAAGGAGAGAGAGAGGAAGGGGTACAGGGAAGGGAAATTGCAGCAAACATTTTCATGCTATCATCCAATCTGTTCAGGGAGATGGGGAGATGACAGCTTTGAATCCGAGCAGGTGTCTTCTCTACCTTCCATTACCTTTGCTATGTATGAATTAGATTTATACACAATCTCATAAAAAACCTACCCCCACATTTTTGCCCCTCTCTCTCTCTCTCCATATCCTTTTTTTCACGTTATTTGCTATGCTGCTGAGATTGGATGTGTACTACAAAACAAGGCGGTAAATAGCCGAAACTCACTGTAGGGGCCGTATGAGGGCAGCTGGAGAAATGAAGGATGATTTACAGAGGAACGCTGAGGCCCGAAGCACCGGCAGGCTCCTGACTAAATAAACCGTTCGCTATAGAGTGAATAAGCCCAATACATCGCTAAACCTATGACAGGAGCACACACACATTCACAAACCCACCGATCGCCCAGACATGAACGCATACCCTCGTTCTCGCTCTAGGTGAAATTTAGTTCATAAATCCCCCAAACTCTTTACACTGTTTTGAAACCTCACACAGGCAAGTTTAAACTCTCTCATATTTTCTGCTGTGAACGGATTAGGCTGTTTGACATCAATAGAGTGAAAATATCTTTCTATTTGGATTAATACAATTCTCTGTCCATTCCTTTCAATCTTGGTCTATCGTTTTCTGATTTCGCCTTTATTTTGCCTACGGACATGATCGAGCCTGTGAATTTGGTCTAGGGAATGTCAATGCTTCTTCGACTGAATGAGGGAAGGCTTCAGACATGTACTAGAGCTGGTTTAGGGTTTACCTGCCTCGGGGCCTAAAACTTCGACAAAGTCTTTTATTGGTTAAGTGGATTACATGCTGTCTGCTGAGAAGGGCAATCTACAAACCAGAGCTGCATGGGTAACAATTCTTAAAGAAATTAAAAATAAAAGTAAAGCCCCATGTTCTCTTCCTTCTAGTCTGAGGTTACGTTTACAGTAAAGTCATGTTTGTAATTTTTGGAGGCGCTATTATATTGCAGAAATGCAATATAAAACATATTTTTATGATATCAAGGGTGTATAAAGACCTTACATAATGAAGCGTTGCTTTTACTTTGAAAGAGCTATTTCTATCTACATACACAGCGGGTCCCCTTGCATGGAATTCTCCATGTTGTTTCTACAGTAGCCCTAAACAGATAAACTGCTCTACAGAGTGCGCTTTTGTAAATGCGTTTTCTCTTTTGGCAAAGAGGCAAAAATGTGACAACATTTTTGTCCATGTGAGTCACGATAGTGCTTCGAAAAGGAGGGGGGGGTTATGGTGTCGGTTGCAATTCACAACCTCACCGCTAGATGCTGCAAAACTCCATACATTGGACCTTTAATAAATCAAGCAGTTCAGATAGATAGCAATTATAATTTTAAATGTATAAATATTACAAATAGGAGAGTTGTAAAACGGTATTAAACAGTATAAAAAAGTTTAGCAGAAATTCTGGATTCTTTAGTGCACAAAAACTAGACTGCAGAATTCTCACAGATTGAGTTGACCAGCTGCCCCTGACCTATTGAATGTTATTACGGAGATGTTTTCATCTCATCTGATTTAATCTTTAATCTCTTTCTTTTATTATTTTACATTCAGTCCTCGATGAAGAACGGAAAATTAGTTTAAAAGAAGACAAGAAGACAACATGCCCCCACAAGCACCACCATTGAGAAAAAGATCAGAACTTTTCAGAAAAGAAAAGGAATAACAATTTGTGTTTCTGTCATTTCCTTAACTAACTGATGGGCTTTCAGCCACACTCAGAATAACAGGAAATGTACCCACACTTCTCACTCGCTCCCTGAGCAACTGAAAATAAGAACTTTCATAGAACATATAGTTTTTGAAGCGTGTTTTCAAAACGCAACCCTTCAGAGCTTTGTGACTGAAAGATGTTGCAAAAACCATCAAGTTTGACAGCTCACACATGTTTCAAGATGCTTTTAAAACATTTAACTATGTTTGTCAATATATTTCCGGCACATACGGTAAATTCTCATCATATTAATACGAGTAATTGGAACGGTTAGAGTATGTAAGCTTGTAATGGCTGTTCATAGAAAACAGCTTCAAGAAAAGCATGGCCACTAGTTAGAGTCATTCAAATGCATTCAATACAACTCTGAAGGGAACACCACTAAGAGCGTTCACACCACAATGCATTACACAAGCAACCCAACTAATGGATATTAATGGGCAATTAACCATACACAAATTGCCAACAACGGAAAATAATTTGCATAGAGCTGCCTCATTTGAGATTATTAAACATTACGAGATGTCATCCATTATTAGTGTGGAGTGCTGTGAATTTCCCATCACTTATAAAAGTGCCGGTAAACACTTAAAAGTACTAAAAGTGAGGCCAGTGCAAATGTACGGGAGAAATTAAGTGCTCAGGTCATTGTGAAGAAAATAAATAAACAAGCACCTGCATTAGCCTCCACTCAGACCTCTTATTAAATCTTCTGAAATTACCTACTGTAAAATTGCATATATTTTAAGACAACAAATGAATGTCAAATTAAACCAAAAAGTTTCTCAACTACAGGTAAAGGACCACGCGCATCACCTCAAAATGTGGTTTGTTTCAACTTGTGGTTGGGTAAAATTTCCCTCCGGAGTAAGAACTTTGAAGGGTTAAAGGATGTACGGGACCAAACAACTGCTTCATGAAGTGCCGTTCTGCGTCACCATCTGCGCCAATAAGAAGCCGTCGTCACCACGCAAAGAATCTGCGCAAAGAACCATGGGAGTCCGAAGTGACCATCAGTTGTACCCTTCGAAATCCTTCATTCTGGAGGGACTTTGAAGTGGCCAGTTATGAGCACTTCGGTTTGGAACAACCCTTCAGTATGGCGGCCATGATTGTTGTCACTCCGAAGGGCCCTTCGGTGGGCGATATCCCAGTTGGAACGCAGGGAGAATATCCCAAATCGTAGTATGTTGAAAATAGTATTCCAAAGATTCCCGGAGGGTCTATGACTTCCGGTGGAAATACTTCCTAATCAAACAAGAGAAAGAAAACACTGCAGTGAACACACTAGATTATATACAAACTGTTCACAACCAAGTGTGTATTTGTAACAGAAGCCAGCAAGTAATAAAAGAAAGAAAGAATTTTTTCGAAAGAAAAAAATACTGCGACAATTCTTCATGCTAGTTTAGAAAAAATCAAAAAGCAAAATAATAATGTAAGTGAATACACACAAAAGTACAAATTACAACCAGTCAAATTGTAGATGTAAGACACGTTTCATTTGAATCCTCATGCACATTGGAAGTAGCACAGTAGTTAGTGCCAGTAATTTAGAGCGCTATCTAAGAAAGTAATTGTTGGCTTTGTAAACAGTTTTGATGGCCAGGCAGCCGAGGAACGGAACGGGTGATTGCGTATTGATCAGAAGAATGTGTGCACAGCAGTCTGCGTAAAGGTAAAGGGAGTGGTGGGGGGGGCTTCCTCCCACAAGGTGACATAGGTCAGAGACTCGAGCTGGATCTCAGCAATAGTTCAGGCAAGAATGGCAAACAGAAACCATCCCTGAGATGATGAAGAGGTTAAATGGGGTTTTGTGGATTTGGAGAAGGTTTTATTCCATCCCTGTAAGTGAATCGATGTGGATCTTTGTAAACAAAATTCTGCCTTTGACTTCGCTGAACTCTCGAGAGAAATTGTTAATAGTTATGTAGATGTTTTACGCCGGACTACAAGTGTGTCGAATGCTAAACGCAGAAACTGGCAAGAGATGTCAATACCAATTTGACCTTTTTGAGAGCAGAAGCTGAGGTTTTAATTGAACTGTAAATATGACTGCCACCCAAGGTGTGAAAAACACAAATAGAGAAGCAATGCAGTGCTTCGCGGAGTTCAGACATGAATAATAACTGTAAAACATGATTTTAATGAAAAAACAAATAATAAACAACATTGGTTAAAGTGATAATCATCAAAACAATTCCACAATGTGTCAGTTTGTCTTTAATACATTGCGAAAAAAAGTGCGAAAAAATGCTGCCGTCCAGCTGGCAGCATCTTGTAAAAAAAAGTGATGGTCAATCGGTTGACTTTGATAAACACTGCTTCATAACTCCATTTCACATATTTTTACTTTTTTATTTACTTAATTTACACCTTTAATGGCACATCATTTACTACTCACCCTATTTAAAGCCCAGTTACAAATTAACAACCGTGGTTCCTAGGGCAACAGTGCAAACCTCGCGACATCTGTCAAGATTTTGCAGAGGCGTAAGAAAGTCTTTCCTGGAGTTTAATTATCAAGCAACAGCTTCCGAACAAACACTCAGACCATCGGCTGGAGACTAATAAACGCCCGGACTGAATGCATTAAACATTACCACAACGTCCCTGGGTACAGGGGTTCGGATGGAGCGAGTGACTGTTCGAGTGTGAAAGAGAGAGAGAGAAAGATGAAACGGGGATGGAGAGAACGAGCAGCCTTGCCGGGTTTCGACACTCACTGCTGAGTTGACAGAGGATGAGCTGAGTGTAATGACAAATGAGTGAAGAGATCACAGCATGAGGTCCAAATGAGAAACAGGAAGAGAGAGAGAGAAAATAGGAGAGAGAGAGGTTCTTTCTGCTGCTCTGTAAATAGATAAGATTCGGCGGCTGTCAGTGGTCCTGCCTATTCATCACTATAATGTCTACCTTGGGGTTGGTTAAATGTTCCAAGGAAACATCAAGGTCATTCCGTCGGCTAAATAATGTAATAAACTTAGCAAATGCCTGATTTGTGCGTTTCTTAATGTGCTGGAAATGACAGAGACACCAAGCCGAGCTCATTGTGGTGAGCGATCTAATAAGCCTCTCTATCTAGTAAATAAGGTTAATGCATTTTGTTGGATCATTTACTTTCTGTGCTTTAAATGCCCTCTGATAAATCTCTCTGTGCAACACAGGATGCTGTGTTCCTGCTCTGTTTCTACTCTTCTGCGCACGGCTCATTAGTTATAGAGAAACGTGCAAGGTTAGATGAAGTATTTGCAAAATAGGAAATAAAATAGCCCTAGTTTGGACTGCGGACAAATTGAATTACCAACTCGAACGTCAAACTCGAATTTCGAGCAGTTAATTTAAGATGCCTCACATGAACTTAATACCCAAACTCTCTGACCTTCGCAAAGCGAATGAGGCAAGCCATCATAATGAAATGTAGAAGCAGCGCCTTTCTGCAAGAGTGACAGGTGCAGGAAATTACATCATCAAACACCGCCACCTGTCAGTTGATTGCCTGGCCTGTTTTGAACTCAATTGACCTCTGAAAGTTTTATAACACAGAACAACCATGCTGATTTAGTCATAACCTGCCTTATAAATTAACAGGAAAAGTGATGTTTAAACTATTCATAGGCCACAACTTACATATGGCAGAAATACAGAAATGAACTAATAAGAGGTATAGTTATTCAACTTTATTAATAAATAAAATAAATAGCCTTATAATTAAAAAATTAAATAACAAAGAAAAAAACATTTTGGCACTGGTCATAGTGCCCCAGATAGTGCTTTTACTAAACTTTAAAAATGTTGTAAGCGAAGAGAGGGAGTACCCAAACAATCTTTCTCATATGATGAATTCGTAACTGCGACCATGAGACCGTTTTTCAAAACGGAACTTTGAGATTTTCTCCAATTAAACCACTTTGTGTTTATTTTTAATTTGTTCACTTCTTTCGTCGGCCTGAGGGATCTCGAAATGGATTCAGACATTTCCGAGATTTATAACAGCCTCTTTGCCATACAGACTGCATGAAAAATTGCTGCTTGAAAAATTAAATTTTAAAGAGTCGAGGCCTGATGGTTGCAGAGGAATTAAAGGTCCATCTTGGCCTTTACCGTCACAACCTTATACTGAGAACATTTTCTTTCACAATCTGTACATTTAGTCACCCATTATGACGACAGTAATTGACCTGTACAGTACCTTGTACAGTATACATTCAGAATATTAGCTGAGTTTTGGTAGTAATTCATCTTTTACTCGGATGAACAATGCTTAAATTTCCTTTCAAGCGCTTTTAAACCACACTGTCACAAGATGATCTTGGTAGTTGCAGCATAGTCCGATTGCAGCATCTTTCAGTTTCCTCACCACCAAGGTTAGCTTTTGTTGCGATAACTTGATGTAATTTCACTTCTGCGTTATTACTTTAAAAGATAAAAGAAAATAATTTGCACTGGAATTTATTAATATCTACACCACGTAGGCCCGGCGTACTAGGCTATGACTTAGTGGAATTAAGATATTTATGTTGATTTTCTAAAAATGGCTTATAAGAATACATGACTTGTATTTTAAAATATTAAAATTTTAAAATATTTCTGGGCAATAATTATATTAATTTACCGATAGATGGCGCACTTTCGAAACAACAACAAAAGTCGAAGCTAAATGACGTTTTGTAGGAGAGTGGAATTATGAGACATTTCGTTTTCACCATCCAGAGGCGTAAAGACATGGCCCATCATATTCACGAATGAGGTCGTTAATTAATTTAATTTTATGTCATCGTAATGAATTAGCTTTCAGAAATGTGGAATGTAATGCTACGTTAGCCCGCGACTGATGTTGAACTTTGTCAATTGATTTGGTATCGTATTGCTACACAGTTTTACCTGTTTAAAACACTAAATTGGAACGAACCCATAGAATTTATGAGTAGCAATATTGGCTACATATTTTTGTGCCACACGTACTGTATTTCATCGGGTAACTGCATTCATAACTATTCAAATATTCTGTTGATGAGTGTTTTGTGTACAATAGAAAAAGTTCTTACCAGTCTATTAAAACACATGGGAAACGGAGTCTTTGTCGAGTTCAAGTTGGTTGCGAAGCACTCTCCATTTAGAAAGCGCCACGCTGAAATTAATCCTTGTGTTATTTCTTCGTTTGTCCCTAAGACTGCTTGCCTCATATGGCCTACGTTTACACATTTTGGGGTTTCATTTACTTGCCAAAGAGTAATCGTGATCCATAATAACAGAACAACAGTTGCTGCGTCCCACATGCTGTATAACCACTTCTACATTTGCGTGTATTGTCGTTTTTAAAACTGGAAACTGAGGGTAGTGCGGAGCACCGGATATTAAGTCACTGATATGCGACAAATACAAGGGAGACAAGGGACGGGCCATTATTTCAAATAGGAATTTCTCTTGATTTGCACATTCTTGGCAAAATTTGGGATAATGTAAGTACGCAACTGCATGAAATATATCACACTATGCAAGTAATTTTTGGATATTTCATAAATACACCCTTCAATACGGTGGCTTTAAGACGTGGTGCACATTCATTTTAGTCTGGGACTAGCTTTAAGCCTCGTCTGTGAAACCAGATCATAATGTCTAGGTTTTAAACAACATTAAACACGCTTGGGAAAATTGAAAAAAAAGCATAGCCTTTAATCGTCATGGTTACAGTATCCCAGCATGCCTTGCCTGTAACCACGAGAATTCATTCCAGATTTACAGCTTTTATTCCCCAACATGGCATTCACCGGAGAGACGAATGACCAAGTTGACCAGATATGGAAATGATTGCTCAACAAACCCTAACCAGAAACAGCTGGCCCTTTAATTCAACTCCACTCACCTTTTCATCACACTCTCTATACGGAGCATTAAAAAGATCTGAAGGGGACAAAGCTATTGAAGCTTAAAATGCAGATGAGGCTGAGCTGAATGTAAATGAAACACCTCACCTTATACTGACAAAAAAAGTCGGTATTTCGGGGAAACTTTGTGTAAACATGTTGACCTTGTGACACTGTCAGGTTATGAATGCATGAAATGTTCTGCATATTTTATACTCCTCTGGTTTCCTTATTGGTTGTTGGAATTTTTTTCTCGAGTTGTTCATTTCTTATTGGACATCAGCCATTTAAATTCAACATTTTGTCTGGCACCAGTCTAGTTCTTAGTACTTTAACTTATCGTCCTTCTCTACAGTTCTTGGATGAGTTCCACTCTAAAATGAGCATCGCTGAGCTCGGCTGACTCTGGAGGGCAGAGCACTTGTGAATAATGAGTGCTCTAAAGTGTGCCGGCCTGGCAATAATGTCTCACAGGCACACAAAGATATCCATTAATGCCACTTTATTTATTATTACCTTTATAACGTTGCAGCACAAATTATATTTATATAGATGTAAGAATTGCATCTTGTTAAATTACAATTCGTGGAAGTGAATAAAATTGCACGTCTTCTCACATTTTAAAAGAAAACTAATGGAAGTAATATTTCTGTCCAATTTTGAAAAAATAACCTCAGGTTTCAAAATGAATTGTAAGAAAGACGGTGAGGTTTACAAAGCCCCCTGAGATCTGTTTAGACCACTATGACGATAACTTAAATTCTGACCAAAATTCTGCAAGGATGCACTTTGGTCATTAACAAACTAGCAATTATTATTATTATGTTTTAAATGGATGACTTTGACTGAATAATGAAGAAAGAACAGCTAATAAGAGCTCAAAACAGATGGGAACTCCCACAAAATTGCATCTTAGACTGGGAACTCAAAAAGCTGGTATGATACAATGCCAAAAGAACATTTCCACAACTTTTAGGCAAAAGATGACCAATGGAAATGATTAAATATAGCTTTAATGCATTTTTGATTTTTTGCGGTCACAATATAATTCCCAAAGCTAGATTAGTTATTAATTGTTTTGATGAGTTTACTATCCTCAATTGTGGGAATCAATGAATAAGTTGTCCGATACTGTACCTCGGGATTTCGCAAACAGGGGTTTGCAAACTCTTGGTGGAAGGAATTAAAGGGTTTTCATGACTTCGTACACTGCCTACGAGTGTATATACAAGTTGTTTCCTTTTCTTTGAAATGTTAAATAATGTTGTTCATTCTAAGCTTGTGCCCTGAAGTTTCACATTTTTAATGAGCCAGCTCTTTACATTCGAATACATACTGATGGGTTGATGTTTTATTGTTCAGAATCAGAAGAGCTTGCACACAAAGAATTGTCTATGGTGTTGGAAGCATCTAGTACACACATTCAACATAATGACAAGACAAATTATAATAAAGATAGTGTAAAAAGACTATAAAAATATTTTTATATAATATATTGTACAGAATGGGAATCAAATATACTGTAAGAGATATTGTACGGGGTAGTTTCTTGTTGAATTTACATTATTTACAGATGAAATATACACTTGTGCAAATGGATAATGTTGTGTGCAGAGAAAGTGTTATACATGTAGAAATCAATTAACATACTTCATTTATTTATCATTGGAGTTTGGGTTCCTCGCAATAGGGCCGTGTTGGCTTGCTCACCCGGAGACCACTTTTTATAACATATTATTTATTAGAATGATCTTGTTTGTTCTGTAAACACTGTGTGCTGTGCTGTGTTTTACCTTTTCTGCGTTTTTTTAGACTGCTTGTAAAGCTGCTTTGGAACAATGCACATTGACAAAAGCTCTATATAAATCAAATTGAATGAAAGCGCTGGCCAGAGGGCAACAGTTCAAAAAGATTGTGTCCAGGGTGAGTGGAGTCAGTGTTCATCAGCTGGAGGAAAATCACTCTCAAAGTTATTCCAACAACTGTTCATCTGGAATGTCCTGGAACATTTTTCCTCACATATAAATGTGACACTGGACAACAAGTCTTAAGTGTCAATTTGTGCTTATCGAAAACATGTTTGGTGTTCGAAGACAACACCTTGTTTCTCGTTCGCTTTATGTGACCATACTTTATTGTTTTGTCATTGGAAACACAGGCTCTCAGCCCTGGCTGTGTTTTCTGCTGAAAAGGGGGCGGATACTAGCAGCTTGATACCAAACAGTGCGTTTCTACTAAGTTCGTAAAGTGGGCATGTAGCGCATGGTATATTAAAAGATATATGGTGTTTTTTGAGCTGAAACTTCACAGACAGATTATTTGGACCCGTATGATTTATATTACATTTGTGTAAAACTAGAAAAAAATCACTCCTTTAAAATAGCATTAAAGATACATTAAATGAACCCCAAATCTAATCAGTTATTCCCAGATATAAATATATACTTTTAAATATTTAACAGTTATCATATTCAGTGTGAACAGGTCTACAACTTCAGTTTATTTCTAAAGCATTTACACAGTTTTGGATTAGTTCTCAGCCAATATCTGACCGGAATTATGGTTTTAGAACCAACAATGATGTCGACAGGAACACATGGATCTCTGCACAATCAAGTTCACCACGGGACCGAGGACAACAACATTGCTCAAAGATAATGAATAACAAAGCAGGAGAAATGTCAAGTCCACAAAGACGAAGAATATGAGATTAAAAACTCTATTAATATGCCAATTCAGTTCACGAGGGGAAAAATAGGTAAAGCAGGAAAACAAGCCGGTGTGACAGTGAAAGAAACACAAGAAAATGATAGAACCACCTCTGAAAGCGAATGAAAAATGAAGGCAAAACTAAAGATAGAGAAAGTGCGAATAAAGAAGAGAAACAGAAAGAGGGATTGGGAGAGTTTCATGTTCAGTCTCAGAAGGGTGTGACATCCAGGGTGTTTTTTCCGTGATAATTGTGTAGTTGGACGAATTGAAGAGCCCACTTTCTTCTACTGTCTCGTCTCCAGTTCTTCTACGCTCTACTGTCTCGTCTCCAGTTTGCCCACCTCTAACTTCTTTTAACTTCGATCGCTTTCTCTGTGTTTGCTTTTGTTGTTCTTATTTATTGCAATCTCTGATACTTCTGAGGCCTCTGCAGAGTTGAGCCAGACACGATTTGGCAAATGAATAAAACATGTGACATTCTATCTGCCTGTTCTTTTGTTATTTGTGAATCCGTGCGCGTGTTTGAGATGCTATATTTACAGTTTGTGTCATGTTTTTGATTTTATATGAACATCAGCCGGAGGGTGAACACAATGAGCTCTATTATCTATTCAATCAGAAATCAACACCTCCTCCGTATTAATTCATATAGGAACAGAACTCCCTAACTGAGCAATTACTTATCTCCATATCACCATATCTCACTCAACCCCTTGTTAAGTCGAATCAGACATATTCAAGGCAAAGTCGGCCTTTAAACGCTTATCCAGTATTATAACTGTGTAAATTTGACATATTGATACGGTTTATTTACAAAATTCAAGAGCAGACATTGCAGCTCAAAAGGAATTAGAAGGAAAAGGCTGTAGACAAATGTTCTGAAGGTTTAGTTTAAATCTACTGAGAGCTCAGAGTGGAAGTGTATTTAGCTCATCATGAGTTTCCAAATCACCTCCTCTGTCTTTCTGTTTTAATAAACAGAGCGCTTGTCTTGTATAATCTGCGAATGAATTACTTGAATAAAAGACAAATCCAATTACCACCTCCATTTATTGCTAATGCCCATGTGCTGATAAGTGATGCCTTGTCAGTTTATATTTACTCATATAGTCACTTGTGTTAAAGGAGATTTAATGGTGCCCTCTATTATAAAGACAACACGTGGAGTATAAAGCTGGTGAACACTACTATTCTATTCTCTAACAAACTCCTGCATTTACTTCTGATGTTTTGCAGACCACGGATATTTATTGATGCTCTCCTAAGACCAAAATCACTAGTCTTGGTTTGTATCTGAGTCTCAAAACCCAGTCTTCTTTCAGATCACTCAAGTTTGGTATCTATGTAAAGCTTTGAAGTTTAGCTTTCGGGTTCATCTATTCTTCACAATGTCCCAATAGAGAGCGTAAAAACAAATCTGTTTCCTCTTAGCAACGGCCTACTCTGATTAACAACCTCAAAGGCGATTTTCTCAGTATTTAGATTTTTACAACCTTAGATTTCAGAGTTTTAAATAGTTGTATCTCGGGCAAATATTCTCCTATCCTAACAAACCTTGTATCAATGGAAAGCTTTTTAATTCAATTATATTGATAACTGTACTTTAAGTATATTTGAATTATATATTGTTCAACAGACGGAGTACAAATATGATTGGATTTCTGTTAGTGTAAATATAATTACATAGTTTAGATATAGTTTAAATAGTTGTACCTAGACCCAATATTGTTCGATCCTATAGAATCTTAGGACATTTAAGTAGTTTTTGCAAATATGCTTTATAAAAAAACATAACTGGTTTGCATTTTGAGGAAAACAGTTACTGATGTATTTCAAGAATTGTCATTGCAACTGTTTTCAGTTTAGAAAGCTCCAACGTTTGTTGAAGTCTTAAGCCTTGTCCGGGAAACCTTCTTTAAGTCTTTTACTAAAAAGCATACAGTAAAGTCCATTAATATTTTTTCAGTTGAATGCGAGGACAATGACTGAACAGCTTGGTCTTGTGTTTTGGGACAGAACGGTAGGCAAATCCTCTTACAGTATTTTACCTTTCTGGATATTCCTGGCTTGGAGGTTCATTATACATACAAAAATAATAAATCATTTAATTAACATATTTAAAAATGCTTAAGCAGTGGAACGCATTCTAAACTTTGGTACACACTCAAGAGAACTAATCAAAAGAAGTTAAACTGATTCCCCAAATCCCTTCTCCCACTATAGAGCTGCAAGCTTCAGAAAAAAGGTTTAGCATCATTGGTCCCCTTCTCTCTCTATCTCTCTCTCATAATCTGTCTTGTCACCTTCCCATCCTGCAGGATCCATGAGTGGGGAGAGGTGTAGACTCCTGCTCTCTCATTAAAAATGATCACTCTGTGGTGTTCTCAGCTAACCACACACCAAGCACACACCGGGGCTGACAAGACATCACGCTCTGACGCTGGCAATATTCCCATTTTAGGCCCATAAAAGAGCCCTATAATGGGGACAGTTTCATTATGGGTGTTCCTGGGGAGAGAATGGAGGTGGAAAAAAATAATAATATGACCTTGAGCTGTCAGGACAATTTCAGCACACACCACGAGTCCCACAGGAGCCCAAACATGAGTGCTGAATTCTGCTTCTTTCATTTATGAGACAAACATGGAGGGAACAAAATATAAAGAGCTAGAGAGAGACTAAAAATGAGAATAGCATTAATTTAGTGATCTATACCGCAGTATAAATGTATTATATTCAGAACAAAATATAATTAACAACACTAATGTATATATGTAAAGAGTAGTTCATGCACATATAAAAAATTCTCCCGTAACTTACTCACCCAAATGTTATTCACTTCAGCAGACATTAAAGGAGCAATGTGGATTTTAGCGGCATCCAGTGGTGAGGTTGCGAATTGAAACCAACGGCTCACTTCACCCCTCCCGTTCGCAGCATTACTGCGGAATTTTTTTCGAGTAAAGTGTAAGCATCTCACTCTTGATTTCTTTTGAAAGTGTTTCTTGTTTCAATCTGAGCGATGTTTGGACTGATGTCTGATCACTCGTGCTCTATAATGTGGGATTATCTCTACATATGCACCATGCTTGCCATATGTTCAACACCTGGTCGATGGTACCACAAAGTATCACAACACTACTGGTCTGACAAAAACCCAATCAGAAATGGCAGACAGATGTTTTTTGGTTTCATCAATGAGAACTCACCCAAGCAGATATTCAGATGTTGAATCGAGGAACAAACTTCGGGACAAACATATGTTATCTTGAGAGGATACTTTATTTATCTCCCTTTCTCTTGTATCATCGTCTTCATTAGAAATGCTTTTATTGCTGGAACTCATAAGGGTGTCATTTAAAAGTGTTCACTGTACTGCCTTGGGCATACGATTATTAAAAAGCAAAAAGGCAAAAAAGACTATTAAAAGAAATGTGCATCTATCTGTAGGCCATAGAAAGAGAGAGCGGGTCGCACAAAGAGTGGAAAGAGAGATCTCAATTTCAGTGTGAAACACAGGGGATGCGTCTCTAACACATGTTAATGGATCCTGGCATATCTTTGAACTTGTGATCTCTCTCCCACTTGCTGAGAAGCAAGGAGGGGAGGGAAATATTTAGTCAATTATTGCAAAATGAGTCCTTTTGAAAGCGGCTTCCGAAGGGAGATGCTCTTTTAGGGGAGATATTGGAAATTTGGAGAAAGCATGCTGGTAAACAACAGGACATAATTGAGAAAGAATTATAACAAACTGAAATGACAACTCACATGCACACATATTGTAAACATCTATAATTCCGTTATTTATTTACTATCATGTTCTTTCTATCTTGTTTTGCTGACAAAAATGTCTTAGTTATTTTGTGTCCATACAATGGAAGTCAATGTGGGGCGGTGTTGTTTGGCGGTGTTGTTACCAACCTCCTCCAAAATATCTTCTTTCGTGTTCTGCAGAAGAAAGTCAGTTTGAGTACATGATGAAGGAATTTTAGTATAAACTATCCCTTTAAATCCTGGCTTACAATACACCCACACTTACATGAAAATGCACACGCATGCAGACGACGGCCTTGACCTCTGACCTTTAGTAGGGAGACAAGGAGAGGCAAGCAGGGTTATCCATCTTCCGTGGCTCATCCATCTTCATCCGTTCAGTCATCTGTCCATCCATCTACCCATCCATTCAATTCCCTCTCTTTGGTATTGGCTACTGAAAGTCTCGGACTTATTACTCATTCTACCTGCTCGCTTTCATCATCCTTTTTGTCTTTCCACATCTTTCTCTCTTGGCCCATCTCTATGTCACGCTTTGACAGCTGCCCTCGACTCTCTACCCCTGTTATTAAGCTCCGCTCGTTGTAAACCCACACTATGAAACCATTTCAGACTATAGATATCTAAAATGTTATTTTCATTTTCATAACGAAATCTTTGAAAGCGGCGTAAAATCAAGCAGTCCCCTCGGCGTGTTTACGCCGTTATTTCGCTGTGACCCTCGCACTGCTTTTGAATTTCTCATCATGTGGTGTGATACAATCGTTGACAGTTTTTCACTTTCTCGCTCGCAGTGAATATTTCATTTCCAGTGTCGTACTTTCTCGGGATTCAAAGAATCTCTCACTTAAGGGAGGCTCTGGGTTCTGGCAGGTGTATTGCTTCAACACGGCCTCTTTGGAAGAAAGGAGCGAAGGCGGTCAGGAGATCAATCTAAGCTTTGCCTGTAGATGTGAAAGGAACAAAGTGTGTACCTCACAGGAAAAGTAAAGAATACGATTGTGAGTCAGACAGATTTTAGAGTTGTGATATCTCCAAACAGGCCTCAACGGAAACTTCTTGTATTGCACTTCTAAAGTATCTGCCGCCTATCTGCAACACGAGACTGTGGTAGTTTTCAAAGACGTATAAACAGTTGATAAAACAGTTCATAACAACAAAACATGTACAACGGACTTTTGTTCTGTCCTTCAGCTTGTTTTGGCTTTTTTGACAAGATGTCATGACTCGAAGAACGGACTGTGCTCCGAGATAAAAGATGATGTAGGGATAATTCACAGAAAATAAACAATCTGTCTTTATTCCTCCTCATGTCATGCAAAACCTATTTATGACACTTTCTTCTGTGGAGCACAGAAGAAGATACTTTGAGAAATGTCTCCGTGGTTTTGTGTCCATACAATAGAAGTCAATGGGAGTCGATGTTGTTTGGTTAACGACGTTCTTCCAATTATCTTCTTTTTTGTTCTGCAGAAGAAAGTCATATAGGTTTTGATTGACACAAGGGTTCATTTTTGGCTATACTATCACTTTAAAAAGTTGGGTAAAACAGCATTGCTAATAGAATAACACTGTGATACAATTCTGGCTGTGTCAATCAACGTGTCTCCGGTCTAATGCACATACAAAATCAATATCAGACTGTGTGATGCATTGCTTCCCTCGACTGTGATGCCCATGTTAATAAATACAGTCTGCCTTTGCACAACATTAAAAAGTAAACACAACATATTTGCCATCTTGATGTGGCTTTTATGTACAGCACTTCAGACAGGGAAATTTGACCAGAATATAAAGGGCTAATAAGCCCCTGAAAGCCAGTGGTCCTTAAACATAAATGTTATCCAGTTATTCATTGTACCTTATCCTGAAATAGTTAGAAGAAAATCATGAATTATTTCAAATAGGTATTAATATAAAGGTTGATTTTCTACGATTTAAATTGTACAAGTTCATAAGCAATTGCCACCTGGTAAAATACGTACATATTAATTTCGGAACATCAGTTTGGATTGGCCCACAGTCCAAAAAAACAACAACTGCTCTTTTTCGTCGTAAGGAAAGCGCTGTTGATATTCAGCTACAACTGCATTCCTCTCAGCTGCGCTGCCCTTAAGGCACATACTGTTCTACTGCGAGTGCATGTGTCCGCATGAGCGCGACCAACATCGGGTTTGTCTCATTGACTGATGCGGTTTGACAGTCTGTGATCAAATTCTTTGTCAGTTTCTTTCTGTGTATCAGATAAAGCAAGAATGAAAGCAGAACCAATCTGTCTTGAACACAAATCTGATTCCTCTACATCTGTTCATCAGAATTACCCCCTGTGGATGCCATTTCAAATCTTCCTGAAAAAAATCAATCGGCGGAGATGCACGCATGTAAAACGCTTTTCATTCCACAAATGTGTGTTTTCACAGAATAGGATCCCTGGATTGATTTTTTTCACATTGCTTTTCTCCTTTTGCCCTATGAAGATACAATACTCCCTGTTGATCAACAATCATGCACCGCCTTGAAAAGATGCTGCCCAACATCAATGTATTCTTTGGATCAGATCATTCAAACATCACCTCTTTCAGAGTTCACAATGCCTATTATTTCTATCTGCTTTACATTAGCCCTCTCCTTCTTTGCTTCAGTTTGCTGTCAGTCCAGATTCAGAGAACAAGAGTGCCAGCTGCTCAAGCAGGCTGTTGCTCAGATTGTTGAGGAGAAGGGAATCAACCGTCAGTTCTTTGCGTTTCAGCAGTTTGCTAATTGTTCCCAATGCTTTCTGTCACCTAAATATGCTTCTATCATCGTAATGAATTATATCTTTGTTCTTTTAATGTCATTTTTGGGAAAAGAAAAGTCAGAGAGGAACAAAGACTTTTCACAGAGCAAAACCTTCTAAACTGGACGAGGTGCTTTGTGCGGAGATGACACACATCATGAGAAGCAGGTTAATGAACGTGGTCTTCAGATTTTGCCCACACTGATAGAACCGTACACCGGGTTACTTTCTTTTTTTTCTCCTGAATTTAATGTTTTCACAGGCACATATAGCTGTTTCCTGTAATGAATAATAATCACTTCAGAACAGGATCTCACTTTTACACACATCCCTGATAAGATTTGCTTCATTTTCACACCACCGGTGGAGCAATCTCTGTTGTAAATGTGTCGTGTGGCGTGACTATCAAATAAACACTTGAAGGTAAAAATATTCAGTTGAATGAGTCTTGATCCTAAGAAAACAAAGAAAGAAAAGTAACAGTAAAAGAAACGCATTAACAAAAACGTGTAAATATGTTGTTTACAGTATTATTAATACTTCATATTTTTTTAATAGATCCGTGGAAAAACTAAGAGACCCTTACAGTTGACTTTATCACGTTTTGATGTGTGGAAATTCAAGTTCACTGTCTGTTGGATTTCAACAAAATAAAATCTCAGGAATGACACAGTCTCCAAACAGTAAAGTGAAGGACTGAAAGGAAGCAAAGATGAATGAAAAATATCAGGCTTATTCAATATAATTTTTTAAAAGTACTGTGTTGTTTAAGCACGAATATGAACTTGATTTCTTTCCAGCATGCATGATCTGCAAACAAAGCATCTTGTTATTTGACCAGTTTGTTGAGTTTCAATGAGTGCTCCTTTAATAGGCCGCTCACATTTCTGGAACACATCTAACATTTCTACACAAGATGCATAATGAATATGAATATTGCTGTCAGATAACAGTCTTGCTGTGATGTCCAGCAGTTTGGCTCCAGGCGAACTGGCCGTGTATTCTGGTATATTCAAGTGTCCCATAATGCCTCTGTTAGCAGTCTTCCATTTGAGTCAACCACTGTCCTCACAGCGGTCGTTCTTTGCTCTTAAATAAATATTTAAAAAGCCTATTGTTTAAAAAACGATTTAGCTTCCCTATCAAATGATTGGCTTTATCAATTTAAAGAAATAAAATTGGTTCACCAGAGAGGGAGGCAGAGGTCTGTTTGGTATTCAGAGAAGTGTCGCTACCACAAGGTCAGATATTGTGAGGGGGGTCTCGAGCATTTTGAAGGAGGTGAGATGAGGTCAAGTCTCCCTTTCATTGTTCACGCCAAAGAAAAAGCGAGAGAAAAAGAAGGTGGTGTGCATTTTTAAAGCACGTCCTGCGGGACCGGGAGGTAACCAGCCATGCATTAAAACACACTCAACCTTTCAACACACACACCCATTCACAAGCTATCCATTCGTCAATCTGCACCTCTCTTCAGCACATCATCCTCCCTCCATTTTTGGCCCTCGCAGGTCTCTTCCCGGTGGACCGCACAGTTCCACCCGTAGCGTGTTTGCGAGCGTCAGCCATAACGGAGCGTGTAATGTTGGGATTACACCGCTGCGCTCAGTGTCGAGTACTCCCACGAGGCAACCGATCTCCGCAGACAGGATTTCATTGCTCCAGTGTGCTACCGGGTGCTCCTTTAAATGCCAAATTGCATTTGCAGGGCCTCAATAATTCATTACACGGTTACATATGATTTCCCTCCTTTTAACTTAGTTCTGTAAATGAGGACCTGGCAACCTAACGCAGAGGAGGGGCGGCGGTCTCCAAAACGCTCTATCCGTCTTACTGTCTGTCCCTCCGGCTATTACATTAAACAGCGCCTCCTCTTTTCCCTTTTATTAGACATTAACAATTCTACTGTTGTAAATGAGGGCAATTCTTTCTCCCTGGGTCTTAGCAGATGCTAATGGCACTCTGTGTGGGTGGAGGGCTGAGCTGTCAGCGCTGTTTCTTGTTTAATTAGTTCAAGACAAAAGATGTCACAATGTCACAAAGAATGAAGTTCATTGAGGGTAGGCGCGGAAATCTGAGCTGCGTGCAGATTCTCTAATGAAAGAAAGTCAGTTTTATTAGGTGGGGATTGCTCCGGCAACAGAGCGGGGTCCAAAATTCTGTTTAAGTTACTTTGACATAATGACAAAGTTACATGGTGCGTTCCCCACGCAGAAGGATCAAACAAACTTTCTAAATCAGTGGCTGTCAAGTCAAAAATGAGTCAGAGGTCTGTTCTGAAAGGAGACAGAATTTGCTAAGCGCAGAAAATAAAAAGCAACTAATTGTTCTGTCAACAAACTACAGAAGGTTCTGAAGAAAAAAGTTTTTACTTACATTTTTGGGTGAAGTATCCCTTTAAAGGTTATACATCCAATCAAACTCAAGATTTTCACTTGTCATGTGATAGCCAAACTATCAACACAGTCTCACAGGAATTTGTGACATTTTCATACACTGTAATCTTTAAATTTGTTCTTACTGACACAAATTTCCCCCTTCCACACGACTTTTCTTCATGTCACCCAGCACGACTTTCAATCTAATTTATTTTAATAAGCGGTATTTTTAATGTGTATAAATTTTTATTAAACGCAATCTCATGGGAATTCACCTATTTTACAAGGTGGTTCATTTGTTTGAATTCCTATTTCCTACCATCTCATTGGTTTGTTTTGTTATGATTTGACTTTTCCCCTGTAATGTCAGGTTCGGGGGCGAGGTTAGGGCAGCCATTTATCGTTGTTCTGCCACCTCGTGAAACTCACGTTTTCAGCTAAATTAGCCTTTACGCTGTGATTTTGGGGTGAAGGAATGTGTTGGTTAGCCACATCCCAAAATATGTACAACTTCTTTTGATATCAGGTTATATTTAAATGTAAATACATACTTGAAAGTCTTGTATTGAAAGTAGTGCTGAGTGACATTAAAAAAGGTTGTGCTCACTGATACGAAAAAATAGGAATATTCGTGTCTATGCCACAAACTGCCATGAGACTGGGTTAGAAGTATAGGCAGATTCCAACAGGGCCCTTAAACCAAACTGAAACAGGAGAAGGAAAATATGAGACAGAATACAGGTTTCGTCTGTTTATCATATTTTTTATATTTGCTTTTTTGATGTTCAGTGACTCCAAAAGGAATTCGGGCACGTTTTAAGTCACATTTGTTTTATTTGTTATTGCATACAGAATATCAAACCAAGTGTCATCTGGAAACAAATAATGTGGCTTTATTCGGAGTCTTTGTTTTATCTAGTGCATCTATAAAGGCATTTGAGATCTCATATCACAATAAAAAAAAACATGTTTCACTCATGTCTCACAACCAGAAAGTGTCTGTACATGTGTCGTCATTTTTTATTCTTAAATCCAACAAACATCTTTTAATGAAATATTTTGTTTGCGTTATCATATTTGCTTTCATACTATACTTCTAGGGCAATGACATTTGTACAGTAAGTGTGGCTTGTTCAAATACTTCGGGGCCGCCGTTGTGCTTACGTGAAATCTAAGCCGGTCACTTTAATTAAGCTGAATCATGACAAGCTCATTAATGAGGTTTATATGCTAATGTAAAATGGAAATGCAGACTTTTTTCAGGCACTTTGGCTTTGTTTTGCTTACCTCAGCCTCTGGATGCTGCACCGCTGACAGGTCAGAGAGTCTGCGGCGATTCCAAAATGCTAAACATGCGCCTCTTATATACTATACGCAGCGCTTTGTAAAGCAACGAGAAGTGAGGGTATCATTTTGTAACAGACCTGAAATACTTCTCCATCTTCTCTTGCTAATGGTGTCGCGTAATTTTCACTTCATGCTTGACTGTGGCCTGCCGTCCTTAAGAGGAAATCATAAGCAGTCAGCTGGTGGTGGTGTGTATGCTAACTTGAATTTTGACATGATAATGTTATATCCGCTGTCACCTCACGACGCTAATGAAAGAGCTTGAGGACGGCAGTACACTTTCAGTCCATCTCTCTTTATTTGGTGCACTTGTATTGCTACGCATTTTTTTTAATGAGGTCATAACTGAGCGGTCAAATGTCACCCGCATACACATTCATGAATCTGAAGACAGCACTTAACGTATATCACACAAACTCGCATGAGCCGAGGCAGAAAATGATCTTTGCTCTGACCAATGGTCTTTGCTTTGACATGACTCTTCTCTCTCTCTCTCTCTCTCTCTCTCTCGCCCACTGCAGTAGCTGGTAAACAGGTAGTGCAGAGGAGGATACTGATAATATTTCCTGGACGTTGTGTCTGTTTTCCTCCTCTGCATCCCAGCCTTTACCCTCACATGGCACGATGGCCCTCTGCTTGACAGGACCGCAGCCATGAGAGGTGGAAAAGTAAAACAAACCTATGGGGCTTAAGAGTGTGCAAGTCAACCTGCCAATACAGAACGCACCCTAATCACAGCCCTCTCACACAAAGGGACATAAATGGCCTTGTGGTTCCTGTGAGACAAGAACCTGCTGGCTGACATACACTTAAGCACAAATCTAACATCAGCACTGACCGGCTTTTTTTAAGGGCCTGGGAGATATTTAACCTGATTAGAAGTGCCAATACGCCTGGAGGGACACTACAGGCTTTGTCATGGATTTCCTGGAGGAGGAAACTACAGGAGGGATGTTCTGTCCGTGAAGACTTACTGTTCTCCTGAGTGGCCAGAATATTCAATTGTATCAGCCTCACATGACACATGAACTTTACCTATAAAGCTACAGTTTGTGAAAACCGCTACTAGAGGGTGCACGATCAAAACAACAACAATGGAATAGCTCGATGGCGCTGTGAAGAAGCGTGGAAGGAAGGGATCTGTTGTCTCCACCGCTGATGGCCATCAATCAGACAGGAACGAGAAATCATGTTAGCGGATGAGGTAAAGTTATGAAGCTTTATAAATGTTTCGTATAATTGGGGTCCATAAATTAGTGACGGCTAGAAACAAGCTAGTGGCTTGCTAGATGCTAGACACTACTACCGCATTTGTCCACGACACTCCCTGCGTTCCAACTGGGGAACAGCGGAGTGACAACAATCATGGCCGCCATAAAGAAGGGTCGTTCCAAACTGAAGATCTCATAAACGGCAACTACAAAGATCCCTTCAGAATGAAAGATTTCGAAGGGTTCAACTGATGGTCTCTTCGGGCTCCCATGATTCTTCGCAAAGATTCTTTGCGTGGTGACGACGCCTCCTTATGGGGGCGGGATGATGACGCAGAAGGGCACTTCAAGAAACGGTTGTTTGGTCCCATACACCCTTTAACCCTTCAAAGCTCTCACTCCGGAGGTATACCATTGTTGTCAAGAAGGTTCTACATCATTAAAGGCAGTAACAAAGGGCAACACGGATATGACGCCATTGATAGACGATTGCACAGCACCGTGTCACTGTTTAGAATGCTGATTTTCTCACGATTTACAGGTAGTTGGAAACATTTGAGATATTGTAAGTACTCAAAAGAATTAACAATGGTCTAGTGGTTTTGGGATATTTTACTGCAAAATTGTTACAAACTCAATTTGTAATTTTTTTGGGAGGATCTATTGATATGCAATATGTGTCTTCAGAGGTATGTTAAGAGCTTACATAATTTAGCGTTGAGTTTTTATTACCTTAGAATGAGCTGTTTCTACCTCGGGTCCCCTTACATGGAATTCACCATGTTGTTTATTCAGTAGCCCTGAACGTAAAAACTGCTCTACAGTGCGTTATCTCCTTCTTAAGCCTTTGGCCTTTTTGTGGATGTTATCCATGAGCGTTTTAAAATGTTTACGAATTGGTTTCGGGCTTGTTTGTTTTATTTTATTAATTTTGTGTCAAATAAATCAATCAATCAACGAAAACGTGACGTGCTATTGTGACATAATCTACCACCTAAAACATAATAAACTGTGATTGGTCGGTTTATTTGTCAGTCAAACTATGTCTTACTGAGTAAGTGGTTCTCCACTTCAATAACTTGGAAAGTGGAGAACATAGCTGTTTACTTTAATGTCACTTTCTGCACGACTAATCCAAAACGGACTGGATAAATGTTTTTAGACAAAAGATTTTGAAGAGGTGGCGTATTTACGTCATAATGATCCCTAATACGTTTTGTTCTTCTACGAACCATTTTGCTGAACATTTATATCTCGTCCCTCTAATTGAAGGCAATCCGTTTTAGCGATCGCGCCTGCTTAATATGACAAAATGAGACACAAATGGAGAATAATATTTTACCTCATGAAATTAAATCTGAAATACATTCTGATTAGGTTCATTTTCAACGTGGATTTCATAATGTCTGCGATTTATCCAGCCCCATGAGAGGCCGCTAATGATGAGAAACATCAGTCAAAGCCGCCCTCAACTAGAGAATTGGGTTAACGCAGAAGTTAGCATACTGCTAACATCCATCCAGAATTAGCGAGGAACTCTAGAGACGTTATTTTATGGTTTGAGTCAATATAATCGTAGTTTTAATATCGGCTTCAGATGGTCTCAAATGTGATATTGGATGATGTTAAATAGGTCTACATTTGTGCGGATAATAGATATTATCATTTAAAATGAATAAAATGAGAAAGCATTATCATCCCTAATGAAAAATATATGTGCTACATGGCCAAAAAACATGTGCATCTTTCTAATGAATGGGTTTCCCTGTCTGAAAGGAACAGCTCACGCAAAAAATTTAAATTCATTCTTAATATACTCACACTTGAGTTGTTCCATATCTCTATAAATGTCTTTGTTCCGATGAAATCATAGAAAGATATTTGGAAGAATTCTTGTAACCAAGCAGTTCTTGGTCACCATTGTCTCTATAGTAGGAAAATTACTTTATACATTTCATAGTTCTGTTGAACACCAAACACAATATTTTGAAGAATGTGGGAAAGCAAACAGTTCTGGGACACTTTTGACAACCTTTGTAAATTTTTCTACCATGGTAGTCAATGGTGGCCAAGAACTCTTTACAAGCATTCTTCCAAATATCTTTCTGTTTATTCATCAGAACAAAGACATTTACACAGATTTGGAACAACTCGAGTGTGAGTAAATTATTACAGAATTTGTATTTTTGAACTATATGTGAACTGTCCCTTTAATTCAGCATATGATGACATTGAACAGAAGTGGTGCATGCAACAATTTGGAAAGGGCCTTTTTCTGCTTCAACATGACAGTTTCCTTGCGCACAATATAAAGTGCACAAACAATTTCTTTCTTACAGTGATAAATCTTCACCGAACTGCAGTACTGAACAGAAACTTTAAAGATGAATTGGGATGTTGAGTGTGAGCCCAACATCAGGCACTGACTTTAACGTTGCATATAGGATTCTGAATGGAAGATGATTCCCACAGCTGTGTCCTTCTAAGATCTGGAAGATCTTCCCAGATGGGTGGAACTTGTTTTACTGTCCAATAAAAAAAGAAAAATCCTAGATATTTCTTTAACATCTCAGTTATTCTCAGAGACATCAATGATATTAAATGAAAAGCAAATGGACTCCTTTGTCTCAGATATGTGTCATTAGAAAAAAAACCTATGTCTTGGTTTAATGGCTTCATTGGAATCCATTTAATAAAACCGCAAGAATGTCAAAATTGAACAAATCATATGAAATGTATATTTATACTACAGGTCAAAAGTTTAGGATCAGTTATCTATTCTTCATATTTTTTATAGACTAGTAAACCCATCAAAACTATGAAATAACAGAATTGAATCTGTTGTGAAAAAGCAATCAAAAATAAATGAAATCTGTTCCACTGTCAGCATATACAAAGTAGTCTACATTTTCCAACCTGGAAAGCATTAAAGCAGTATTAAAGGAATATTTCATCTATGCTGCAATCAGCTGCATTTTTAATATTTGGTCCATGAAAAAAAAAGCAATTTCAAATATTAAAACACACTGTACACCTTTAGTTTAAGATCATGAGAAACGTTTTTGTCAAGTGATCCCGAACGTTTCGCCGGTAGTGTATATTCGCTTTTTACACAAATGAATACAGCTGCGATAGCATACTTGTGGCTTTAATTCAATGTGCTTTCCTATAACATCTCTATGTTCTGGGCATTTGAACCAGGTTGGCAGAAAGGGAGCAATTCAAGACTTCCCAGGAAAATAAAAGAAAGCTGAGAAACAAAGGAGTTATATCAATATTGTGATATATGGCAGGTTTCTTTTATTCAGAATATAAGCCACAGGAAAGCCATCAAAGCCAGCAGAAAGTTATAGATACCATAAACTCTCTACTCTTGGTTTATAGCTTGTCCTAAAGAGAAAGTTCAAAGCTGTTACTCCATAAGGACTCAGAATGTAGAGCAAAATCCATTAAAGAAACAGAGCGGTATGTAAAGAGAGGAAAAGCTGCCTATCAACTCCCATCACACACTTTCTGATCTTTCTCAGCCCCCTCTGGCCTAACAACAGCCGTGTACCTCCAAAAAAATTAAAGTTTTGAGTAACAGAGAAGCGAAGGAGACGAAATTTAGTCTGAGAACTGACATTTTTAGCACCACTCTGCCGCGTTGCCACTTTTATGAGGCTCATTCCATTGAATAAATGGTCGGGGAAAGGTCATTGCATTCCCAGGATGCGTGTTAGCTTTGGCACAACCTAACCGGCTATGAGAGAAATTTCTGTTGGCTGTTCAAAGGTGAGCAGCAAAAGGCCTTCGATGAGATCCTACGAATAGTTCAGTCATTATGTGAAGTGTTCACCGTTCAAGACAATAGAAAGCCTGTTTCTCTTTCTCTGATGTCATTAGTGGATAGTGTCTGTGGAGAGCTTACGGTGTGGTCATCTTGTTCCTCAGAATAGATTTGCATTCTTTCGCAATTGCAAATGTGTGTGCTTGGTCATGCATTAGTGAGAAATCGAGTCCTCCTCTCAAACCACCAGCGCAGCAGCAATTAAAATCTTTCTGAATATGTAACACCAATTTTTAAGTTTCTAATTAGACGTCCATCTCGAATGTTGGGGACAGGTTGTCCATCAGACGCGGGGAATAACAGGCATTTGGTTCGATTACAATCTCAATGAGACCAGCTTGTGCATTTGGAGTGAGATTCTGCCCCCTTGTGGCCAAGAACGAAACCTATTCTGTCAGTTCAATTCCGAAAAAGAACACAAAAGCTTTTAGAGGCCCTGCGCACCATGGGTCGAGTGACTTACAGCTCATGAGCGACGGAGAGTATCTAATCTCTTATAGAGTCCGTCGATATATTCATGTGCTATTGGATGACCTCTTTACTTTAAAAGGAATGAAAAATTGAACAATGTGAATTTTTTAGCTGCAATTTTAGGCGAGTAAAATATCGATGCACTTTCCTGAGCGTAAATCAACCTGACTAAAGACGCCACAGAGAAAGTCATCACACGAGGGTGAAAATCAAGACGTATGTGAAGGGAGATATCTGGGAGTAGATCTTTATTCTTAACATTATTAGTTTTTTAGCCCGGGTTTCGGAGAGCTTTCAAGGCCCCAGCTTTCAGCCATAATATATGAGTCTTTAACAACATTATTCGGTTATTATAATACCAAATGCACAGCTAGAGAGCAGGCAGAGGGAAATTACCTCAGGCTATGAGATGTCAGGCTGTCAATCTACGTTCGGTGAGGAAAAAATGTATATGTGCGTCTGAGACAGAGCACCTTATCTGCGTATGAAGCAAAAACAAAGTTAAACTCTCTGACAAAAGAATATTTTAGAACTACAGTGGAACAGTGATGTATCTATAGTAATACCAAAGATCCTTGACATAACGGCACAGAATTTTTACTTTGCAATTTCAGAGAATAATATTAACGTATTAAAATATTTGCTATAAAGAATACAATAGTAATGAAAGCAAGTCCAATGTGAACACCTATCATTTTAATATTTCGAAGGAAAGCTGAATGTCAGTTGACATTTGTTTTCTGAACAATCACATTAAAGATCTTCAAAAGATATCCCAAATATATGCTCTTTTTATTTGGCAACCACCTAAGCATCAACACCCTGGTAACCACCCAGAACACTTAGCAACCGCTCTAGCATTATAACATCAAGTTTTTCATGGCGAGCAACACTAAAGTTTAATCAGAAGATGTATTTTTAATTAACAATTAGATTTTTACATCAACATCACATCTCCTACCTGTCAGTCAACTGTGACCTTTTCCTTCAATTCATTCATTTCTTTCAGCGCAGACCAAGTCATGCTGCGTCTGAAAGGCCCATTTTGAATATTGCCCTCAATTAGGAGTGAAGAAAATATTTCTGAGCTCTCCGGAACACGACGTGAATCGGTGACACATGCATGACTTTTTCTCTTTGTGCGTATGCTCTCTTCATCTTTCCTTTTATTTGTCTCTCTCCCTTTCTCTTTGGGTTTACGGTATTTTAGGCGCAGAGTGAATCTTAGGCCAGCATGGAGCAGAGAAAATTACTGGCACAACAAATTAAGGTTGCAGGTGGCTTAGTGGCCCCCTGCCAGCACTGAGCCACCAGCCGAAGCAGAGCGCCATACACACACTCACATGTACAATGATGCTGTGATGATGATGTCTGTTCTGATGTAAAAGTGAGATCTTATTTTACAGTGAATATTGAATGTGTTAGACGAGCAGGATATAAAGATGAGAGAGAATATGTGACCCTGGACAACAAAACCAGTCTTTTGGGTCCCTTTTCCGAAATTGAGATTTTGACATCACATGAAAGCTGAATAAACAAGCTTACTTTTGATATATTGTTTGTTAGAATAGGACTATATCTGGAGGACATACAAAATCTGGAATCTGAGGGTGCAAAAAAATCTAAATATTGAGAAAATTGCCTTTGAAATTGTTAATCAGAGGCACTGTGGCAGGCCATCCACTCACAAAAATAGTTTTATATATTCAGGGTAGGACATTTACTAAATATCTTCATGGAACATGATCTTTGCTTAAAATCCTGGTGATTTTTGGCATGAAAAAGAAAAATCGATCATTTTGACCCATACAATGTATTTTTGGCTATTACCCAAAAAAAATTCTGTGCTATTTAAAACTCACGTATTACCTATTTTTACAAACTGCATTTCACAGTGCTCCTCTAGCTCAATTCATAGAGCATTTTGTTAGAAAAGGTAATGGGTTCGGTTCCCAAGAAACACATGCACATTGATAAAAAAGTTATCTTTTTAACTCACTGTAAGTCACTTTGGATAGAAGCATTCGCCAACTGCATAAATATAAATCGAATGGGTAGTTCATAGAAAATTCTGTTATTAACTCACCATCTTGTTATGTCAAACCTGTTTGATTTTCTGTCTTCTGCAGAACACAGAAGAAGATACAAACATTCATAGAAGACAGAAAATCATACAGGTTCGACATGACAAGACAGTGAGATGACAAATGATGACAGAGTTTTAATTTTTGTGGAATTTATCCCTTTAGAACAGTTTGGTCATTGATGTCATAACTTTTACTATTTCTTTAGATATGTTGAATTCAATTTTGTTTTATAACACATATTTTCAGTGCTGCAAATGGCTGAGATTAACTGAGGGAATCTATTTGGGGAGATTTCTTTTCTTATTTTAAACCACAGATGCTTACAAATGCCACTTTATGTATGTATGAAATGTGTATATCGTTTAAAGGCTGCTTCATGGATAAAACATGGGAAACCTCAACATTTTGAGGTTTAACTCCATCCCTCCTTGAAATTCACTCCCTGGACTCAGTTCTCCATATTCCCCCCATTTTCAGCCCTGTATATTTCTAAGCTTCTATACTTAAAGGCCATAAATTTAACCACAAAACGTTCACAGATATTTTCATGAAAATTAAATTAGTTCATTTGCTTTTGGGTCATTTATAGACCACTTGACAAAATGTAAACACTGGTCAAGAAATACTTCCGTTTCATCTATCCATTATTTTTTTTTACATAATTTAATCATAAAGATGATCAGATGATAAAGGTTCTTCAGGTTGTATTCTGTTCAAATGTTGTGCACTGTTAAAAAATGAAATTACCGGCGGAAAGGACCAGCCTTGGACCTGCCTTGTGTACTTCTTCCGAAGTGGTCTATACTAGTATAACCGTATTGCATTTTTCTAAACCCCACCTACAAGTCACATCTATTTCATACAATTTCTATTTAATTTACTTTCTGAAATTCAAATTACACTACACAACCAACCTTTTCAAGAACTCAATTTAGAAACTCATTACTGGATGCACAATCCTGCTAGTCAGTCGACGCATTCCTAACCTGAACTCACCGTCCATAGTCTTCACTCCATTACGCCTGTCTGCGCACACAGCTCATATTTAGTATTCGAAAGAGAGCGAGAGAGTCAGAGAAGGTGGACTCCAGCCCAGCTGGTCTGATGTGTATTCTCCTCACAGGAAGTTGACCTTGAGGTGAAGCTGTTACTGCCACACGCGGCACACAGCATTACAATGGCCACTGGCCCACATCATTCCCCTGTCCTATCAGCTTTCTCCTGTGCGCACATACACGCCAATGTGTGTGCATAAGATCGGTGAGGAGAGAGAGGGGTACGTCTGCAAGCATACACACTCGCTCTTTGTCTCAAAGCGACGGAAGACATGAGAGATATTCTATCTGCCCTTCTCTCCGTGAAAGTAAAACTCTCTAGCGTTCAAGACGTGAATACAAAAAGGAGCAGAAATAATAAGAGAAGGGTTTAAGTGTGACCTGAGATCTGAAGAAAAATCCTAAAATAAAAAGAAATCTGGTTTATTCATAACATTAAGCACACGCTGACCTTGCGTCTCAGAAACACATTTAGTGCGTATTTTTGTGTTTTTGTAATAAGTCCAAAAACGCCGATTTGTGGTGAAAGTCATGTTTTAGCAGAAGAGGATCAATGTCAGGTCTAAAGGTATCAGCGTGTCTCCACCAACAACCTCTAATGATTCTTAAATGCTTTTTTATGAGTCAGATTGAGCTTATTCATTTCACAAAGTCCTTATTTTGACTTATTTTAATACCAGTCCAGCGTGTGAGAATAGTGGATAAAACACAAGCACTGCTGGGGCCCGATGTGGTGGTGGCCATTTTAAGCTGTTTCAAGGAAAAGAATATAAAAGCGCTCCCACGCTGACTGAAAACAACTCAACCGAACGGCGACCTGATTCTCTCGTCATCAAATATAGAAAGAATTAATGGCCAAGGAGAGAACTAGAGAGATGACTGGCAAAAATTGGGGTGCAAAAATGTCATAAATCTTTTGTAAGTTTGAGCTTTCTCTCAGTTCCATTAGCGGAGTCATTTGAGGAATATTCTCTGACACGTCAATGAGAGAAAAAGCAAATGAGGGCTGAACAACCAGACAGGTAATGTGACTTGGCATGGCTTAATAATGTACGAAGACAGCTAAGACCCCAGAGTTAAGTGGAAGAGAGAGAGACATAGACGGCAAAGTGGGAAATAAAGATAAAGCAACAGCGTGTTCCTTTAAAATGCTCAAGATTACAATTGCTAATTTATTGTGAAAACCACTCCATCAGGTTGGCAGAAGACGGCTTTGCATAAGAACCCATGAACACGCGCCCGCACACACACAACCACGCTGGCATGATGAACTTCACATTGAATAAATTTATACTGACTGCTGGTGGTGAGATGCTGGGATCATTGTGGGAAGGATCAGAGGAAAGAACCATTAAAAGAGAGGTTTTTCTGATGTCGATGTGAGTAAAATATGACTTTTCAGATCATTGGAGCTTAGCATTGATAAATGTTTTTCATTCAATTAACGTTTAAAAAGCAGAATAAAGGTGATTTGTAATTTTTTCAGTGTTAAAACCTATTCCAGTTTATTATGCAGTGAAAACTCGAAGTTATTTGTGGGTTGACATTCAAGAAGAATTTAAGTACTGTGGATTTATTTGCACAGGTTCACAGACAAGGCTTCAGACATGTCACAGACTAAAAATAATGTTGAGCTGTCGTAACTGAAAACAAATTGCCCCGCCATGTCTTTAAATATGTCAATACTATTGTTTTGTCTCAAGATGCACAACAGTAATGTTTTTATCCAAGTGTTTTCAAAAAGCAACATTGACCGGAACCAAATGGACGGGTGAGCCGAGTTTGGGTAAAGGTTATCCGTTTGTTTGACCAATTGCAGACGGGCAGGGTTGCCAGATTTGTGTAACAAAACCAGACAAAAGGCCAGACAAAACTAGCCCAACACCTCAAAGCAAATCTCTAAACTCAAAATATGCCTTTTTATTTTCTATTTTATGCATTATGCAGTTTCGTTTTGAAAATCACCTCATATACTATAACAAAAAAGTCTCATAAATAACTTAATTTTAACTTAAAAATGAAAAATGAAATCTTGCCGCCCGTAACCCGAGAATAAAAATCAACCTTATTTTTTGTTATATTTGATAAAAAAACGGTAACATTTCACAATATGGTTGCATTTGTAACAACCATTAATTCAACACAAACTAGCAATGAGTAATGCAGTTTCTGAGCATTTATTAATCCCTGTTAATGTTTGTTCTAATATGAATGTTCATGTTAGTTTATTTTGCACAAACACAACATTTGATTTTAAAATTTATTAGTAAATGCTAAACTTTACATTGACTAAGAATAATAAATTATGTAACATTGTTCATTGCTGGTTCATGTTAAAGTATAAACTAATGTAAAACTTTTTGGTCTTAAGTCTTAATTAAAAAACATCTCAAATCAATAACAAATAACACAAACGAAATAACTTTCCCTAATACGGATACCTTTATGGTGTGCTGAGTGTTGAAACACGCGGTGTATGTGACCTACAGCCTTCTCTCGGCACCACCGTCACTCTTCTTACTTCTAAAGAAAGGTTCCTCTCCACCCTAGAGTTTAAGAATATGAGACACACTTATCATAGATGAAAATATCAGTCATGCCCACTCTAATGCGCTCTCCTGAGTCCAGATATATAGGGACCAGACAGCAGGCAGTAAGTGTGACAAATCGCTGAAATAAAAGTGTGATTCAAACCTATGAAAATATGCTGCATGAGACAGACACAGATGTACTAAAATATTAAAATAAAGGAAGAATAAAAAGAAATGTAGAACAAGGAGCGGGGATGCATATAGATCATTCAGAAAACAAATCTGCGGATCGTCATGTTACTTAGTTTCTGTTAAAAAATGGTCCTTTAGAAAAAAACTGAAGCAATGAAGTAAACTCAAGTATTCACAAAAATATATCCCGAGTGATGTCCAACTTTGAAAAGTTAATGTTTTTGCCTTTTAATCGAATATATTATTAAAGATGAATTGAAAATGTGTGTTGCGTAGTGTTGCTATGTGAGAGGAATTTAAGAAGGACTGCAAAAATTACATATAAATATATTCCCTCCAGTTTATACCATAAACCTTTTAGATAGTTTAAACCTGAAAGGGCATTAAAAGCAAAAAAAAGATTTGAAAATATATTTTCTGAGGTCCCCTGCGTGTGATCCACAAACATGTGGGTGTTAAACCTGTCTCAAGAAGTACTGTGATTACATCTCACTTCAAGGACAAAGATACTTGGCTTTGGGGTTTTAGTTACAGAGACGTCTGTCAAACAGACGAGAGAAAAATGAGGTCCACAAAGTGTTGGGCAGGCACGCTTGACTGACAGATGGGAGGCTCAATAAAGCTCCTCCGATTCCAGCTCTAACTGCTATTGCCAAATACAGCGCTACACCGTTGCCATGGCGGCAGAGGCATCCGCTGCCGCAACACAACACTCCAGGCTACATAATGAAATGTAAATTAGGGGCACAGGAAGTTGGGCCGAGGCAGAAGGTATGGCACAGAGCTCAAGAGAGAAATCGCTCCTGAGATCTTGCTATCTCCTCTCTCACTCCGTCTCTCTCGTTCTCGCTCACCTCAACCTTATCTGTTTAGCCTCAGGTGGAGTTGAATAAACATGCAATCCTAGCGCATCTCAATATCTGGTCTTGGGGTGCTGTTGTTGGAAACACACACATGCACACAGATGCACAAACAGACAGGACAATGTGGCAGACAAACATTCCTAAAACCTTAAGAAATGTATCATAAAACCAAGGGGATAATGTATATTCATGCTGAAGTGAAGGGGTATTTTACCAGGTAGCGATTTAATATGAATTTCTCCTACATAAAAAATACAATTATTAGAAAAATAGGCTAGCATGTAAAATAGAGGCCATGAGATTGTGTTGGGCATGCTGTGGCAAAACACTCAAACAAAACATTATCAACGTTCTTGATAATTTCTGTATGAGAAAAAGCATGCAAAGAAAATACTTCTACAGACAATCCAAACAATTTTGACGTCATGTCAGAATGTGTATGATGTAGCCGTTCATGAGCTGTGTCCTGTTGAAGTCTCTTCATCCGTGAGCAAAATCACTCCGCTAACAGCACCTGGTTAAAGTCTCCGGGCCCGGGCTGCAATAACAGTTTGTTCTGCGTTGTCTGGGAAGCAAAGCTGGAGAGATGGTGATCAATCACAGCAGGCAGTATTTGAGTTTGACAGTATTACATTGGCAGACTGTTCTAGTGAGGGGTAAGTGAGACAGTGAGATGGGGAAAGAGTCTCTCTGAGTGGACATAGAGCAGTTGAATTAGGCAATTATAGCCAAATAAATCAACTGCCTTCAGCACTGCAGCTTACAGATACCGGCACGGAAAAAAGTACAGAACGACAACCCACAGGAATCCAGGGCGAGGGCTGCGCACAAACAAACACACACACAAACGCACGAACAACAGTTACTTATCTGTCTTAAATGAGGACATAACCGTACCCTTTCACAAATAAACGGACAGACTCACCCCAACAACAACAACAACATACTTGTACACACTTTTCTGCTGTCTGACTAAATTTCTCTGTAAAGGCAATTGAATATGAAAGAAATATGACGGAAAAACTTATTTATAAAATGAATTTACATAAACTACTTAAAATGTAATTTTTCATATTTATTAAAATATTAAATATTATATAATAATAATACAATATCAGTGTTTAATGGTGTCTGCTTAGCTTATCCTGATTTGCCATGGTAAATGTTAAAGAATAATGATTTTTTATTTTTAGATGTCGGGTACAATTTTGAATTAATTTGACTTACAACTAATATAAAGATAAGTATGGGGAAAAAACACGCAATGTTTTGTTTCAAACAGAGACGGCAATATAAAGTCAAAAGTTGAAGCTTTCAAATTCAACATATGAAATAAATATTAAACGCAAGGAATCAAGGAAATATTAAAGGGGTCATTTGACTGGCTAAAACAAATATTATTGTTTGCTTTAGATGTAATACAATATGTATACACGATTTAAGGTTAAAAGTGCTGTATTTTCCAACATACCGTGAATGTTTGTAGCTCCTCTATGCTCCACCTCTCTGAAACGCGCTGATATTTTACAAAGCTCATCGCTCTGAAAAGCGATGTGTGCTATGATTGGCCAGGTAACTAGTGATAGTGATTGGTCGAATACTGCACAGAAATGTAACGCCTCTTACCATATTCGGAACATCAGGCTGCGCCGGTACAATGAGATTTACAAGACATTAAATAGCGTTTACATTTGGGCGGTCTTAGTCAAATCATACCACAAAGTGACGTACAAGCGTGGGGGTGTGTTTACACGAGGCAGGTCTGGGTTCAGACACGCTTTTAGATAGAAAGCATCTTTTGTTCAGACACTTAAATTTTTGCAATTTTACGTGTCTAATACATGCATGGGCAACTTATGACACACCAAAGACACAGAAAAACACGTATTTCCGCCATATGACCCCTTTAAACACTAAATATTTCTATACTCTATTTACAACTATCTGCCAATGCCAATAATCTCAAATTCTTGAATCATTGGCTGATTCATCACCTTGGCCAACATATTGATCCTTCACTATATGCTAGTTTGATAAACACTGTTTTTATACTCTTTTCCTAGTACTTTCTGTGACTTTTTGTTAGCGTTCCATCTCGCTTCCCTCTCGCTCTCGAGTAAGTCACAAAGACAGATGCAAACAATCCATTGTTTATATCCGTCACAGACGTAAGACGCCGCCACACTTGCCCAAACTCTCCTTTGATCTCTGTTAAAAGAAGAGTCAAAAGGGAAGCGTGTAAATTTAAGTTTGTGAATTCTTTGCCTCATTATTTTAAAGGGGAGAGAAAGTGGAGCACTGCTGGGGCAGGTGATGACCTCAGCACGGAGCCTTCTGTTGATCTTTTTTTAGACATTTGTCTTAACTTCGTGGGCTCTGAACTGTAAAACACACTTTGATCCCGCCTGCGCACACCTGTTGCGTCTTTACGTGTGTGCGAGAGAGAAAAGGGGGATCTTTTAAAACTCGCATGGAGAGAAATATACAGGACGTTGACATTATTGCTTTTCTGCAAGTTGGTAATGTTGTTTGCAGTCTGAATTCCTATTGTAATAACAGCAATAATGTGAGTCTAACATATACCTCAGAAGATCAAGTGAAAGATCTGGACGTATTATTAAACATATGCGACAGTTGTAGCAATATCAGGAACGGTCACCACAGTGATTGTGGGTAGAATTCAGAGATTGTTTGATTTTCTCCTCAGGGATGAAGAGAGTCAGGAATAGGCCGTCGCCGTCCACTGGTTTATTGTGTTTCATGGCCGTAAACATCCTGACCTTGGATTTTCTGAACAGACGCTCCATGGCAATTTTATTACGGCTATAAAACATCTGAGCTCTAAACACAGTGCCCTTCCACAAAAACAAACACGTGTGAATTGCGTCAGCATACTGTAAGACACACAATGCATGCCTACTGTACTGTTAAATCAATGAACATTCAGGTGTGCATTCAGGTTTATCTAAAAACTAGCTATGCTGCAGATCCAAATTTATAACAAATATTTTTACATTTAAAATCAAATGTTAAAGGAGCAATGTGTATATTTTAGCGGAACCTAGTGGTGGGGTTGCAACTAACAACTCACTCTAACCCTTTCCCCTCCCTTTTGGAGAATAACGCAACTGACACAGGACTAAGATGGCTTCAAGTTTTCGCTTCTTTGCCGAAGGAGATAATGTATTTATAAATCAAGCTCCGCAGAGCAGTTTGTCCGTTTAGGGTTACTTTGGAAACAACAATGGCAATTCCATGTGAGGGGACCCGGGGTCTATGTAGATAGAAATATCTCATTCTAGGGGAATTAATCATGAGATCCTCCAAAATTACAAACTGGACCTTAATTAAAAAATCTGTGAACTTAATGGGGTGAAATAGGTTTGATTAAGTTGGGATTAAAAAGGGGTTTATCCACGCATGCCAAAAATGTTTTAAATTACGTTCTTGATCACAATAAAATGAATATGCAAACGGCTTTCTGTTGGATTTTATCCCAACTTTCCATAACCTTGAAAGCTGGCACACATAAGAGCTGCTCCAAGTATTGGCCTATGCAAATAACTTTAAATACCTACATAAATTCACGTTTCGCGGTAGGTAGCGACCTGACCTATAGCAGGAAATCTATTGGAAACGCATATTTTCAAAGGAAAAACTATAAAATAAGGAGGACCTTCCGCTCTGATGAAGAGAGAAAGAGAGCCTTTTTATAGTTTTTATACAGCGTTTAACTGTGCTCCAGTCCATCCCTCACACTGAGCTCTCCATCTAAATCCCCTCTCTCTCTTTTTAATTTCACAGTTGCTTCTTTTGTCTTGTTTTTATTTGTTTTCCTGCCACGGCATTAGACAGGCATCTCCAGCATATGAAGTACTTGTATTATCAGACTTTGAGTACATGTGCCGTAAATGAATCGTGCCTTTCGGTTTTCTTTACAAATAAAGCAGTCAATGCTTCGACACAGGGAGCATCCTCGCATCCTGTGACCTTTTGACCCGGCCCTGCCAACAACGGGGGAGGCAGATGACTATCAGCACGCTATCCCACAATCCCTTCTTACATCTGCAGTCCCATCTCACCCTGAGTTGGAGTGCAGACAGAAGAAGGACATTACAACTGCCACATCACCCAGCTGTGATCTGACCTTTGTCACAAACACACAAACACACGTTAAGTTCTATGATCTGCATCAGACACTGTGTTTAAGTAGATTTATGCCTTTGTTCTCTTAGTGAATTAATAACTTACACTGGATATGCGTGTTGCCATAACCTTGCTATCGAGTCAACATGAAGCAGCAGTCATAATATCTTTTCATAATGGGGTTTATTTTAGAGTAAAAATATAAAACCCAATGAAAATGTCAATAATGTAAATGATGTTATAATGTCAATTCGCAGGATAACACCGGGGGCTAAAATGACCAAACTGTCTCCTATTTCTCCTGATGCTTCTCAGAATAGTGTTTTTTAATTATGTTTGATAATGTCTGTGTTTATCATTAATTAAAGGAGCAGATCACCCAAAAATGATAATTTTGTCATCATTTACTCACACTCAAGTTGTATCTGAGTAGATTTTTTTTTCTGATGAACAAACATTTGGAAGATGTAGTTCAGTAGGCGGGGCGAGACCGTAGTTCTATACCGGTGAGTAATTGTAAATGGGCGCCAGCTGTGCACGAACCGGTCTTGAATCACGGAGGAGATTGGGAGCATTTAAGAGAACGAGCGACCGGACCGTCGAAGAGAGAGGACCGGGCCCAAACATTTGTATTTGTATTTATGTTTTATATGCCGGCCATGGTCCGTGAGGGGCAGCCGGCTGTCTTTTTACTTTTGTTATTATTTGATTAAATGTTTAAATGTTTGCCGGTTCCCGTCTCCTTCCTTCCTTTTATTGAAACTCTCTACAGAAGAATCTTTCTAACCTAACAGTTCTTGGCCACCATTAACTACCATAGTAGGTGGAACATAAACGAAGATATTCTGAAGAATGTAGGAAAGCAAACAGTTCTGTGGCACTTTTGACTAACATTGTATGACAATGGTAGTTAATGGTGGCCAAGAACTGGTTGATTACAAGCATTCATCCAAATTTCTTTGTCTGTATTCATCAGAACGAAGAAATTTATACTCGAGAGTGAGCAAATGATGACAGAATTTAAATTTTTCCCTTTAAGAAAGTGAATAAATCCAATCATGACTTAAAATTAAGATAATATGGCAACCGTTACAGCAGGGTTGTGCTATCGAATGACAAGGTCATGTCACTTCGATTTCCAAGAAACACACAAACTGATAAAACGTAAAGCTTAAATGTATACTGTAATACGGATACAAACTTTTGCAAAGGATACAGCAAATGTAAATGTGAGCATTAAAACCCTGCGGGTTTAAGCAGATTCATGGTCGAGTTCTTGAGAGTTCAAAAAAGTGTTTCACTGCACTCTGTGCTCACAGACTCCCATCCACATTCATAGATCTAATACTCCTGAGAGCCTAATTTTGTTTACAAAAAACCATCCACCACATTCTTTTCAAACTAAGATCACAAAGCTTTCTTTAAGGCAGTATTGTAGGTTTCCTCTGCATCCTTTTTAACTATAAGAGCGGAGGATTTTATTTGACAAGGCTAAACTGTTTCATTGTAACATGCTCTCCCACACACACATAGAAATAAAAAGGCTAATGCTGCCACAGTTTGACACATCCTCATATCAGGCCGCGCTTAACATATGTGCAAAAGACACTGATCTCTCGTTCCCCCTATCTCTTTCTTTCCTTTAGTCATTATCTCTCTGCCACCCAGAACAGGGTATGCTCAGAGAAATTCAAGCCACGGGGGATTTTCTGTGGCTCACACAGAGTGATATGTGCCCAGGCGGGCGTACGATCAAACGTGCGGCCCTCTGCGCGCCTGTCACTTGCGTTCAGACTTCATGTGCTCTGCAATGAAGCGCACCGTGCGCTGTCAGGGAACGGCGCGCCAGTTCATCCCTCGACCTTTTTGTTCGCCGTTGAGTTGAAGACCGTACAAATGACTTTAAATCCCTGCAGATTTGCAGTCATTGTGTAGCTATCTGAGCGCGTGTGTATGTTTGTGATGTTTTTATAAAGTTTAATCATACAATTAGGTGACTGTTTTCAAATGCCGTTTCATCTAATACTTTCAATTTCGTTTTCTCTCTCTCAAACAGTTGTCCCTGTTTTGATTTGTTCAGGATTTTTTACAGTATCGGAGGTCTGTGATGTATTAAACTTATAATAGAAATCCAGGGGGAAGCAAACGGATAGTTCACCCAAAAATGAAAAATTCTTTCATCGTTTACTCACCCTCATGTCATTCCAATCCTTTATGACTTCTGCCGAACACAAAACAAGATATTTAAAAGAATGATGGTAACCCAACAACATTAACCCACATTGACTTCCGTTCTGAATACCAAACCCATAAAGACATTTCTCAAAATATCTTCTTTTGTGTTCCACAAAAGAAAGTTTTCAAACGAGACAATAGAAGTGAAAATATAGAGATGGAAAGAAAGCAACTGAGGAGATTGCGTGGGATGTTTTGGAGGACAGGGGGAGGAGAGAGGGTAAAATATGAAAATAGAAGAGGTTGTATGCCTGGAAAGGAAGGATGTTGAATGTATGCCTGGAAAGGAAAGGAACGACATTTCAAAATGTTTATTTCAAGATGAACTATCACTTCAACAGGGCATTGCAAGAACAACAGCATTTTTTGCACAAATGTTATTTGTAATATTTTAATAATGAGGTTTGAATTCCAGTGGAAATAAACTGAATTACTCTTTGCGTGTACTGGGTTTATTACATGGTCACCGGTGAATGTCGCCTGGATTTCTAGATTTTGCATCATCTTAATTTACAAATTGTATTTTCTCAGTTTGATGCTGGCTTCCATGCACATTTCACAATGCAGAGAATTATGAACGAGCATGCAGGTAAAGTTCACCGGTGAAACTCTCGAATGCAGGGACTGATTCATAACCCCCCATTTCAGCCTAAAATGTATAAACACAGTCCACATACACATGACTCGCTTCTTTAACATCTTTGTGTGTTCTCCATTATTCCTATCTATTCAACATCCTACCTTTCCAGGCATACAACCTCCTCTATTTTCATATTTTACCCTGTCTCCTCCCACTGTCCTCCATAACATCCCACGCAATCTCCTCTGTTGCTTTCTTTCCATCTCTATATTTTCACTTCTATTGTCTCATTTGAAAGCTTTGCTCTCTTCCCGTCCACCTGTCCCTTTTCTCCTCTACGCAGTCTCTATTTTTCAAACCCGACGTGTCTTTTTGCGGAGATGCGCGACTATCCCGGGAGACCCGGGCTGTTGTTCGGTTTTTGCAGGTGAAGACCCCGTTTCCTTGTGGAAGCATCATGGGACAGAGAGGGTGAAGGAGGGTCAAAGGCACACATGTACACACGCAGAAACAAACATGTGATTGCTGCGTCTTTTCAACTGGATTGTAGGGGACAGCACTTTGGAGAGAGATAAACCCCTGACGTACACTTACAAAATCTGAAAACTTTTGAACAACTTTTTTTGTGAAGGACACAACCTACTTCTACACTGTTGACGAAAACGTTGGTCTATCCATTCGCTGTGGTTAAGTTATTTAACATCTAATGACAATATTTAAATCGCAGTTACTTAATGTGCCATCTCAACTTTGTGGTATCCTCGAAATATCACAACATGTTTGAGATATAGTTTAAGAAATATATACAGTATATATAGTTTATAAATTATACAAACAGGTTATACAGCGGATATAAAAAAAGCTTTGGGGTTGTGTTTATCTAAACTAGATAATGAGCATAATTATATTTGATAGATGACAATATTTAAAAAACCTTAAAACACGCTAAAAGCAGTGGTAATATTTTAGAGAGAGCAAGAAACACAATTATCACCAATTTAATGAGCTCGTTTTAAAAAAGCCCTCTGATTTACAAGTCCACAATAATTGAATATGCCAGTCCAGTAACGTTGTTTTAATAAGCCATCTAAAAGTATTTATTGGCTGTTCTACAACCATAACTCAGCAGTGCCAAGCGTGTTTTATGGATAATCAATCACGCTGTGAGCAGCAATAGCCCTGGATTCCCAGAATTCACTTCACACAGACCAGGCCTAAGATGAGACAACACCATCCAGAAGACTACACAGGACACACTTGTTGTCTATAGAACAGAAATGGAACCATTTCTCAAGACTACCTCTTCAAATGGGAGTTTATTGTAACAAAGACGAAATGGAAGGAATGCTCTTTTAAGAATTTACAAAAATCTTGAAGGACCACAGCCACCCTGCGCATGCACTTTTCTCAGTTCTGCTCTCTGGTAAATGCTCAAGATCTATAAGAACATGCAACACAAGATTTAGAAACAGTTTTACCCACAGTAGACTGTTTAACACATATCACAGTGCAATAACAACAACACTAGAGACTTCATAATGTCAACTTTAAAAACAATATCATCAACAATATCACCACTACAACCGTTCACCGTTTACCAGCTTTAACGTATTGCTCGGTATTATTGTGTATTTCTTTTTATTTTATGTTTTTATTGGGATCTATACTATATGGTGGCACGCTCACAGGCTATCAGCAATCCATTATGTGTGTATTTCTATTGTGCAGTTTGATTCTTTTGTATCATCTGTGTTCTCTATATCAGCAAATGGATATTGTAATGTATTGTATTGATCCTTACTTGTCCATATGATAGTAAAACACTTCTAAATCATCGACATCATCAGTTGTCATAAACTTCTTTCTGAAACTTCTGTAACGGTTCCCCCATCAATCCACTAAACAGATTTTTCAGCCGCCATATTAATTTACATACTGTAAAAGCCTTGCAGAATAAGCAAAATACATTATGTTGAATGTTTGTATTGGAAAAATGCTACAAAAAACATCTGCTGCTTTTTTTACCTTTATATTACCGTTGCTGTTGAATAATGAAAAAAGCTTGTATTGAAAAACAATGTAAACATGAACTGCTTACATTTATTTCCACTGTTTTCCCAAAACTTGATAACGTTCTTTACTGCAGAAAATTCACCTAAATCATTTTCTCACACAGTTGTACATTGCCCTGTATGTTTTTTTATGGCCAAAGCATTTTAACTATAGAAAAATGGCATTATAAAAACAATATCAAACAACAAATGAAAAGAATACAATACAGCTTGGGAGGAACTTGCAGGAGCAGGAATAAAATGTAAGCCTGTTCTGTCCTGAAAATGAATAAGATAATGTCAATAAAATCTCCTGTATGGGACTCTAGATAGCTTTATGCAAGCTACCTCTAAAACAGCATTTGCTCCTTTAAGTTCCTTCTCCTGAACTTATTTGTTTCACAAAGTCAGCACTATAGTAGCTTTGTAGTATTTTATCGGCAACATGATTAGACACTACACAATGTAAGACACACTTACACAAAGCTACAGAGTCTTCTTGACATTAAAGCATTGTGTATTCTCAGCTGCCTGCTGTGGTCCTGGTTCCATTAACGTGACTTGTGCACCTTATTATAAGCATCTTCAGTAAGAAAGCGTATAAAAAAATGTAAATGCAAAATAAACTTGGCCTCACTTCACCCCATTTACCCCAAACCCTGTTGAGGGCCAGACTGCGGTTGACAGCAACAGGGCGGGGGGCCGTAGGGGGTCCAATGAAAAGAAAGACCTTTCCGAATGCTTGCGTAATGAAGCCATTTATTTCATAACGCGTAGAGCAGGGAGGCTAATTATTTCACCTGTGTGCGTGTGTGTGTGTGTGTGTGTTTGAACAGTAACTGGCATTTAGTGTCAGACAGTAACTCAGACACACACATCATTGATTTAACCTCAAGTCTAGATCTTCTGTTCTGCCTCATTAGAGTTGTGCAGCACCAGCTCTGTTTCAGTGTGTGTGTGTTTTCCCTTTAGCTATCTGTTAACCCACATCAGTTAATACACAACCGCTGGATTTTAGCCCTCCGCCCTCTTTCTCTCTCTCGGCTCATGTCCAGTCTCTGCACTTTCATTGTCCAGCCACTCTGCTGTTCCGGATTCCTGCATATGACACTGGGATAATCCAGTCGTATAATATCCCATTATTTAATTAAAACCCCCTCACCGCTGGCTCTTATCTACGTGTTCTGCTCCCCAACCTGCCACGGCTGGCGATGGGTTCAGAAAAACCCACATTACTGTAATCACCGCCGGCTCTGAGGCTAGATCTCTGTTCAGAACCGAGCTGGCTGTCTCTCCTTAGGGTGTGTTCAGTGTCTCACAGCAGGCGCATGGTAGATTGAGACCTGCAGGGGAGGGCAGGCAAGGCGGACTGGGTATTCTTTCTCTTTATTACATTCAGAGAGAATTCTGTGTTTGTGTATTAGGTGTCCTGCTCTTTTACCTTTAAGGTCCAGTGTATGAAATTTAGTGGCATCTAGCTTGAGGTTGCGACCAATGCCTCACTCCACCCCTCCATTTCGAAGAACTATGGAGGCTGACACAGGACTAAGATGTCGTCACGTTTTTGCTTCTTTGCCGTAGGCGATAAAGTATATTTGAAACGCGCTCTGAGGGGCAGTTTGTCCGTAGAATCACCATGGCGAATTCCATGTAAGGGTAACCAGCGATGTTTGTAGATAGATATAGCTCATTCTAAGAAAATAATAAATAACGCTTCATTATGTAAAGTCTTTATAAATATGTACATATGAAATATGTACTGTATATCATATTGCATTTTTGTCAAGAGATCCTCCAAAAAAATGCACACAGGACCTTTAAAGCAAATGCCAAAAATTGAAATCTTTTGATCTAAACTTGAAATTTTCCTTTCATTCTTTTTCAAGGAGAATACTTCAACGACTCCATAAAGTATAAAGAAGTACAATTAAAAAGCCCACGTGTCTATTTTTAAATTCCAATTGTTCTTAAGATAATTTGATATGTTTGTGAAGAAAAGAGATTACCATTCATTCACTGACAACTTTCCTCTCCGCCGCAGCTCTCAAAACAAATGTCTTCAAAAGCTCTGACATTGATGCCGATGTGAAACCTCTAAGAGCACCATGTTTGATTTGAGAGATGTCACACTGCTTCAAAACCACAGAACATAGGACACGAGTCACTTTTGGATCTTGAAAGACTTTACTACAGTATGAACTATTGTTGTACGAGAAATAGCTGAGGAAAGATTCCAAAAGAAAACTTCCTTTGCATACACAATTAAAACAAATTTTCAATTGGGGGACGGTGACTAAATAATTAGAACATTTCGGATTACTTTAAATAAAAATTCAATTCTCTTGGCTTGTGTTTTCTCTGTAAACAATTGGGTTGTAACAGGGTTTTACTCCTCTGTTTAATTAAGTTTTGTTTTTATGAGGCGTGTGTGCTATTACGAGAGAAAGAGGGTTATTTCACAGATAACACAACATTTGTTCGAGCTAGCACGGAGCTGATGAGACGTAGCACAAACTTGAGTATAGCCTCAGCTGCATTTGGTGGTGATCTGGATTAAGATGATGTTTATAACTTGTTTAGCCATTTCTCTCTTTCTAACACATGCTTTCCACAAAGAAATGGGACCTTAAACACTTAGAGCCAAAGCTAATGGGACAATACTCACATTTAAATGAACGTATGAGTCTTAGTTGTTTTGCAAAGCTCCTTGACCTTTATGAGTTTGGGACACAGTACAGATACATCAGCTTCACTGGAAAGAGAGCTCTAATGGCCCGGTTAAATAACTATCATGAGGTCTTACTGCTGTTTCCTGCTGTTTTCTGATGTGAAATATACGATAAGACTCAATTGTTACAAATAGGAACGTACAGTGTTTTAAGGGTTTATGAAAATAATTTTTCTATGAAAATATACATTTTTAATATGAAATAACCTACTGCCTCTCAAACAACTTCCCTTATGCTGACATCATGAATCCCTCAACGTTTGAACCCCTCACACTCCTCAAAGAATGAAGAAGTTTGTTTGGTCCATTCATTCAGTTTCTTTACCTTGTGCTTTTAGAAAACATTGCAATTATGAAAAAAAGTAAAGGTGCATAATGATGCCATATAATAACATTTTTGGTTTCATAACATTTCATATTATAACATTTTTGGTTACCAAGTCCCAGTGAAATAAAAAATTACAATGCCTATTCTTTCATGAAATATTGCAGCATTTATTGTAAATAGTTAATCAATGTGGGTCATTCTCTTTTTAAAATGCGTGCGCCCTCATAATCTTTAGATAAAAAAATCTGAAAATGCACTTCCTTCCTGTAATGATTATTTATCTCAAATAACGCATGTTAGACGGCTCCGGCGGATGATCTGTTAACTCCTCCCCTTCAATTGTCAGTCTGCTGCCAGTTCCATTTCAAAATGCAACAGCTGTTTTTATACATCCATCACATTGCAGAGAACCACAAAGCCAAACACATTACAATCTCACACGGAAATGCGTCAAGATATAGAATTAAAAACTATCGCAACTTCCGGTTCACGGGGACTTTAACATCTGAAGTATATTTAGATCATAACAACACTCTAAAATAAATCCGTAAAAATAGGGCACAATACTGTATTAATATGAAGGAATTTTCCGTATTCATTTTTACAGTTGTTTTACCTGTATTTTACATTGCATTAAATTGCATTTTAGCATTAACGGAAATGTCCGTAAAATAAAGGAAAATGTACTGGTAATTTTCTGCCAGTACTTTATCCATTTTTTTACAGTAAAGGTAAGAAAGAGGTTGTTTTTTAATGAACCTTTGACTGAATAGTTCATTGTTGAACTAAAAATGGTTCTTCTAAAGAACCGCTTTAAGCGCCTGTTTTTTTAAGAGTGTAACTTCAAATTCAGCCCTAAAACCAGTGGGAAATAAAGATAAGGTGTGTAGGAAGTCCTAGCATTTGGCACTGCAATCAAATGAGTGAAAAAAGACTGCGCCTGATATTTCTTCCCGTTCATCCATCACACTGATAACTTAAGGTTAGTGCTTTGCATTGTTATTAAACAGAAAGTTCACCCCAAAACTCCTTAATAATTTATTTACCCTCATGTCATTTCAGAGTTTCTTTCTTCTGAGAAACACTAAAGAAGATATTCCGAGGAATGTTCGTATCCTAACAACATTGGCTCAATTGACTTCCAATGTATGAACACAAAACCACTGAAACATTTCTCAAAACATCTTAATTTCTGTGCCACGGAAGAAAAAGTCATTAAAGGAGCCAGTCTTTGCTGATTTTGAGACATTGATTATGTATTTGGGTGTTTAACAATGGATGTTCATTTTTCTAATAAAAAAATGCTTTATATTTCACATATTTCGCGTCTATTGTTCACCACTGTCCCAAAACGACTGGATTTCTTCCGGTCTATATAAAGTCTCTCCTTCCGAACACTCTGATTGGTAAAGCTGATCAGGTCTGTCGGTATTGGTTCCCCGCTTAGAGTGTGTGACTTTGAAGATGTCCCACCAGTACCATATCAGCGAGCTTCCGCTTCTCAGGCTATTGTGATTGGTTCGTGCCCCTCTCAGTGCACATGTATTCATAAACTTTTAGCAATAAACAGTGACAATGGCGTCAACTTCACTTTATCAGTTAATACATGCGGATCCATGGAAGTATAACGGAGGTCTGCTAGTGCATGTGTAAACGTCAAGCTTTGAAAATGACACCAGACCGAATGGCCTGTTTATTTTGGCCCGAGTTGCATAATAAAACAAGTAGATTGACCAGGAGACTTTTGTTTCATAGAAGTGTTTAAGAGGTAAGCGCAGACACATTCCAGCCGTTCTCTGCAGTCCTTGAAAAGGAAATTCTGTTAAAGACAATTTCTCGCTCGGCACTGAACTTTGAGCTTTATCATTTTGCAGGTATTATTTATGCTCTAACTGCAACATTACACACAAACTAAAGGTTGAAAAATGCGATCACGGGAAACGTGGCCTTTAACAGTTACATGTTGTTAATAACATGAGATTAAATACAGTAAATGATGCTATAATAAATGCTTTTGTAAAGATAAACCCTTTTGGATCAACACATTTTTTGCTATTGGTGTGTTCTATAAAAATGAATACAGTATATGCTGCAACGAAGGGCCAAAAGTACGATATTGTCCATAAGTCGAAATATAGCACTGTCCTTCAAGCCCGACCTGAATCTGATTCCATGCACAAACATGCACATTCTGTGTTGGACGTCAGAACACAATGAATATTCTCAGCCACATCTGATCTCCCCACAATTTAACACAATCTCCTCTGATCTCCTGCGTTTCGCCTTACTTATTCTCTTTCCAACAGGTTGAATTTCAGGCCACACTCCAGGCAAGAATATCACAGAAATTAAATAAAAATTAAGCCTGTCTGTGACAATGCATGAAGAATCTCTCTTTTTCTGTCTTTGCTGATAGAGGAGGTTTTAAAGACCAGAGTTAAGAGTCATCCAATATCATTTATTCTCTTTCTGTAACGCACTTCATAAAGGTTTGCAAAACTCCACATTATGTAACTGTTGTGGAAACAAATCTCACATATGAGCCAAATTGCTCAACAAATGAAAACAATGCTGAAGATGGGGTAATTGTAGGAGTATTAAAGGATCAAATCTCAGTTTCGGCAGAGGAGGGAAACATGAACCCTGGTGGTAACGGATATGAAATGTAATTCAATTAAAAGGGACCTTGCACAGAAAGGCTGTGCAAGAGTTAGCTATGAACTTGGAAGCTTTGCTTTTTGCATCAGGGTTATAAGTTAAAAATGAAAACAAAATAACACAAAGACTGCACCTTATCCTGTACACATCAATACAGCTGCAATTTCTCTCATTGCAAAAATCACACCATATAGCTTAATCATTCTAGTTAAATGTAACTGTCTCATGGAGGCTGTCCTAATCTTACTATTTAGATTTGTAAAGTATTATGCATTTGTATTCGGTTTATTCTATTGACAAGAAGGTTAAAACTAGTAGCCATACACATTTTTGAAAGTGTTTACCTGACTTGCGTTACCAAATACTACACTGACATTTGCAGAAAGAATAAACGAACACACACTATTGTGTCCTCTATATTCACACATACATTTGCACTTGGAGAAGTCTCCCACCAATATCAAGGAGAAATGTTCTACTCTTGCTGAAACAAAAAGGTTAAATGTATACCCTATGGTACTTTAACAGAAGTTTGCAGTCAACCCAGACCATGTGTTAAAATAAAGCAACAAAAAACTATTTGATGACACAAGGTAGAGTAGTGTGACCATATGTGTTTACACATCAACAGCTTTTCTACTTGGCAAGACCTGAGTTGACTTAAGTTATTCATAATGACACTTGCTTGGTTCTTCAATAAATCTGAAAATTTCATTAAACAAAACAAATTGGTTGAATGAGTCATTGACACAAAATTGATGTTTTAGTTTCACATTTAAAGTAAGCCTAACATTACCTTTTAAAAACCTTTCTATATAAATTCAATTGGTCGTACATTTGAATAAGTTTCCCAGTGAATTCTTTTTTCTAGTGTAGTTTAGTATTTACTACAGTTAAATTCCTAGTATCGCAAGATATTTATATGGTGCTGTGACAACTCTAATGGGTAATATTGGTGCCACACAAACAAAGATCTGGAATCTTTGAATCATCCAACAAAATGTTTACTTAGTTGTCTCTGCACATTAAACTTAAAAAGGAGAGTGTTTTGCTACTAAATGAAAATGTACGCTGCAATAGCAAAAAAACAGCCTGTTTAATTTCAATGGACATATCTAGAGGAATGAAAGAGAGATGCCAGGAAATTCACACATTATAAGTGGACTCCAGGGACAACAAATAAAAGTGTAAAAAATTACAAGTATAGGTAAGGAAAAACAGCTCGGCAGTCATCACAAACCAACAAACTAGAGGACACAACCCTTTACAATTCACTGAGAACAAGCTTGCTGATGCGGAAAAGCGGAAGATACATTTCTGTAAAAGGGTCCTGAAATGCCAGTTTCTGGAAAAAAAACTTGGAGAATTGTTCTCAGTTCTCACTAGGCAATATGGTGGACGAGATATATTACTGTTCATGATATCAACTCTAAATTAGATTTCTCCTCTTTCTTATTTAATAAAGCTATTCCAAGTTGCACAGGAGCGCGGAGAGCGGGAGATGCTCATGGACTCTCAAGTAGGTGCCGCAGTCCGTAATGAGGAAGAGGAGGATGGGGTGGATGAAAAAACGGGATTCACCTGTTCCTTTATCCAGCTTTTCTGATCTGTGGAGATTGCTTTGGTGTTTAATAATCGCCTCACACCTTAACGTTCAGCCACAGAGCTCGAATTGAGATGAAATATGTTCATCCGTCAGACAGGCGAGTGGAGGGTGGATTGAAATCTGGGTGGGAGAAGTTCAGCGGGTGCGCGCGCACGTACATAAACGTCGGCCTGTGATTAGCAAACACCCCCCCGATGTGCGAGACAGACAGGGTAATAAGGCCTTCGTGGGAGGTGCAGATCCATATCTCCCAGTGGATTCAATTCTTTCAGTCGAGTGAGAAAAGTCGAGATTGAAGAAACGGGAGAAATTTAAAAGCATCTCTTCCTATAACCAGAAGGAACCAATGATACCAGCTTTTAAAACTGGGTTAAAATAGGGCGGGTACAGTCTTCTTATTCGAATGCTGGTTTTATTGAGGGAAATCGCAACTCATGGGCCTCTGAAGTGCCTGAATGAACAAATCTGATTAAGGCTTTTGATTCAACTCATTCAGCCAGTGAGAACAAAATAGAATTGGATGTTATTTCATTGTAACATTCCATCAGATACAATACATTTCACATGAAATTGAAACTAAGATGTGTGAACCTTGGTCCGTTTAAGAAACGTACACAACAAAAATCTGAATCTCAGCCCAATCAGAACTGAACCGCTGTGCTGTACTTCCACCTAAAGGCCAAATATGTCACTACATGTGCATTACTAGAAGTACAATGTATTTTTTAAATTATATCAGTGCTTTGATGTCCTGCTGTATTGCTGACACAATTTTTCTGATGCTATATTTCTGTAGCAAAGATCACTATGATAGTATGGATTTAGCAACCGATCTCATTTTAGTTCAAATGCACATTGTGACATGAAACTGAGAAACTCAATCAACAGATCTATTGACAACTATAGGTTGTAAAGATGTTATAAGGTGAAGTGTGTCGATATGAAACAAAAACAATAGCCTACGCTATTTACACGAACCTATGCATGCTTTCAGTATATACTATCATCTATTATAGCATATTAAATTAGGATAAGAGATAAGAATCTCATCATCTTTATGCAAATTATACTTTCTGTGTTTTCAACAATATAACAAGTTTAATCATCTGCGCAGCATAGTTTCCACCACTAGTTATAAAGTTGAAATTAACCACATAATTGATATAAACTTGTCTACATAAATATACTCGACTGTCATTTTGTCATTCGACTGTCATATTGTCATAGAACATTTGTATCGACTGTCATATTGTCATAGAACATTTGTATATTATTCCCCTAATATTGTATTCTGTATTTATTCACACTGTATATCCTGCACTTGCTAATTGCACTTCTGGTTAGAGCTAAACTACATTTCGTTACACTGTACTTGTATATGTGTAATGACAATAAAGTTGAATCTAATCTAATCTAATCTAATCTAATGCATTTGATAATATTAATGATAATAATAAATATGCAGTATTAATATATTATGTGTAATATCAATGTTACTAATAATGCATAATATTCACAACATATGACACATACAATGTGACCTTATTTCATGTAAGCCTATGAATTGATTTGATATCCAGATACTAACCCATCACAGAACGCAGTAGCCTACTGCACTAGTTACACTAACACTGCTAAATGAGGAATGGGGTCCTTAAAAAGCTTTTCTGTAGCTCAGGGGTAAGAGCATTGTGTCAACAACGCAAGGTTCTGGGTTAGAATCCACGGAATTGCAGATACCTATGTAAAATGTATAGGGTAAAGCAATGTAAGTGGCTTTGGATAAAAGCGTCTGCCAAATGCCTAAATGTAAATGTAAATGTTGACCAGCAATGTAGTTTTTGACTAACCACTTTCTGGTTAATACGCTTCACATGTTCCCTGAGAACAGCCTGGAGTAAACATGGACTATTGCAAACAGAACCTATTTGAATCTGTACATGTTCAAGAGCATCCTTAATGGCAGAAAGCTTGAAATAGGCACGAGTGTTGTGTATTTGTCAGGAGATTATGTGAAAGCAAAATCCTGATCCACACTCCAGTCCAGTCGGTGGCGGTAATCCACCTTTAATCGGTTTGCCGACCGCCAATTAACTCTGAAGAAGAAGAAGTATTTATCCACATGTTGTTGCATAGCCTATAAAATGTGCAGAGTAAGAATGGAAGCGTGTAGCACCTGCTGCCTATCATGTAATTCCTTGCTATGTTGGCCTGCTTATGGACTATAATAAAACGTTAACAATTGAGAACTTTTGAGTAGTCATGCTTTGAATTATCTTGATGGAAACATAACAACAAGGTTTTAAAGAAGAGAGATGCATGTGTGCGTTGGTTAAACACAACACAATTGGTTTGAGATTTTAATTAAACTTCCTCATTCTAAATTGTCTTACCAGTTTCAAATGAATTTGCTCTGGATGGCCACGAAGTGATGTTCAATTTGCTTCAAGCATAGGAAATCGCTAAGAATTCACGTTTAAAACCGTGTGTAAAAACGCGAGACGCTACTATTTCTCTTAGGTGGCGCTATGTACTAAACTCTTTCACCGCCATTGACAAGTTATCTCCTCATTTTAAAAAAACAGTTCCCCCCAAAGACGAGTTATTACGGCAATCAGTGTTTGTACTGCTGTACAGCAGGTGGCGCTGTTACGCACCTATGGGAAAAGTATACAGAATCCCAGAACCTAGAACGTATAATTCTTATCGGTTTTTAATGATTGTTCTAAGTGTAATCTGGGCAGAATCTTAGAAAAAAAAACGTTAAATATCTCCGCTGTTTAATCAAAGTGATGCATATTTGAAGAAACCTACCCACGTCTAAGGAATGATGTAAAGAACAAATGAAGATAGAAGAATGCGGCTTCTTTTCTTTAAAAGCAGAGACTCTGTTCATTCATTGAACAAATTGTTTGTCCATATATTCTTTACAGAAAAATGTGAGCCATAAATGTTTGGTGAAAATGTTAAAAAACGCTGGCATAGAAAAAAATTGCTGGAGGGGAAAGAGTTAATATGTTTCTTTTGTTAAAGAGCTCTTTTAAAAAATTAAGAACCATTCTTTCCTTTCCTATACCTCCCAAAGCCAAGGAAGTACATTATAAAGTTTTTAATTATATTTATCCTTCCTTAGAATTTCTAAGATATAGGTTTAATATTGATACATCATAAAATATGTACTTTTTGTGATTCCGAAATTGAAACAACAACACGTTTTTTTTGATTGTCAATACAGTTTTTTGGTCTGATTTGTATGAGTGGCTAAAGAATTAAATTGATCTGTTGGCTTTTTCAAAAGTGATATACTTTTTGTAGTTATTATTAAAGAGTTACACTTTGGATTTTTGATAAATAATATCATTATTTTGGGGAAATTCAATATTCATAAGAGTAAGTGCCATAAAACAAAACCATTTCACAAAGAATTTTGGATTTACTGTAAATCTTTAAGTAAAATAAAATCGAAAGTTAGAAGAAAACTATTTAAATTGGTTGAAGAATTTGAGCTTTCAGTAGACCCTGACTTTTTCTTCGAACTTTGTATCTTATTTAATTTATTTATCTTTCACTCTGTAATTGGATGGTTTTTTTTCTAAATGCAGTTTATTTTTTGCATTGTTTGTGATCTTGTTTTAGAAATTTTATTGTAAAATGTAAATGCCTTACTGTAATTGTATCTGAAGCATTATAATAAAAAATAAATAAAAAACGTCATGTGACCCGAAAACCGATCGAGCTCGAGCATCTTTAAGGACATCTCAGACGTGAATCGAGGAGACATGAGCGATATTTCATATGTTTCCTTTGCGGAAAAATCGACTAATTAAACCTGACGCGAGAATAAATGTTCCTCCCCCTGCCCAACGTCCCATCTTTAGATCATATTCGAACACGCACAAATTTAAAAATGAAGCAATATATTTGTATGAATTTAGACCTATTTCAGATCGTATTGTCATTATATTCATATAGTTAATTTATCAATATAGTTAATATTTATGTATAACATATAGTTTACATACCTTATATACATTTCTGAAAACTTTTAAGCATGTTTTTGATTTATTTTTATTGTGGTGGGCATAAAGTATGTATTTGCACTAGGAAACAATGGTGCAAAAATAAGATTTGAAAAGCATCATAAAATATTACCATCTGGATGCGCGCGCCTATCGCTTCTCACGTCTCGCTCTCACTATCCTTGTTGTTTGGAGTCAGATCCGTGGGCGTGGCTTGTTGGTTGTGACTAAATCCTTGGTGTATTGAGTCTTACGAAACCTTCACCCTAATCCACGCCCTAACCTAACTAACCATTTTAACTACCCATGATTGTTAAACTTGCCAAAAAACACGGTTGCGTGATGACGTCAGAGTCAGACTCGAAACACCAAGGATTAAGGAGGGTACACGTCCCCCATCCGAGGATGGTTCCCCCAAAATCATTACAAATCGCAGTGTCTACTGTGAAAAATATACGTAAGTATATCTAAAATAAATGTGTAAGTATAAAAAAATACTAACGCAGAAAAAAGCGTTTTAAGTTTAGAAACAGTTGAGTTTCCCCCTCCCTCGCAGTGGTTTGTTCCATTGACTGCTTTCCCCGTTCATCTCACCTACGCTACAGGTATGCGGCACAATTCGTCCGTGGTTGTTGAACTCCAGTAAGTACGGTAGGCTGTTTTATTCACTTTAAATAAAGTAATTCTCTTTAATGTAGTTGATGCTGATTCATCAATAAATTAGTTTTTGCCAAAAAATGCTGATTACCGATGTGTTTTTCCACGAATCTTCTATATTAGCGATTAAAACTTTACTTAGCTAGTTAACGTTAGCTTGTTTACAAAAGCTTGTTGCATAGTTTAACACGCCGAAGCCGTTTCCCATGCATTGTTTTATTTGTGGCAACCTGGCTAGTGTTAACATTAACGGTTACAGTTAGCCACAAATCAGTGCCATTCAGGTCGAGTAACACACACACATACCGGTGACCTTTTAGTGACGTAGGCACTATATGTATTAACCGAATTCCAGACCCCATTTGTCCGTGAAAGTGCAAGAAAGTGAATGCGACCTATTTGTCAGATATGGTGACTTATACCCGAAATGTGACCTCTGCATTTAACCCATCCAGCGAGTAGTGAACAAACGTACACCCGGAGCAGTAGGCAGCTATTACTGCAGCGCCCGGGAAGAAAGCACAGATAAGGTGCCTTGCTCAAGGGCACCTCAGTCTTTACCAGCCGGCCCTGAGAATCAAACTGGCAACCTTCAGGTCACGAGTATGACTCTGTAAACATTAGTCCACTTAAGGTGCCTAAAAGGTGCACAGCTTTCATTCAGTTGGAAAAGGTCGTTTATATACTTTAATCTGTAACAAAAGGTTTTTCATAGTTACAGTCATTGCGTTTAAGTTTGATTGTATGTTGATGCTTGATTGTAAAAAACTTAATAAAATGCAAATAGTTACAATATGGGAGTGATATAATACATTTCCATTTCATGCCTTGACAGCAACTTTAAAATTAGGCGAGCAGCCAGAACAAAATAATGAAACAGCCGATGTAAGAAACCAAACTCTTTATAAAAAATCATCTTTTCTCTGTGTGGTTCGATATGAGCACTGGACAGCTAAAGCTTCTTAAATATAACGAATACTTTGTGGTACCAATTGGTGTTGGTGTTGAATTTATTAACAGAACCTGTTGCTTATCAGACTCGGACTGAAGTCTCGTAAAAAAAGTACTCGCGACTCGACTCGGAGTCTAAATTTTGGATTTTAAATCTATGTAATAACATGTAATAAATTATTATTTGGTTATCAATAAATGATATATAAGTTACATCAAAAAATAAATGTAAATAAATACGAATAAAATGTAAAATGTATATGTAATTAGACGAAATTAATAAAACTATTAATGTACTATAATTTATTTAGTTGTTGTATCATCACATTAAATAATTAATTGGTAAATTACTAATTATAAATTCAGTTAATAGTATTGTTTTCAACATGCTGTCACAAGATACAAATCTTTGTACTCGTAATCTCTGTATGAGACTTCTTAAGTAGTGGCGTAGCCACGGGTGTGCAAAATGCCACTTTGAGTGGCCCCGGCACACCCGTGGCTACGCCACTGCTTCAGAAGTCTCATACAGAGATACGAGTACAAAGATTTGCACAGATAGTTCATATCATAATTAACAAGTTTGTGAATATTTTGAATAAAAAAGAAAAATTACGTAAAAGCAATACATCAATCATTCAGCTACTGTCGTTCTGCCGTGTGTCTGTCACATGAGAAGCAGTCCCGTGTCGCCGTGGAACTATTACTGTGATACGTTCTAACGGTTGCCTTGAAAAAAACTCACGGCAGGGAGTCATTCTGAAAAAAATTAAACTTACGTGTGAAAGAGTTTTAATAAAAAAATATACTCGTGCTATTGTTGTTTACTTACAATATTTGTTGATTTAGATATTTTGGTAAAAAAAGCATTCGGACAGTAAACCACTCCACATTCCGCAAACATGCACTGACTCACCTGACCCCACCCTAGCACCCTGGGAGATGTTTGCCGCGCGCATAGAGTCCTTGTCTGTATGTTGCTAGCTTGCAATATGTCACAGAGATCCCTGCTTAATTTTTTTTTTAGCAAAAAAACCCGGCTTGATGGACAGCCGGACACAAGGTCTAATGTTACGTTTGAACGAGATCTCACAGAAACACTGGACCCAGATGACATAATTGAATAATTCAAGGTCAGGCCATGCCCTCTCCCCCTTTGAGGCATTATTAACGGTACTGTTTATGTTTTATGGCGTGTATTATATTTGTCGACAAATATTCTTGTTGTCGAGTAGTCCTTTGATTACGTGACTTAATTGAAGGGCCTGCAATATCACAATTTGACCGCTACGGCACTGTAGCGATAGAGTGTCATGCAGTCTTCCCGAATACTATCGCAGTAGAACGACACGCAGCGAAAATTATGGCGGAGTAAAAACGAATGCGAACAAGCAAAGTGTGAAAAAGCTTTACCAATTTGAAAAATTGTGATAGTGATTTACATGTTAAGTCAATGCAAAGCCGCGATAGACCTACTTGCGGCGCGATTCGCGTGAATGAGGCGGCGCGAATGACGCGAATCGAGCGTTCGCGTGATTCGCGGGAGGTAAGAAAATTGAACTTTGGCGAAAATTCGCGCCCTGTTAACGAATCAGGCGATGGCTCTAGTAGTGACGCGGTTATGACGTTGCGCGAGCGGAGGCAGGAATCCCAAACAGCAATGGAGGACAAAATCATCGCTGCTGTATATGGAAACCTGGAGCTGTACGATACATCTTACTTTTATCGAAACAGAAATAAAACGGATCTTGCTTGGAAGAAAGTGAGTGAGGAGCTCGGACAATCTGGCATGTTGTCAAAAACGATCTTTACACAATTTGAGCAATATATATGTGTACGAGATGGAGCCGCCTGGCAGAAGCCCCTCCCATGACGCGAATTCGCGTCTGTGGTGAAGTGAATTTGACGCGCGAATGAAGCGAGTAAACTCAAAATGTTCAATCGTTCAACTACGCACGAATAGCGGGATTCATTCAACTAACTAAGCGGTAAATCTTTTTGTGAGAGAATGATAGTATGATAGGAGTCTTATATATTGCCTTTATTTTTTAAATATTTTCTTCTGTTACTTGCTCTTTTTCATTAAACTGAACTGTTGTCACAGAAATGCTGCTTAATGCTTCTGTCAAGAGATTTGTTTACATTTAATAAAACAAATTGATTTTCAAAATTTTGAATCAGAATTATTTATTTATTTTTTATTTGTATTTAAAATTTTGTAGAGAGTATTTGTGTGATTCGAGTTGGATAGAATCATCAGACTTAAAGAGAGAAACCAGTTGGTTCAAGTTCATTAAAACAAATTTCAAAAGCTGAATTGATTTCATTCATTACGTAAATGATGTATAACTCAATGTTTTAACTAGTTGCAAAAGCTGAACAATCATTAAAACGTACCGATTAGTCGTTGAAATAATAGCCGATTAGTCGATTAATCGATCTAATAATCGTTAGATTAGTCGACTGTCAAAATAATCGTTTGTTGCAGCCCTAGTGGTGAGGTTTTTTTACAAATCAGCCCAGTGTGTTCTGCAATGTTATATGCAGAGTTGGGTTTTTTTCACTTTAATCTGTTAATAAATGTGGCACACCCAGTTTTTCAAATGCACACCCAGAGTCTCTTTTCTGGCTACGCTACTATTCTGAAGGCCATGAAGTTATGGAATTTGCATTTGAAACTAGGCCCGACTGCCACATCCTGTGTGAAACAGTTGAGAAAGAGACTTTTTAAAGGGATGCTGCGACGATGTGTCATGCATTCTGACTTCTTTACAATGTTAAACATGCTGTCTTCTCATGCTTAGCACGGTCAACTTGTCAAACAACGAGTTGGGCGTATTATGTAGTATTTCTCTGCTCAATACACTCCCCTAGCGATCGTACAGGTTTCAGAAAGTTTTTTTCGAACATATAAAACTGTTTTAAAAATAAATCTTAGTCCCTTATTGGACAATTCTCCCGGAAAAGCATGTGTCAGCGTGGAGAGCAGGAGAAGGAGCATGCGCAGACTTCACTTTCACTAGTGTGCAGGAGAGAGAAATCATATGTTCGCGAAGTTCAGGTGTTTATTTGTTGACTGCATTTGGGTGATGAATGTAATATAAACGGTGGATATAACGCTGGATTTGGAGATCATTTGAAACTGATATATGGAGTCGTCCCAGCGCTAAAAGATGCCGGACATGAACCGCATGCGGTGAGTGAAACTGATGTCTGTGTTTTGTTCACAATGTGCTTTAGTTCAGCCTACCCCTCCCGCCCTACCATTTCGAATGTAATCGTACAGCAGTATCTATCTTTTATAAATGTGATCAAACGAAATACTCTTCGAAGGTACAACGTATGTAATACTACTCTTTAGCTACTCAAGATAAATATGAGATTGACAGAAACCCTGTCTGACAGGGCCGTTTTAAGATCTTGAAGATCTTTTAAAGGAGGAAAATCATGGTGGTGTTGCAGGACTGCTGTACATCAAGAAGATTAGTGGAGCTTTGGTCATCAACATAGTGTACTTCTGTCTGAAAAGTTCTTAATTCCACTGTTGTATACTGGCCCATGAGTGCTAAAGTTGGAAACTTGTATCTGTAATTTATACTAAATTTGGAGAAGTCACAGAATGAAAATGCCTCCAACATCCTCTAAGCAAGAACTTTAATGAACACGAAAGCATAATATTGGCTATTTTCTAACAGGTTTGCCATTTTTCTCAATTGTTCTTATTAAAACCAAATTGTATTTGACTCGACAGGGCTTCCTAGGGGAATATGCTAAAACAGTGAGGGCAACTTGTGAAACAATCTTATTTAGTAAACCTCAGGGAGATCCTGTGAATAAATCCTGGATGACTTTTAAAATTCATATCCAGGTCTGGCAGAATCAGTTCCAAAAGCTCTGTGCCCTGAAGTGGTCATATGCTCATCTGGCCGTGGCCAGTAAACAACATAACTGACCCGCTGTATGTTTTTCTCCAGGCGGTGTTGCAGGAAACAATGCTGCCTCCATACTAAATTATATGACATCCTGCCAAGCACTTCATTACATTCAAAAAATCAAAACAGCATGGGTTCCATCAGATTTAAGTACATTAATACAGCTCTGTTTCATCGAAAATGCTATAAAATGCAATAACAAGACTTGAGATGTTGAAAAACTTTTCTACTGTGGAAAAATTAAGTTTAAAGAGTTAGCACTGCTATAACAATATAATCTGCACCAGTGCACCACTTTATCCCATGTCTTTGACTGCCCCCCCTGCTGTTGTTGTTGTTCATTTGACAGTCTAAGAAATTTTAATTACTTTTTTTTTCCTAATGCTATCAGTGACCTATCAAGCGGCTGCCAAAAAACCCTGCTAGCATCGCAACGGACATCACTTGCCTGTTCAGGCTCAAGGGAGCGTAATTCCGTCAACACATTTAGTTCCCACTGCTTATGAACTGTTTGAAACCACATTGGCTGAATGTTAGTTGTCAACATGCTGCGGCATGGACTTTGCGCTGTTCACTGAATTAATATTGAAAATTAGTTGTTTTAAGCAGAAATCTCATCAAAGTGTCATGAGCATGATTATAAATTGCTCCCTGATTGACAGTTGGTTGAAATCCTGATTTTTAATTATGCAAATCAAATTTTACTCAGGGTTTATAGTGAGTTAAGAAGGAAGATAATATCTTTGTTTATTCATACCACATGCACTATGGGAAAATGTTCTTATTTTGTTCAAAACTGAAAAACAGTAGCAAATTTAGGATTACATCCTAAATCTGGTTTACATTTTGATTATGGTAGGGGGACAGGGGCGAAAAGGGGACAGTTTACCCCAAAATAAAAAACGCTCTCATCATTTATTCACATTCCAGTTATTCCATACCTGTAAGATGTTCTATCTTCTGCAGAACAATGAAGAAGATATTTGAAGATACTAAAACAACCCATTGACTTGCATGGTATGGGCACTAAATCACTCAAACATTTCTCAAAACTTTCCACAAAAGAAAGAGTAATAAACAGTTTTTGAATGCCATACGGTAAAAAAATATTGAAAGAATTTGTATGTTGGTGTGAACTATCCCTTTCAGTAATGTCTTGGAATAGTACATACAGATGAGGGCAGCATTGTTCAAAAGACATAAACCAATTGAAGGTTCACATTATACTGCAGTAATTCTTTCTTCACAACAGGGGGCAGCATGACTTAAAGACAAAAGTCTTTTGAATCGCACGTTTCAACGTTTCATTTTGACAACTACAGTAGATGTAGAAAACTAACTAACTAATTCAATAAGTCAATTTTAGAATGCAAGAATTATATACATCTGTATGTAGGTTAAAATAACTTAATATCTAAACAAAAACTGAAAAACAATATCATCTGTGTCGACATCAAAAATCTGATATTTAACATGAAATTTAAAGGGATAGTTCGGTCTAAATTAAAATTATTTCATCATTTCCTCACCCTCAAGTTGTTCCAGACTTGTGTAAAGTTTTAAAAAAGTAAAAGAAGATTTTTGGAAGAATGTTTATAACCAAACTGGGGCACTATTGACTGTCATAGTTGGGAAAAACTATTATGGTAGTCAGTAGTGCCCCAGAACTGTAGGATTACCAACATTCTTCCAAATATTTTATTTTTTGTACCACAGAACAAAGAAATGAATACAGGTTGGGGCAATGGAGGGTGAGCAAATGATGACAGAATTTTCATTAGGGCGAACCATCCCTTTAAACCTGGAAGAGAATTGATGAGAAATATGCCAAGAAATATGTTACATTTCTGCTTTTTATGATCATTTATGTTTATTCTTGACTGCTAATGAACTCTCATGGACTCATGGAATTTTTTGATATCCAAACAATATTGTCACTGTACAAATGTATTCACAATTAGAGCATCAAAAACAAAATCTATATGCCTTTTGCAGTCTCCAAGTGACCTAATGGGATTACCAAGATGTTTTCATCTATTTGTTCCGTATTATTAATTTATTTAAGGCTATTTAACTTAAAGAGTAAAGATTCTGGACTAATCCTTGGTTACTAATCGAAGAAGTAGAAACATTGGTAATTTCTTTGTACAAAAGGTCACTTTCTTTGCTTTCATTGACGCATATAAAATGCTTTTTGCAGCCTTCTCAAACTCAAACCACGCTGTGATAACGTGAATCATCCGGTTTTGTGGACTGTGCCAGTTGCTGTCATTAAAAGCTAAAGGGGGCCTTTGAAATAACACTCGGTGGACTTTTCAACAGCACCGTATGTACAATACAACATGATCTCATCCCTGTTGAAAAGAGAGTACATCAACAGCTCACTCATCACAATGATAAAGAAAGTTCAAGTCAAACGCATTGCATTGTCTGCGTGAAAAATGGTTAAAAAAATGTACCCAAGTTGTCACTGGAGCAGACATTCAAAAAGTACACATTTGCACCTAAAGAGTGCATATTCGCACCAAATGTAATATGTATACATTATACATGCTAAAATGGTACATATGAGCACACTTTTACCATCCCATTGACAGTTTGGGTACATTTGACTTTTTTCTGACGGTGAGGGATAGTCTAGTGAGAAAATGTTAACCAGCATATCCATTTATCCATACATTTCTATTCTATTTTTCACACGTTGGTGTGCAACAATGTTGAAACTTTACTACCACCCTGAATGTATGGAAACCAGGCGATGTATCATTCACTGAAAGAAAGAAAACTTTATTAAAGTTATAGCGTCTCGTTTCGAGCCATAATTGAGAGTCACGAGGCAGAACACGGCAAAATAAAGAGTCTTAAAGCCCTAATTTTGTAATATTGCGGCAATTACTGAGGAAATCTATGATGGAAACAGCAATCTGATTGTCTTAGATGATGGATGGGCTTATTTCAGAGTGATCTAGATGGCGGTAAAGCTGTGATTAAAACCTAAAGCGTGTAAAGAGAGTATTTCACTATTTGTAACAAAAAGTCCAATACGAACAGCCTTCCTCTAGTTTGATGAAAAGCGCTGCAAAGATTTTGGCTTCAAGCAGCTATTTTTCAATCATTCATTCATTTTATTTTCCATTCATTAGGTTTTTTATGTAACAACATCCCAAGCTTCTTTGATCATACAGCCTGCTTATATTTCGGCATGAAATGAAACTAGCATCATAGGGGGCTGTAACTTCTCTGTTTATGAGAAAACAGAATGACCCATTCAGGAATTTCCTCTCTTACACAGCAGAAACCGCACAGGATAGATAGTCCCAGCAATTGTAATTAATCCTAAGGGAAACATTTGGGGGGGGGTGTAGTTCCTATTATCACACTTAATTTAGCTCAGGGAATCTAATTTAGGAATCTATTTAGAGATATATAAAGACTCCCACTCTCTCTACAATGGGAGGATAGCCACAACCTCTGATAGAAAAAAGTGAATTTGAAAGAAACGGTTATTGGCTTCTAACCAAGTGCTAGTCAATCATGTATGAAAGTTGGGAGTGTTGAATAGAGCTACAGTTAATAAGATTGAGCCATTGTGAAATTGAGTTACAGACGAGATGAGTGTAAAAACACGTTAGAAAAAGCGAATAATCTCTGAATGTCCAACATTTGGAGTTAGAGAATATATGTACATCAGAACTAGAAATACTGGAAGGGGAGGTGGAAATGTGAATGCATTTCCTGTGATTATTGTTATTTATTTTAAAGTGGCTCGGAGCTGTCACTGAACCTCGTATAATCTGTTTTACCTTTTCTTTCGTACTTTGTTTTTATTGTAGACTCATAATCGCGTTTAGATTTTGCTGAGCTTAAATATTTTCTCTTTTCTTTGTATCCTAGATTTGGACAACTATGACAGATGTTCCTTCAAGTGAAAACAAATAAAAATTCTCCTTCATGGGAAAACCTTATTCTGTTTTATTATGTTCTATGTTGCTCTATTGCATCACTCTGGAGGAAATACAATGAGCAGTAGAATTGTGATCATTTTAGAATCATAAATATAAAGATAGCGCTGAAGTGGTAAACGTATAAACGCATAACAATAAATACAATGCCCATCAAACTAATATCTGATAATAGATTTATTCGAAAAAATATTGTGGATGTGTTCTTTTGTAAATGTTACCGTTTTAGATACATTTGATGTATTTTGGGCCCTAAATAAGTTTATATTGGGCTGCAAATAACATAACTCAAGATTGACTTGTACATGGTCTCTTGTGTTATTAAATAAACATTACATTAATAATAAATCATAGTAACTGAGGGTCAATGTACAAAGTTTACATTTAGATCTGGTTCATAGTTCATCTTGAACTGGCCCATTGTTCATTCCTCATCATTCCTCGTTAATGTTTACACACGGGCGGCGTCTCTTTCTCTCACACTTCCTCTTACCCTCTCTGCTCAGTTTTTTTGATGCAAAAACTTTTTCTCTGTCTGTACGTCTACATGAAATATCTCTGAATAGAGGGAATGGATATTAGTCTACCAGCAATTTCGTTGTAAACCGTGCCTGAAGGATCCCTCATTAAATCTACTCTCAAAAGGTGAGACATTCGTTTCCTTATTATCATATTATTCATAGTAAGGGATTCAACAGAGCTTTGCGTGGTGTCTTCATTTCAAAAAGAGCAACATGAACTGTTAAAAGAGGTTTTTTTAATGTACATTCAAATCTAACACCTTGTCAGAATTTAGATTGGTGTGCATTTGACATCTTGGTGTGCTTTCCATTTCCGGTAAATGCATACTAAATTGACATATTGACTTATTTCACAAAATATGTATAGATTCACAGTGTTTGTTTTCTTATAAAGATAGCATTGAATTAGACTTCAGTTCATTCATGTATCAGAAAAACAACCTTTTTTATTACAATTGCTTTCTGTTTTGGTTTGACTTTCAGGAAGGCCGGTGGTAGAAATTGTGTTTTCTAAGGACAGAAAAGTACAGAACTGATGGCAATCGAAAGGGGTACAAACATTGCACAAAATACATGACAAACTCAAGAATACTCAAGAAAATTCTTAATTTCAAGAATTCACAAATACACATAAACTTCCCTAACAAAAGCTAGCCAAATTACTGTATAAAGCACAGCTCTCTGGTGTAACAAAATGAAAAATAAAAATAAATAGTTATAGAATATAGAATATGTTAGTGGTATACCAAATAATGACTACATACTTGAAGTTGAGCTATTCAACAGTCGTATAGGCCTTCACCTGTTATCTAGTTAAAATCCATCATTCTTTCTGTTTGAGCTAATCATGGAATTTGCCCTTCCATGCCATTTATTGCATTTCATTGTGACTGGGCTTTTATTACTTTATGATTTTCTTTTATAGTGTCATTCATGATAGAACACAAACAAATGCATTGGTCCACCCTGAAAGCAAATATAACCTAAAATTATACCTTGTGGTGGTAAATGTTGATTTTGTGGGGAAAACCTTATGTTTTTTAACCTTAAATACAGTATTAAAGTGAATTTTAAATGATTAAGTTGATGAAAAATATTATGATATTTGGTTTCTTTTTTTCTTCTAGTGAACGATGTCCCCTCTGATAATGTATATGCGTATGCATTATCAAAAACTCTTACAAAGGTCTCATCTCCCGTCACTGTGGGTTTGTATTCAGAATGTCACAACAGGATCAACATGGTCCTCAAGAACATTGAGGGTAAGCAGCGGCATTTATTCATCAGTTTGGAAAGTTTTCTGTCATTTGCATGTATACATTTGATAGTTATTTTATTAATGGTAACAGCACATTTCAGATTCACTATTTTATTGTTATAATTTTATTTATAAGTGCAGTCCCTGGGATTCGAACCATGACCTTGGGTTTGTTTACACCATGCTCTTCCACTTGAGTTTTTTGACAGTGCATTAATATCTTCTAGAATTACTAAAACTAGACCCGGCAATATCAGGGAGATTCCTACAGATTTAGGCTCTGTATAGGACTATTAACAAAAAAGCTTCATGTTTGCAATTTTTTATTCATTTTATGTGCACAGTTTTGTGTATAACAGCACATGAAGTAAAAGACCCATAGTGTAATTGATTTTACGATTTTACATGAGTCAGAATATGAGAATATTATTTACAAAGATCAAAATCCATATCATCAAATGTTAAACCAAGATTCTCATTTCAATCCATGTGGTTTCATACTGGAACCTATTGTACATTTCATTAATTTATAGACATTTATGTAGAAAGTGCCACAGATAAATAATTATCCATAGATTGTGACATTATCTTTTATACTACGATCCTCTGTATCTCTCATTTTCAGTCCACATGAATCAAGAGGCGGAAAGAAGAGAACAGAGGAACAATAAGGAAGTAAAGCCGCGCTCAATTAAACCCTCCATATGTGACCTGCTATCTCTCATCGTGCGTCTTCTCTTCTATCGACCTGTGTGGACGGAGCAGAATCAGAAGCGGAGGAATATTCGCTACGTGTTTGTGCGGTTCAGCGCCTGGCATTTTGCAGGCAGTGACATGCTCTGGGCTGGACTGGTTATGCAGTTGTTCAAAGCTTTCCAAAAGAACTTCGGTAAGCTCCAGCTGGGCCTCTTCAGGATTGCGCAATATGATGAAGAGAATGATGCAGGGAAGAAAAAGGTTGAGGAAACTCAGATGGACTGGAGGTCCAAGAACTTGTGCTGCATTCCCGTTTGGGCCTTTAACACTGATGGCATTTATCGGCACACTTCTCATTCTCATCCCGCTTATTATATTTGGATTTCCTGATCTGAAAGACAAACCAGAAGGTGAGCAAGATAATGAATCGCATGCGTATGGTGTGCTAGAGGGCTTTGCCATTGCGGTACTAGGTGTTCCTGCAGCTGGAGCTGTAAGATTTGTATTCTTGTTGTTGAAGAATCTTATATTCAACCAGGACCTCACGGTTAGACAAGGACTGGACAACCAGAAGGTCAGTGAGCAGTTGGGACTAATGAATGAAGTTCGGAAAGAGATGAGACTGCTGTGCTGCTTCATTCACTTCATGGAGATCTTTGAGAGAAGGAAGATCAGAGTGGTGCTGGAGATCACCAACTTGGATCGGTGCACGCCAACGAAAATAGTCGGCGTTTTGGATGCAGTCAACATACTTCTATCTGATGAAGAGAGTCCGTTGATTTCCCTGCTCGCCGTTGACCCGGAAGTACTGGTTAGACAAGTGGACCAGGCCAAGGATTGTTTGAGCAAAAGCAATTCGGCGTATGACTTTCTAGATCGTATAGTCACGCTGCCCTTCACCGTACCTAAACTGTGTGATGCATCAAAGTGCAAAGTCTTTGAGAACATCGTCCGTGGTCAGTCTGAGATCCCTGAAGACTTTTCTCTTGGTTTAGGTGACCACAGGACCTCGATCGCTTTAGAAGATGAGTGTTCTGTACAGAACAAGAATGAGGAAGATCAAGTGTCTCCTTTGATTGCAAAAAATGTAAAACCTCAAACTTTTACTCCAGCAGAACTAAGTCTAGAAGATGTGGATAAGTCCATCGATTTGGCATTTCGGCACATCCTTTCCAGAGATGAAAGAAGCCTTCAAACATACATATCTGGTGACACCATGTCCATGAGAAGAGTGATTAACTCCATTCGAGTTACTTTTATTATTATGGAGACACTGAAATTGGAGCCTCCGGCTCCCGAGAAGATCGCAGCCTGGGTGGTTTTGGCGGACCTCTGGCCTTGCAGACTAAGCTGGATCCTGCAGTGTGTGGAAGATGACGTACAAAGAGCCGAAATAGATGGGGAATGCGAAACATTTTGTGCCCCTGAGGAGACTAAGACATTGTGGGAGGTGTTTAACGAACACAGTCTTGAATATTTCCTGCTTGGACCCGAGGCTGAGAACTTTTTGGAAAGAGATGGGGATCCTGAGCTTTTTGAGATGTTTCTGAGGAGAGACTTCAGGTTCACAGTAGGAGAGGTGAAGAGGTTTATGTTTTGTACGGTGAACTTAAACTATTCGATCAAGAATGAGCTCGCCAGAATACGTGGGACGCACGGTTTGAAAAAAGCAGCTAGAAATATGTTCAACTCTATCGCAGCAAAAAAAGTCATCGGCATGAAGACAGAAGATGTTTGTGAAGAGGTTTGTCAATTTCTGTCAATTCCTATGCGAAAAAAAGTCATTCTAGCTTCGTTTTTTTATAATATGTATATTGTGTATAATGTTGGGTTATTTCAACCCAGTGTTGGGTCAAATCTGTATAAATTAACATATTTACATATACATAAACATTCATAAAATCTTGTATTTTGTTTTCTTTATAGCTGTCTCGGCTCAAATTTCCAGAGAAATACTTGACGACGGTAAGGGAAAATTTCCTAGACGGTCAAACAATCCTACTCAGTAACCCCCGAGACCTCAGGCAGGTCCTGCAAATGACTCTCGGTGAATGGACAACTTTTAAAATTCATTTCCTCGGGGTCATGTCTTCTAGTCGACTAGATCTGGCACAGTCTCTTCCAAAACCCACAAGCCCTACAGCGGTCATATGTCCATCTGGCCACGACCAGCATACGATATAAGTGACCTTGAGGTGTGAATCTATGCAGAGACGGTTTCTGAAAACAACGTTGCATCCCTAAGAAAATATAATTGTTTTATGGCAAGGCATGCACAAGACTGTAAATGTACACCAGTGATTTTGAGTACCCACAGAATGATGACTCTTGAAAATAAAAGAGCCTTTTTATGCGCAAGACATCGCGTGCAAACAGATGACATTTTTTGAGCTGTATTATTTATATGGGGAATAAAAGTTTAAAGATTACTAAAAGAATTTTTTGTGTTTTAAAATGAAACATTTCTGCATGAATAAAAATAAAAAGATGCCAGCAAGGTATTTTTTGCGGCGATTACACATAAGGATTAGTTTTCCTTTCCCAAAAACCTTTTCTTAGAAGAAACATATTTAAATTCTAAGAACCATATTTGACAACTTCTAATGGATTAATGTAACAGGTTTCTACACGGAACCATACATTCTTCCTGACAGTAATTTTAGAAACATTCGTTTTTTAATGCAAGTGATATGCACCAGTTCATAGAATAATAAAATAAATGTATTCCTTTTTTAAAGGAATACTCATTGTAAAAAAGTAGTGTCCTTCAACCTACAGATGTCAGACAGTATTGAATGTCTCATTCTCCAGAGCCACAGTATATGTTTGGTTATACAGTATTGCTGAGTTTCTCGTGCCCAAACTTTGGCACTGCTCAGTATCTGTACTTTTACACTTTAGTTTTACTTTTTATAAAACTTTAATACAGGTTTGAATGACAGCGTGTAGATGTTTTTTTAATCGTACTGCTGTCACAGAGTTTTACTTTGTGCTCTTCTGAAAGTGTGGAAAAAATATATGTCTCCCATATGCAGCTCAGCTGAGACCTCCCACAGCTCTATGATGGAACGAAACACTAATGTGAATGTTATTCTCACACCTAAATATGTTTGACAGGGCTAGCAACTCCTGAAACCTAGAAAAGCATCAATTTGTAGAAAAGCATAATTTTTGTGTTTTGTTTAAAAATATGATACATTTATGCACACAGCAAAATTGCCAGTGTTAAGAAAGGTGAAATTAACTCTCACAGTGGTGAAGAATGAATGTGCTGCGTGTGAACAGTTTATATGGTTGTCTCTATTGAATTTTCTCCTGCAGTTCAAGACAAACCAATCGAAGAGAAGAGATCGTACGCCAGGCTGAAATATGACTCTGAAATTGCGATCATCAAAGTGAGGGTACGTATTCAATCGATATCATACAGACGTATTAAGGGAAGTAATGGGCTGGTAACGGGGTGGGGTGTGGGGTCTGTTTTTGTCCCCTCATTCCGAATCAATGCAGGGAAGTGGCTTTGACGTAAGCGGAGGAAATGTCTACACAGAAGATTGCAATGTGATTTCAGGCTAAAATATTATTGATGGACAATGAAAACAACGACTTTTGCTGATGCACAAGGTAACGTTCGGAGGATTGCAAAGAAAAACCTTTAAAATACAATATTGCATCGTTCGGCACATTTTTCAGGCTGTTGTCCTGTAAGGGCTGTTAAACATAATACACTTTTGAATCACGAAGGCATTTTAAAGGTTTTTATAATATGCATTCTGCAGCTGGGTGCCAACGTCTGCACCTAGTAAAAACCAACAATGGCATCTAAAATATTTGATATGAGATTGCATAGGAACGAATTCACATCAACCCTCCACATTTACTGCGGGGTTTAATACATAACAAAGTAACAAGTCATATAAATGAAATAAAACGCATAGTTTTGACATGGCTGTAATAATAGAAAATGAATGCAACAGTCGAGCACATAAAATAACAGCTTTAAAATAAAAAAAGACGTGTTTTGATTTCATTAGTCAATCTTTATGGCCTTTCACATGGCAAGAGTTCCCATTTAGAAGTGATTGCATATTTTAGAGCTATACAGGGACAGGCATATTTTATTGAAATTAGATGGGCTTCCCCCATGTCATCATATTTGATGGGGATCCGGGCAACCACCCCTCTTAAAAGTGGCATTCTGTAGGCTATAAAGCACTCCTATATAGAAATGCATGCGGTGAAAAAGCCAGTCTTCACGCAGGCTATGGTTATCTCACACCTCCCGCTGTGAAGGCTGTAAGCTAAGGGTAAAACTAATGAGGAAGTATTTCCTTGGCATTTGCAATTTCTCTCCGAAGGCCAAGGTCGACAAACGCGGCGCTTGAGCTAACAGAGACATCGGTCTCCGAGCAAACCAAGCTAAACCCGGAGACGAACATTATACGTCGCCAACTGACTGGCTGGGGGAGAAACGGGGAAGAGAAAGCAATTCGACATAATCGTAGCTGTGGCTCAGATGAGGTTTTTCTAAAGTCTATATGGATTTGCAGTGCAGCAAATCCCTACGTGAAACATACCGTAAAGTGCACCGACCGTAGATTAATGGCGTAATTGGCAGTGGCGTGAAATTATAGATCACATTTCTGCCTGGATGAAATGTAATTAAACATTCACAGCTGTATTGACTCTACTGATGGATATTCGCAGTTAATAAGCCACTTGTGGCTGACACAAATTCAATAGGGGTAGTAATATCTGTATGCTGAAAAAAATGAAGTTAGGCTTGTCTGCAATAATTATGATTCATCTGTAAAGCTTACCTCATAGTACCTCATATTTTGTGAAAAATATTAAATATTTACTCATGCTGTATGCTGCTTTTGTACACTCAAATTTTGAGGAAAAGTTCACAGAGACAGTTTATAGTTCATCTACAAAGATCTGTTAAAGTGACAGTTAACCCAAAAATGATTATCTTTTCGACTAAAGAAAAAGAAATATGAACATCTTTGATGACATGGGGGTGAGTAAATTATCATGAAAATGTATGTTGAAAGTGAACTACTCCTTTAAAGCGATACTTCACTCAAAAATGATAATTCTGTCATCATTGACTCACCCTCTTTTCATTTCAAACCTGTATGACTTTCTTTCTTCTGCAGAAAAAAAGAAGAAGATATTTTAAAGAATGTTGTTTACTTGCACCCATCACTTGAGTGTCCATCACTTTTGTGCCCATACAATAGGAGTGAATGGCTGTCGGCGCGGTTCAGTTTCCAGCTTTCTTCAAAATATCTTCTTTTATGTTCTGTTGAAAGAACAAAGGTAGAAATAAAATGATACAGGCTTGAAATGAGAAGAGGGTGAGTAAATAATGACAGTATTTTATTTTTTAGTGAACCTTTAAAGGAGCAGTTCACGATCAACATACATTTTCATGATAACTTACCTACCACAGTGCCATCCAAGATGTTTATGTTTTCTTTCATTCGTCGAATAGAAATGATGGTTTTTGATGAAAACATTCCAGGATTTTTCTCCATATAGTGGACTTCAATGAACTCCGAACGGTTGAAGGTCCAATTTACAATTTCAGTGTAGCTTCAAAGGGCTCTAAACGATACCAGACGATGAATAAAGGTCTAATCTAGCGAAACAATCAGTCATTTAAAAAAAAATATTAGATGCTTTGTAAACAGAAATGCTCGCCTTGCTGTGTTCTGCGATGCGCATTCATGACTTCACAAAATATGTTATTATCGTTTCGCTAGATAAGACCTTTATTCACCGTCTGATAAAGCCCTTTGAAGCTGCACTGAAACTGTAATTTGGACCTTCAACCGTTTGGAGTTCATTGAAGTCCACAATATGGAGAAAAATCCTAGAATGTTTTCATCAAAAACCATCATTTCTTTTCGTCTAAAGACTAAAAACATAAACATCTTAGATGTCATGCATGGGGGTAAGTAAATTATCATGAAACTTTATTTTGAAAGTGAACTGCTCCCTTAAGACATTCAACTTTAAACAGGCACTTGAGTTCTACAGTTTAATAGCTTTCATCAGGTGTCATCAAGAACAGTATAGAAAAGTGTTAATGCAATTTGAATATCTCACTGGTTGAAGGTTGTTATTAGGCTAAATCACACATTGCAGAAGCCACGAACATTCATACTAGAGGACACAATCCATCGAAATGTGTGACACAGATGCTCTTGTTGAAGGCAAGAAAGAAAGTGGTGTTGTGGAGCCCCAAATTCACAAGCATGACACCAATGCATTAATTATTCAATTAACAGCCTTGGAATACAGGAATAACAACTTTAATGAAGCAAAACCCAGCAACAGTTGTGCTTCAGAAAAAAATGCACAAAAACAAAAAAGGGTATGTGAGCAGTAACCATCACGAACTGATAATTATGCTGCAACCATCTTTTAATTGAAGTTAAAATATGTTTGAAACTTTTAATTAGGGTGAAAACCATGCGTTCACAAAATAAAGCTTTGACATCCGTTGTGCGTGTGCTGGGAGAGGCGTAAATGTAGATGTGACATTCAATGAGGGATGATCTACCAAACCAGCAATCCAACAAATGGGCAAATGAGATGTGTGTAATAGATGAGACGCATTCGCAAGAGTTTGTAATTGGAGTGTTGATTGACATGTAGAGGGAGACCTCAGGATGTCTCAAAATAATGATGGTAACGTGTTGTTTTCCTTTTGCGTGTTAGTTGACACTCTGCATCTGCAGTCACGGACAGACAAACTGGAGCTAGATTGTTTGTTAAGTGATGAAGGGAGGTAAATCTTAGACATGTGTTGTTTGCCTGCAGCTACTAACAGTAAGAGGAAGCAATGAGCCTTCGATTAGCATATTGTGAGACATGTTACATGCACTGTGTGGATATGTAGGAAGTATGAGACATGATGTGTGTTGTGCGATGCTCTTACGCTATGCATTGTTTTATCCTTAGCTGTGTCTTTGCTGCAATTGTCTTATGAATAAAATAAAAGCGTTTAAACGATTTTCTGTTATTGTTTATAGGAATTTGAAATGTGTGAATTTTGTTTCATAAATGCCTTATTGGAAAATTTTATTGCTTTATACATCGTTTAAAGGTGAGGTGTGTAATTTCCACATCACTATTGATACTGTGTTGCAAATAAGGCTACACTCCTGGTTCTAGCACATTTTTTGTTGTCGGTTTAAGTTAAAGTCAGACACTCAACCTTGACTCAATTATTCATACTTTCAGTATAAATTATAGATTTTTTCCTGATGTTCTATACAGTTAAACATTGTAAGCAGATATGCACATCTCACACGTTGACCCAAATTAGCATCAATGACCTGGAAGTCATTTGTGTCCGCGAGTTATGGTTTTATTATCTCACATTAATGACCCTGTTGTGATGGAAATAAGGAACAGTACTCTGTCTTTTTTTGTCTGTATTTCAAAAACTAAGTGCTTGCTCACTTTCACTTATAATGCCAGAAGAACACTTCCAAGCGGGGAAAGGGCCGGGTGAGTGCCACAAGTGCCTTTTTAGCATATGTGAAAGTGTGAAAGCCTGGGTAAGGTGAGAGCTCTAAAACTTTAATAAATTCTGTATCAGAAAGCTGTGAATGCAGAGCTATATTTTTGATAAATAACTCACTTCATACTTTGTTCTATGTAGTGAGACAGACGTACAGTTTGTGCCTGTTTTGTGATAACTGGATCTGTTCCTGCTATGTCCTGACTCTAAACGATGGTTATTTTTACAAAGAAAAATCTTTCAGGTACAGAACAGGACGTTATATGCTTTTCCAGATTTTGAGATCCAGATTTTCACATTCACAGGATGGAGGAACTCATACACACCAATTTCAAACGGCCACAGATTTTTACTGATGCACAAGTAAGGTAAGATGGTGTAAACTTAACAGTATGATCTGTGTAAATTATTATTTTGTCATCTGGAAAATATGTAAATATCTTATTTAGCGTTTGAAGGGACAGTTTTTATTATATTTTTCTATGTATATGTTACCCTTTCTTTAAAATCCAGGGTGAAGTCTCAAAATCTACAGTGAGTTCACTGAAAAAAAGTAGTTTGATAAAACTTAAAAAGTGTCTGCAAAAACTTGCCACAAAAATTGTTTTAGTAAATCTATTTAATGTTTTATTTTAAAGGTATTTTAATTTATTCTAATCTTATTAACACTAATATTAAGTAATTCCCGCTAGTTGTATGAGATTAGAGGCATCAAAGTAGCCATAGCCATAAAATTATGCAAATAGCAAATGTGGGATTTGTAAATTATATATTTTGAGATGTACTATTCTAATTAAAAAATTTGAATTTCTTTTAAATAAAACAGTTCATGATGGCAAAAATAGTGGTTCCTAAATATTAATTTGATACTACCATAAGTCAATATTAAAGATATCGAGATATTTTAAGACAATATTTTACATTATGTAGAATGATTTTGTTCAGAAATTAGTAAATCACAAAAAAATAACTAGCTGGCTTATTGTGTCACACATTTCATGAAAATCTGCTGCATTTCTCTTAAACCCTTGATGCATAAATGTAAAAACCCAACTTTATAAGAAATATGACGATTAGGTTGTAAATGCAAAGATTAGATTTCTCCTTTCACTAAAGATTTTGTATTTTGTTTTGATGTTTTATTTGGGAGATGAACCCTTAGCTATGAAAACATTAGTAGTCATGGCATCGACCGTGAGTCTGAGACAACAAGAGGGCAGAGCAGGGTGCCTTCCTGGTGTCTGCCAGAGTGGCATTGCTCAAGGATGCTTACTTTAAAAAAAAGAGAAAATCAGAAACCGCCAGGCCGGAAACCACTTGCGCATATCTTCTTTCTCATTTTCTCAAGGGCTCAAATGCTTCCATGAATTAATCTGAGAGATTAGGAGACGGACGACTCCGACCTCGAGGAAAGAAAACAGCATGCGGATCCCAGCTTCGGCTTCCACGGAGGTATAACCAAAAACCACTTCTCTCTTCCTTCCCCTGCACGGCTTGCTAATTACGCCTGTGTGATTATGATGAAGGACATTCATTTGGCCAAAATGTCACCGCGCCTCATCCCCATCACCTATCCTCATTTGCCATTTATTTATCTTCTGTGCCACAGATCGTGTCGAAGCTACCTAAATGCGCCCGTTAATAGACTTGACATCATCGCGCCCATGATCCTTGTGCATGTGATTCATTTACGTGCATTTCTTTAAAACTGCAGACATCTGTTTTAGGAAGCGGATGCAAGAAATAAAAAGTCTGTTTGAGACACAAATTAGCATTTCAAAGCTGATCTCAGGGTCTGCTGGATCGAAGCCTAATTGTTGGCCCTCGGTGACACAGGTGTATTAATGACCAGTGATGACCATGTGCTGGTATGAAATGGAGCTAAAGTAGCTGGCCAGGATCCTAATTGACCATTTCGGTCTTGCGAGGTCTGATGATGCCAAAGGACCCTGGTGGGTGGTTGAGGAGTTTGTGGCCTTACAGTCATTAGGAGCGCTGATGATCTTACTCGAAGACGAGAGCTTCTAATGGTGGCCATTTTTGCCATGGAGACAGTGAGTAGGAGGCGGATGAAAGGCTATTGTGGTATCTATGGCGATGCCTTTTCCTTAATGAACGCGGCTGGCCATTAACTGGAGGTGATGTGGGAAGAGCATGTTTGGAGAGACACTAATGTACGAGTTAGAAACACGACCGTCATCCCACCAGTGTTTGGAGTAAACAAAGTGTTAAATAAAATAAAATAAACGATAGAATACCTGTAAATACATGGATTCAGCACTTGGCTCTCATATACTGTATACAGTATATCCACCTTTGACTGAAGCCATTTAATCTCTTCTGTTCTTTACTTCAGAGACCCACTGAGAAGTCAGGAGAAGAGAGTTAATATAGCGAAGTAGCTTTAAAGATATCGAGCAGGAACAAGAAAAGAACAGCGCCTCAAAAACACATAAAGGACAAAAATGCAACACCTTGAGGGACATCTACTCTTCAAACTCGCTACTGTAGCCGTACTGTCCCTATGGTTTTGGCTGTCTTCAGAAGACTAGGTACATGTGAGCTTCAGAGAGCTCTCGGCTTCTTCAAGCAGGCTATACCCAGATCTCAAAATACTCATTCTCTCAGAAGAGAACTACTGCCCACACTGTTCAACATGGGGTGTGACTGAAGCACAAGGCTTTCGTGAGTCAGCCCGGCTTTTCAAGGCACATTTAAGTAGCGCCTAATGATCTAAACATCTACAAATGAGTTTTAAAGATGTTTAATAACTACAGTGCACATTTCTTAGTATGTATCAGATCATAACCAAGCAATAAAAAGCGTAGGCCTACATTTATGCACTAGAACGGGGTGAACTTTTTGCCTCCATCAAGCATCTTTTTTTGTAAATTGAAATCATTATGAGATGCTGTATCCAATATGCTATTTAACAAAACACTCTAAAAATGCTGGATTATTAAATTAAACTTTGGTGGGTCGTTTTAACCAAAATTCTGGTTTCTTTCGACATATTTTTGGGTCAGATATAACCATTTCCTGGGTTAATTTAACCCAACGGTTTGGTTTCGTACCATTTTGCCATTCTTGATAAATGTGAAACAAACGTGTTCAAGGCAGCTGGTGTATAGGGTTTCCTAAATGCACCAGTTTTTCCTTTGGTATCAGATAAGTTTAAGAGTCCTGAATAAAATGAAATCTTTCTTTCACATGTAAACTGACCTAAATCTTGCCAGATGCAATTTTTATTCATTTGAAAGAACCACAAACACAGGATTCTGAGGAATCAAGTTAAGGTTCTCTGTCTTGACAAATTGACCAGATGAAGGCATTTCAATAGACACAATGCTCCGCAAGCATTTGATTCTGATTTCGCATACTACCTCTGAATGCTAACTGTTTTTAAAGGTCCAGTGTATGAAACTTAGCGGCATCTAGGGGTGACGTCGCGATTTGCAACTGATGGCTACCTCCACTGCTCAAACCCTCACTTTCTTCGTCACATTTTCGCTTCTTTGCCGAAGGAGGTAATGTATACACAAATCGCACTCTGTAGAGCAGTTTGTCCGTTTAGGGCTACTGTAGAAACATCATGACGAATTCCATGTAAGGGGACCCGCGGTGTATGTAGATAGAAATACAGTAACTAAAAACATAACCCTTCATTATGTAAGCTGTTTAAACACCTCTGAAGACATTGTTAAGCATATTATATTGCATTTCTGTCAATAGATCCACCAAAAAAATACACATTGGTGTTTACATGCACATTATAAAGTTTTTATGAATGGCCCAGTTACAGTTTGCATCGAATTTGTGTATTTCAATTCATACATTCAAGATCGTTGTTCTTTCTCTGAGGGACAGACTCTGGTTCGGGAAACTGTTTTGCTAGCAACACTAAGCTATTGAGAGTGAGAGAGCCAATAAAGAAGCTGACCTGACAAGGTAGATAAGTGTGTGTGAGAGAGAGAGGGTTGAGGTGAGAGGGAGGCCGTTGTGTTCGTGTTGACACTGTGATGGGAGATATTCAGCCTGCAGTCGGAATTATCTCTAGGCAGGTAGGCTGTAGGCAAGACAGCACTGCCAGGTTACTTCATGCACACACAGGAGCACACACATAATGTTTTTGCCTCTCTCCTTTTCTCAAATCCCCTTGAGCGAGCGAGTAAGTCAGCCGTAGCAGTGTGTGAAGAGAGAGAGAGAAGTAGGAGGAAAAGAAGACAAAAGAGTGTTCAGCTTCATTTCATTGCCAATATATTGTAATTGCTATGAACGAGTAGGCAGAATATGACAAATATGTTTCTTAATAGGTTTTCTATGGACTAAAACTCAACAAAGGCTTATACACTTACAGTAGAATTACTTTAGAATTTTTATATATTGGAGAGGCATTGAAGTGGGGAGATCGAGGCTAAACTCAAATGGTTGCAAATGTCGGTCAAATTGTCGGTCAGATAAATGGAACAAACTTATTGATAAACACAATTTTATGTTGGAGACAATCTAAGTCACTTGGAAAGTGTGAGCCAAATGTGGTTTTAACACTTTCAGTGTTAACTATTTCTCAGTGTTTGAAAACCAAGAATTTAGTTATTTTGTTACTTATAGGCAACATTTAATCTTGTTGATGGGTTAAGGCATCACTTTGGAGTAGAGAGAGTTGTGGGATAATGTAAAACCAGCTGATTGTTATTGTAAAATAAATCCTGACAGGGTCATCAGTCCTATCCAACTCAATATTTTCTATTGACTCGTTGCACCTACGTTTGTGATTTGGTTTAGTTTGTCACCTTGAGACGGAAGATGCGATTGACTTCATTTCCGTATTGTCACGTGTATCCGAGTGAAATGGCAAATTGTAGGGTGGGGCATTATTTTGCCCTTCCCTTTTTGATTGGTTTGTTGTAAATTGGGCCTGGAGGGGAGGGTTTAAAATGCCTGTCCATTGGTCAGTCAGTATAGTTCTACTTCTTTTTTGTTGTTTATGTCATGTGGTGAAGAGTTGTTGTTGAGAGTGGAGAGAAGCTTAATGTTTTTCATTAAGGATTACAAGTGCAAAAGAATTTTGGAAAAATAATGGTGTGCACGGGTAAATCATTTATAATAATCGCTTCAGCACTGTGTGAAACACTTACTATTTTCTCATTTGATATATAACACGTTTGATAATAATTCGTTACATTTATATAGTGCTTTTCTGGACACTCAAAGCGCTTTACATGGAAGGTGGGATCTTCACCACCAATGTGCAGCATATTGCGCCAGAATGTCCACCACACACCAGCTTATTGGTGGAGAAGAAACAGAGATGGTAGAAAGAGTAAAAAAATGGTCGATTGATATCTTCAAAGTTTTTACCACAGTATTTGGGGCTATGGAGGTGTCAATTTTAGCAGTTGTTACAACAGAGCACTCAGAATCAAGTATTCCAAAGAGACCTGTAATAATCAATATTTTATCTTCATAAAACTAACAATGCAGTATCATTTGCTTTTATGGTGAGCTATGAAATATTCATACATTTTTTTTATGACAGTTTGGAATGTACAGTCGAGGTATCTACAAACAACATGCCAAACCACAGCCGTTGAAAATAAATATAGGCATCCACGAAATTGAGCGTCTGATTCAAAACCATATAGTTATTAAAATATATATAGACTACAGATTTCTTATATCAGATGTAATTTTATAAACAGACCATCAGGGTTTCTCACCCGTATGACCCTCACACTGTCCCACCTTAACATCTGATGTTTGAACACTGAGTGTCACCCTGGAGATTACCTCTCTTTGACATTGCATCCTTGCAGGTCCATTAATCACACCGGCAGGACACCTCTGAATAATTTAAGTGCTGTGTGGGACCTATCTCTCCTTTGTTTTATTAATTAATTTAAGAGGGCAACGGGAGTGTTCATTTGCTTCCTCTTTGCCCCATCATTGTTAAATCTTCAGATTGATGGCTCAATTTGCTAAGAAATAGCAGGGGAGGTCGTTCCATTTGATTCGGGAGTTAAATCATTGCACTTTAGCGTGCTGTTTTTTTTAAATCGTCATCATTCTGCGGAAATATGGAGTAATGGTGTAACGCTAAAATGTGTCCTGTGTGAACAGTCGCCTTAGAAGTCAGTGAGACGGATTTTGAAACGGATCTCTAACGTTGACCTTCCTTCACTGCTTGTATTTATTGAACCATATTTACTTACAGGCATTTGAAAATGCTGTTACAAAGATTTAAACATAAATGAATTAGTTCAGATCATGCCCAATGACATTACTGTTATCATTATAAGGTAAGATATAGATCCAGGCTTGTCTGTTTCCTCCCCTAATAAAACAAACCATTGATCTTATTCCAGGGTTTTACTGTAAGCTATTGTTTAGCTACAGTTATAGTACTGCAGAGTCGAGGTGCCAGGAAATGCTCGGCACACATGCTGATAGATAGAAAGAGAAAGTGAGCAAGAAAGTGTGTGTGTGTGTGTTTGAGGGAGAGAGATAAAGGGTATGGTTTGGAGAAGAGAGAAGGCAAAGGTAATCGGGAAAGGAGAAAAATCCTGACACAACTGCAAGGTTTTGACTTTCAATTATGATTAGGACTGATAATAGCATGAAAATGCATTCATTAAGCATTGACTGAATTATACTGTTGCTGATGAAAGCAATATTTAATGCTGTGGTACTGAATCATTTTGAGGGTTGATTCATAATGGAACATAGCACTTGTTTGGATACTCCGTCTCAAAAAGTCAATTTTTTACTTCTTAAGGGGGTCCCTAATGCCTTATGGGGGTCCCGGATCCCCCCATCCCTCCTTCAATTCGATCACTGGCTGTACCCGTTTTTTACTTTTTAAAATTTGACATGGATTTATGTTAGATGTGTACATATAGATAGATTACACAAAAAAAAGGGCACTATAATACACTTAAATGTACTTAAAGTGGTATATTTTTATATGCCAATTTTGTACTTAATATCCAAAAAACTGTTTTTAATACTTAAGATAAGCTTCAAGGGATCTGTGGGTGTCAACTGTGCTTTTTTGAGACACTATGAATAGACGTACAAAAGATATGTTTTTTATATATTAAGTACAAAATGTATGTGTGACAATGGGGCACTTTAATCACATTATGAAGTGTACTTAAAGGGATACTCCACCCAAAAAGGGAAATTATGTTGTGAATGATCCCTACTCAAGTTGCTCCAAGCCTGTATAAATGTCTTTGTTCTGTTGAACACAAAGAAAGATATTTGGAAAGTCAATGGTGCCATAGAACTGCTTGCTTTGCTTAATTCCTCAAAATGTCTTATTTTGTGTTCAACAGAACAAAAGAAGATCCAATAATTTGTCTTATGTATACGGGTTCAGAACAATTTATGGGGGAGGGGTAAATGATGATAGAATCCCTTTAAATAAGATGTACTTAGTATGTGGTATCTATAGTTAAAAATCTAATTTCAAGTTGTGGCCTTTAAATGAACAGGTTTTAAAAAATTATGAGATATTCAGTCCGGACATCCAGGACACTGGCCAGAGAGTTGAACTCCATAATTCAGGGCTCTTTTTGTCTTCGAAAATTCCCCAGACCCACAGCACATAGCTCAGCTGAGTCCCTCAGGATTCAGTCCTGGAACAAAGTTCTGAGTTCTGAAGAGAAAGACTTGGAATTATGGCCTGGAGCACAACAAAGAACAGCTATGATCAATTCTTTCAGCAATTATTATTCCCTGCACACACAGATAAACACAAGCATATGAGATTCATGGGCAAAAAAGAAACCCGACAGCACCAGGGAATCCTAAGAAATCAGACAGATGGACAGACTTTGCCAGGTAAAGTATAGAATCTAAACCTAAACACTACTATCTACTAACACAGATACACTATATGGACAAAAGTATTGGAACACCTCCTTCTTATGAACAGGTTTGACATCTTTAGTCCTCTTTTCGTGAGCCCAAATCTTAATGTTACATCATATAATGATGTTCTAGAGAAGTGTGTGCTTCTTATTTTATAGCAGCAGTTTTGGCAGGATCTTTTGTACTCATACATGACAATGTGCACAAAGCAAGATTCAAAAATAGATGATTGATTGACTGTTTAAAGATGGAAATCTTGTTATGTAAGCATTTTAATTATATTTAATAATAATAACATATTTTAATGGATCACAAAGGATTGTTTATAGGTCTTTCTCGTGGATGAAACCAGGTGGATGTTCGGGCCCGAGTCACGGTTATCACTGTTTAATCGCTTCTTACTTTAGAGGAGCAGGCTGAAGTCAGAGACTGTGCATCAAGGTTAAATGCAGCTGCAGTATGATGAAAAGCAGGAAATGAGCCATGTCTTCCTTTAGTTATTACTGAGGTAATGTAAGCCGCCCTGGCAACAACAGCTTTTAAGTGAGGCTGCGTTTAAGGGGAAATGTTTCATTTGAATCCGGCAAGGTGTTATTTTAGGGGGAAAAGAGCCTTTGTGCAAAAGTTATTCTGTTAAAGTGTCCAACAATAACCATACAATGAACTTCCAGGAGTACCAGTTTCTTGCAGGAGAGAAAATGCTGTTTTCTTTATTGCTAAGCTCTTTGACTCAATGCTAGACCCACGGCAGACAGGGCAGAGCGAACAACTCAAGGCGGTAGCACGTTAAAAATATAATAAAGATGAGAAGCCGAAGTCTGACAAATAAATGTAATGGAAAGTCCCGGTTCGCTCTCTTTGTGACCAAAATAGTCGGTGTCAACCAAGAATTGCTCTGTGACGACTCGGCTGAGGTTTGAAGCAACTTGTCGAGATACATTTCTAGTAGAGTTCAGTTCGTTTTCCTTCATATCTCAAGGGTCAACAGTTCACATCTTATTTTTCTTCAAGAATGTGTTGATGAGAGCGAGGTGAAAAAAAGCCTGCGAAGTAAAAAATAAAATTGGGATGAGGGTGGCAGGCAGAGATGATAAATTTGTCTGACGCATTTCTGCTAATCTTGTAATGCCTGTGGCTGACGGGCCGCCCGTCATATCCCTTCATGCATTGCTGCAGGGTCAGATAAGTGGTGCGTGTGAGGGCGATGACTGACAGCTCTTCCCGTACTGCGGGGCACTTAAACAGGCTCATTACTATGCAGAGGCTTTGTTATCGCAAATTCTTCTCAACCTGGAGAGCTCAGAGAGGGTGTGTGGAGGGGTGATACCTTGAGGGGTTTAGGTCAAAACATTCTCCCGGCACATTCCAATTTACCACAACAATGCTGCGAGGAGAGGCTTTTGTAGTGTCACGAGTGCGGTAAAACTGTGAAGTTTCAGCATCGTTTGTGTGAATTTGAGAGAGGGGTACCATAACTAGACCCAAAGAATGTCTAATTCTAGGAAAGACTCTATAAAATGTACTGTGGCAGTAAGATAGTAAAAAGGCAATACTTAGATACTTCACCTTAACCAAACCCTGTATAAATTGATCATTTAAATGGTACATTAAAGACAACAGTAGTAAATATTTAGATGATGATGATATTATTTGCTTATTTTATTAGTTATTGCAATATCCTTTGCAAAGTAAATTTACCTTATTGTGTTTAAAGTACAGGACCGACCACAGGGAGCGCCCTCTCTCGTCACGCTCTTAAGTTTTCTTTCTTCTCGTTTCCCACATGTCTCCTCTCTTTTCTTTCCCCTTCACTTCCCCATCTCTTCCACTCGTTCCCCGCCGTTCCCTGTCCCTGATGACTTATCGATCACCCTTTGTGGTTTTATCTGAAGTCTCTCAAAACTCGCGGCTCTGTCTGTCATGCCGGCTGCTGAGGGATTGTTTCGGAGGCCGCTGCTCTGTAATTGAAAGCGTGGCTAGAAAGACGAATGGTCCCGCAGGCAGGCTCGCTCTGGAGAAAAGCCGCGACCGGTTGTGTAAAAACAGTAACGTATACCCTGCACTCGCCCTGGGGCTTCAGAAAGCAGAACCACACAGGCTCTCTGCCTCACATGTTAGGATGTGTCATGGGACCGACTGACGAGAAACCTGTCAGCAACATTTCTGAATTCCTCAATGGACCTGGACGGTAAAGCTTTCATATGTGTATTGCAAAAACATGCCTTCTCTAGATAAATCTATTCGAAGCATTGAATCGCAACCTTTTTGACCCCTTTTTTAAGTCCCAGCCCCCACTGTCTATAGTACACGACAATATACTGTAGAAACTCATGTCTACCTAATGAAATATTCTATATGTAACATAGAGATACATAATCGGAAAGACGTTACAGAAATAACCAAACACTAAGAAGATCTTAAAGTTTAGTTGATTAAGCGTATTTTTATTTTTGTTTTGTACTATTTTAAATCATTTGAAGTCATCTTGAGGAAGGTTGTTTAAATAAACCATTTACCATGATTTAACTGCAATAGTATTTCAGTCATCCATATAACATTTTTGCAAGGTGTACTTGTACTTAATGATCTGCGCCTTATTACTCTAGCTGCTATATATCGCTGATGTCCTTCTGAAACCTTTTATCTCCAAATCTTTGGCTTTGCCTTGAATCAGTATTACAGTAGGTAGCCTTAATGTTTGTCACTGGGTTTTTGCAAATGTCTAACCCATAAAATGAGTAAAAAGTGATTGTTAAATTTGACAACAGTATTTAACTATTTAAAAAGCACAATGTTTTTTCCATTTTCTGAAAAAAGTGATTATGGACATCAGAGGTTGACAGCGACGATATCGAACCGTCCATCCTTCCATGTTTTTACACTGCTTGACTCTACAAAGAAACCTCAAACGTCCATAAAACAAATCATATTGTGAATACGGTATACGTGATATAGATTTTACAATAATATAAATAAATGCATGCTTGAAATACAATATATGATTACCGGTCTTTGAAAATCTTAATTCCAATCATTAATTTCATAATCATTTCAATTGCTAACAATACCTTAGTCAGTATAACAAATATTGAGGATATATTTTCAAGTAATGTTCTTTACATTATATAGGATAATTTCGTGATAAAACCTGCAAAAAAAAATTCCAAAGACTGGGTCACGTATTACAGCAAGTACATATCTTCGCTGTATAATGTATGTTATAATAAAATAATGTATAATAAAATGTGTTTATGCTCTTTTAATTAGCAATAGTTTGCATCGCTTGCCATTGATGGTAACTACTTTCGACAGCCTTCCCTCCCCCTCTATTCTTTTTGGGAGAAATGACCCACTTTTTCTATTTTTCTTGTTATCTAACACGTTGTTTTGTTCGTGAATGACGAGAAAGTTGATAACAGTGCATACGTGAGGGTGCGTAGGAGTATTTTGCTGCTGGATTGGAAGCATGGTCTTAATGCATTCTGAGTGACGTGCTATCTTCCATTCTCCCAGATGGTGCTGTTCACAAACTCCAGCAGAGGCTTTTTTGCCACTCACGTGTAACAAATTTTTGAGAGTGAAAAGTTGTCATGTTTTTCTGCAGTGCATTTCTGTTGTGCAGCTGAATTCTGTCAGGCATCCAGCGAGGCCATGGAAGATTGTTTTGTATATTTAAAATTCCGGCGGACTTGATGTGTCATAAACTTCACATGCCGCTGGTGTTTAAATGAAGGCCATTTATTTCGGTAGCTTATTAAATAGTTTTTCTCTCTCAATGAATGCAGTAAGTGACATCTTTTTGAGTGTTCCTGTAACTCAGCTGGTAGAATGTGGATACGGCAAAGCCAGGGCCGTGGGTTCGGTCCTCAGGGAATGTGCACATACAAATAAAACATAAATATTCAATGTACTGAGTCTCGCTTTGGAGAAGAAAGTGGCTTATTTCAATGAGGTAAATACAGTTAACATGCTTCCTTTGTATAAGTTTTGAACTATATGCTCGAGATCAGGTTCAGGAACAACAAATGTAGATCAAGAATTTTATAGATAAAATACGTCAGAGAAACTTCATTCAGTGTTTTCACAATGCAATAAAAAAACGTTTGTCCTTTAGAATGCACGTATGTATGATTGACACTGTGAGTAAACAAGCACACACTACTTGTGTGTGTCTGCTTGTTTGAAAGCGAGAGAGAAAGAGAGAGAGCAGGAGATCCTTGACAGGATAAATCATCATTGGCCCAACCCTGCTGACACTATGGAAAAGCTCGGGTGAGCTCTTCACTGCGGCTCCTTACCACAGTCGTCTTACGGTAGCCGTCGAGGTGCACCCATCTGTATTCATCTGTCTCCATTTCGTCGTGTTTCCCCGTGTTGCGGGAGAGACGCTGATGCAAACTGTACCAAATGCCAGCCGTATCTCTGAGACTGCTGATGCTACACAAACCCACTTTAGCCAGAAGTCCAGCGATTTGTCATGAGTGACACGCTGACAAAAAAACGCCTCCAGAGAGCAATAAAAGGTTATGTCACTGCCATTACTACGAACTCCAGCGTAAGCACGACAACATCGTCTTTGGACGCATTTGCCAGGTCAGAATTTTATGGATTAAGTGACTGCAGTATTCATCTATCACAAGCGTGGCTTCATGTCAGTCTACCACGCACCATGCTGAAACAGAATTGACTGTGGCTGAGAATTATTGCGCTAGTAGTTTTCAATAACGTGAATAATCGGATAAAATGGGCCGGCGTTAAGTGCGGCTGTCAATCGGTTTATGTTTTTAATTGAATTAATTATCTGATGGACTGAGTAACTACTCAATTGAATCGTAATTACAATCGAATTTGATATCTGCTGACGATAGAAGGAACTCAGAGGTCTTAAAAAGTGGCTAAAGATGCCAAAATAAACAAGCCTAAAGACTGTAATACTCCAGCAATACATAAAACAACTTTTTTGTAAAGTAAAATTACATGTTTTTGCTGTAAATTAGGAGTTTTTGTAATTGAACATTTATTACTGCATTTGAAAAATAGTTTTTCACAATGTATCTGTATCTGCAGTCTTTAGTGATTCATGAAATGAAATGTATCTTAGATTTACTACCACTTCATAATCATGTAAACGTCACAGATCTTCTGACACGTGTGACACATCTTGTGCCATGATCATGTTCTTTTTACTGTTTAACATGGAGATGAAGGGAAAAATGAAAAAACTGAAAATACTTCCCTCATATCAGTCCAAACCAGTATGACTTAGTTTCTATTGCAGTACCCAAAGGAGAATAGAATGTTTGTCACCTAACAATTTTGGTCCCCATGGACCTAAAACCACAGACATTTCTCAAAAATATCTTCTTTTGTGTTCCACTGAAGAAAAAGTCATACAGTACAGAGGTTTAAATGGCACGAGGATGAATAAAAGACAGATTTTTTATTTCTGAGTGAATGGTTGAAGTATTACTTTAAAGGATGTTGAAACTTCTGCGCTCCATTCTGATCTGTTGCACTCTATCCAGATGCATTTAAAAGCGTCCTGTGAGAATAGCTTCTTATTTATTAATCACCGTGACAACAATGGACATACCACCACTAGCACTCATAATACAGTATGTTTACAGTGCAAAAGAAGAGAAGTATCTGCTCTGTTTGTCCTCAGTGCGTGTGGTTTGAAGTAATCCATTTCTCCATACCAGTTCTGCTCAAGTGGTACACTATGCCCTGTAAAGATCATGATTCCTCTTAGAACACGATGCTAAAATATTTTTTCAACGTACGGTAAATCATTTTAGATTAAAGCTTCAGCCAAGTGCATTAATGAGTAGCATGTAGTCTGCTGTCTCAAAGCCAGATAGTACCTCAATACTGAAGTGCTCCAACTGAAATAAATCTCCTCAAGGTAATAATTCAATCTGTTATACTCAAATTCATTAAATAAGCTAATAAAATAAATCCAATAACACACATTAATTCGACAGCTCTAGTATTTGTGCCGTTTGCTCTCTTAATCCTCACTTTCTTTTCACACAGGAAGTTGCTCACGCCAGTTCCTCCCTTCCGTGAAAGGTAAGGGGAGCAGAGTCTAATTGAATTTTGTGTCAAGCTTCTGGGGTTCAGCTATCTCATTAGCCTGTGGTTACTCGATGTCCCAGGATATTAAACCACCGTTTGACATACATCCAGACAGAAAATGTAGGGGAAAAAAGTCACTTTGTGACTCCAGCGACAGAAATATCTTGCTAAATAAAAGTCCCAATGGTCTACGCACATGTGTTTTTCTGTGGACTGATTGTTTATTCATGTGCTTGAGTTATTATCCCATATAATGATATTGGGTCTCAGACGCTCTGCTGGCACAGTGGCAATAAAAAGGTCTTTACGCTGGAAAGTAGATTTGAATTGATGGTTCGCATTGTCGCGTACAGGGACTGTAGTATGTGTTTACCGCACATGCGATTGCCTTTTTTAAGTAGCCCCACACCTCTGCATGCAGTCTGCTGTTTGTGTAAATAGGCGTCATCGCCCGCCAGGAGCCATTGCTGAAAGCCTCTGAATAAGTAATGGCGCACATATGAATAAGTAAAGAATCGTGTCAGTTGTAGATTGGTCATCGGAGACAAACTGTTCCAGGTAAGCGTCGGTTAAAAGACTTTCGATTATTTATTTTCTCACATCCATGATCTCATCTTTGCCGAATGCGTGCTTTTTTATCCCAGCAGAGGGAGAGGCCTACGTGAAGTCACTTCCTGCGTTTTATCCCAGCAGGAAGTGCTGTTGTGGGTCAGCTCCCATCGTGCAGTTGCTCTGGGGGGCATGAAAAATGCATCGGGTTAAGAAATAAGAAAGCTGTGCGGAAGCAAGGAGAAACGGGAAGAAAAAACTGTCGGAAATGATCCCTTGACTCTGTTTGTAAACATGGTTTTACCATTTAGCTTTCATACGGCTTTGCTCTTCTGCGTTGAGGTGGACTCTTGGTTGAGTTTGAAGGCCGTACGGCTGGTTTGAATGGAGTTTAGAATAAACTGCAGTCATTTCGCCCTATACGAGTGCTAATAAGCATTGGGCCTGTGAAGAGGCTGTGGCAACAAGCCAGAAGTCGACAGGCAGTTAATAATTCAGTAGAGCTCAATAAAGTTTTTTTAATGATTTTGAATGAATTATTGAGGGAGCCAAGCACGAGTCTCCTCTGTAAGTAGACTTTCCTAATGTCAGCTCAGTTTGAGCTTTTTCCTGCGAGAGCAGCCGTAGGTCAGACCACACGGCAAGCCAGAGAGATGTTTCTACGACTCAGGTGGGCCTGACCGACAATGGAATGAGTAATGGCCATGTAACTCGATTTGCTTTCATCTACCCCTAAAGACGTGCCAGTGGTAATTTCTCTTACCTTAATTTTGATGTTCCTAGGCTACCTCTTCTCAGTCTTGTTTTGTGTGCAACTCGGACCAGATTGCAACTTCAATTTACTGTGGCACGGCGAGCCATTTGCTCTTGACAGTAATGTCGAGTGCAGCTCTGGAATGAGCCACAGAGAGCCAACTAATTTCAATTCAATCTACTGTTATGGGCATTGTGCTTTCTCCCTTTACCACAGACGGTACGATCTATTTACTCCATCAGCTGGGTGTGTTCTAAAACACGCATGCACATACTCGCGCTTCTTCAACAACCTGTCACGTTTCTCAGTGTCGTTGCTCTCTGGGGGAGCAAATGCATATTGATCTGATGGCAAACTCTTTTCACCAAAGGGCCATTAGGGCGACACATTACTTCCTCTTCGTCTTGGTCTTTCTTTCTCTCCTTTACTTACAGCTGAGCCTTGAGTAAGAGATCCATTGTGTAAATGGCACACTGAGACTGTTTTGACTGCTGCTGTCACTCATGGTGCTGTCCATCTGCAGCGGTACTGCGATGCTGCACATCGCTCAGGTTACCAAGGACAGGGAATGCACGGAGAGACGGAGACGCACACAGACCCTCAAGACTGATGATACAGCTTTGAAATGCAGTAAGATAGCTTATTGTGCAAAGGGAATTCAAGGTTTGGAAAATAAAGCGAACCGTTCTCATCGATCTGCGTATAAATAAGACGCTGTTGCAATATCGTGTGATACGTACGCCAAAGTTCAATTTTGCGTGCAGATGATACGCCAATGTTTGCATGCACCTCGGTGGAGAGCAGCCATTTTGAAACGTACATGAAGAGGAAAAACTGAAATAGTTTAAATAATACTGTTAGGTTTAGAGTTTGGGGACCGGTTAATAAGAATTTTTTACCGTTTAATATACACATACGCTAAAATTGGCGTATCAAATGCACGCAAAATTAGGCGTATTGAACGAACGCAAAATTGATCACATACTGAGATGAGGAAGGCGGGATGGGAGCCGTGAGGTGGGACTGGTGGCGTGAGTGATAGTTGGAATCAGCTGTGCGCACACCGGTCCCGCATATCTCACGGATGAAATCGGGAGCATAAGAGGATGAGCGACGGGACTGCTGACGAGAGAGGACCGGGCCCGGACAAATGTTTACGTTTGTTTTTATGTTCTTTTACTTCCGTATAATTATTTATTTATTTTGATAAAGTAATTTAAATGTTTCCCGGTTCCCGCCTCCTTCCTTCCTTTATTGAACCTTGTTACACATACGTTTTAACGATATTGCAACAGGACCTGTTAATTATACGCAATTGATGAAAATGGGTTCCATATAGACCACCGATGAAAAGAGTAGGATCACTTATTCATTTCGTATTAATACTTATTCTAGATTGTAGAATAGTAAACTAAAGAAAAATACGAAGCTATGTTGTATATTAGTGTCTTCAAACTTGCTACCATTTGCCTTGAATTTGCAGATATGCCTTTGACTTGGCATTTCATAAGCCAGTTTCTCCACAACTCACCCTGAGATGCTTTTTAAAGAGTATTGAAGTAGTTTCTATCAATGCTGGGCTTTTCAATTGGCTGCCTTTTCTTTATTTAGTCCAAATCATCCATTTCAAAACCTTCATTTGATTAAATTTTTGTTTTCAAATGAAAGCAATAATGTTTTGTCTACAAGCATAATTTAAAACATACCTTGAAATCAAGTGATTTTTAAGATCACAAAATAAATTTCAGTCAAGTTATCCTAAACTTTGGAACAGTAGTGTATGTGTGTGCAGAGAGAGACTAAAGAAAATGAATATAAAACGCATGAATAGACTTTTTATGGTATAGTGAATACTATATATGGGACTTGATGAATTAAAACTAAGTATTAAATTGCTTCATATGTGACATCCCTTGTGTGAAATCCTGTAATTTATTAAAGACATGTACTTTAAAGGAACCAGTAAAGAACATAGCAACCATTCAGAATAATCACCTTGCAATTCCTTGCGGGGGAGTTTGCATGAGCAAGCACGTATATTTTCTGTAGAAATTGTTGAAATCTAAAGCATTGTTCGTCAAGATTTGCACAGAAATTCTGTTTGTTCATGTTTAATGAATAGGGTCTTTGATTTATTTTATGTAGAACAAAATTCCTTTTTAAGAAATTAATTAATTGGTTGGCTTCAAGGCCAACAAAATTCAATCTGAGTAGCACTGCTGATCAGCACCATGGACAGCGACATACCTCCAGTTTAAAGAAAATACATGTCTATTGCCATCTAAAACATTGTATGTGCACCTCTGATATTTTTAAAGCATTTTTATGTTTTGCTGCTTTTCTGATTGAACATCAATTGGTGGACATCTTAGAATCTAACAGAAGAGAAATCTCCAATGTTCCCCCCAGCTGATCCCGGTTTCGAACAGATGGCTTCAGACGCAGCATGGGAAAACAGGGGGTACATTTAAATGAGTGAGTGTGATTTAATTATGATCAATGCCAACCTTATCCAGGCTCATTTCTCAACATCAGGGGTAACCTAAAATATATCCGTCTGCTGTCTGAAGGTTTTCTTTGTTGTCCACTGCAAAGAACCAAACAAACAGCTTCGACTAAAATATATCAAAGTATCCCGCATTACAATGTCAAACCGCAGCTGAAATTGGTGCTATCACGATGCCACAAAGAAAACGGTGAAAAGGAAAAAGACAGACGCACATCAACACTTTGTCCCATGAAAGCAGAATTGTTAGCCTGCCAGCTCCAAGCGTCAGACTTCTGAAGAGAATAGCAGGAGTACTGCATCTCAGCACATCACAATGCAAACCAAATCACACAGATCTACACAGAAAACTCCCTCCATTCCTCTTAAAGAAATATAGCCGCCTTCATCTCAGAAAACACAAGCTCTCAAAGCTACAGCCAAATGTTCCATTAATCAGACGTGGAAAAGACACAGTGTGCGTGTTTCTACAAACTCTAAAAGGGAAGGAGGAACTCAGTGTGCTAATTCTTTGTGGCAAGGAATAACATTACTCTGAAAAACGGACTCTTTACATTTAACCCTGTTTTTTCTAAAGTGTAAATAATCCTTTCCCATGTCCCAGTTTAAAATGTAGAGGCGACTACATTAAAGCTATTCATTGATTGGTTTTCTCATAAACTGTAAATACTATGGGGCTATGGGAACATTGCTCTGTTTTTGTACAGAGTCCAATAAAGGAACAAAGTGTAAGGAGGTTTTTTTTAGCCAATGGCAGGTGGGGATTCTCTATATTATTCAGTTGGGATTTTATTATCTGTTTTGTGTCCCTTAATTTACCCATTTTAGTGTTAAAACCAATAATGATGTAATGTGGTCAAGTCAAATAAAAAATTTAAATTGTATATTCATTTTCATCCCTCCTATCCTGACTAAGAACTTGTATAGAAACTGTAGAGTTAGACTGAACAAACACGCAACTATAATTATTGTGTCGTGTGTGTTTAAGCTTATTATTGTGTTCAGCGGTATATACAATATACAGTATACGTTATGAATGAATGTACCACCATATCACCCCTGGGACGAGGTTTTGCATGTGTATGTGAGCTGTTTGTGTGTGAAATGATGACTGTTTTACACTGGTTGCATTTATAGCGTTTTATTTTATGTTGTGCAAATTAAACCATTGTAAATTTATTTCTAAACCTCTTAAAGAAGCATATTTTATAATGTAATCATGGATACATGATGTATCCACATTGCTGTGTTCAATCTCTTTGACAAAAAAGCAACTCTCCAAGACTTAGACTTGAAAAGTAGTATATTGTTGCTGACCTTCTGAAACCTTGAATGACCAAATTCAGTTTTTCAGGAAATGGAAAAATGTTGATTACACACTTTGTAATACTTTTTGTTGGTTAGATATTTGCAGAACCAAGCGACAAACATCAAGGGTGACTATAATAATGATTTAGGGAAAAAATAACAATCTCAAAGTATTGAGATACAAGGTTTAAAAAGGACAGCAGTGATATGTGAACTACCTTTGTAAAGCTTGGATGATGCCGTTTTGTTTTCGATTGTAGTTTGACAAACATGGTTACTATAAAAACTTCCATTCTGTTTCAGAGAAAAAATCAAAGAATATCGGTTTGGAACAACTTGAGTAAATGTACAGTATGTTATGTGTGATTAAATAATACCAGAATAGTCTGAACTCCTTAAAGTTCCATTACTTATATGATGTGGCTATTTGAAGTATAAAAGTAACAGCCGTTCTTAAATGACATGCGAAAGATATAGAAAAGAACGCTTAGCCTGCCTTCAAAGGCACATTAAGCTTGGTAGAGACAGGGAAACAGGCATCACCTTGAAAGAGAGATTCATCTGCATAATTGAAATTGCACATCACAAATGTCAATCTGTGAGCTGGACTAAGCTAAAAGTAACATAAAAAGATTAATAGAGTCCTGAGAACATCTTGATGGATTTTGTAGACCATCTGTCAAATTGTGGGTCAAACTGCAGTTAGTCTGATGATGCCTATGATCGCCCTCATGGGCAAACACCTGTTTCTGTTTGTTCTTCTGTGAATTGTGGGAAAATAAGGAGACTATGAATAATAGCCTTGATGGGTATTCAACAGAGCTGAATACACTTTGCCTTAACAAAAGCTTCAAAATACGCTTTATGAATACTGATTTCCTTATGCATTTTTGAGATTTTCATTCCTAAGCGTAATGGGCGCTTCTTCATCAATAATCCTAACAATTAAGGGAAATAACTTGTCATTTAATGGGAGAATAAGCTGTTTCTCAGCCTTTCAGCTTTATCACACATGAAAAATGAAATGTTTTGTTTAGCTCGCCAGTCGACCCACCCATCTGTAATGATTTTACATAAAGATAAATTCATACAGCACGCATACGGCTCTGAGCAGATGTGTGCATGCGTGTATTTGTGTGATAATGTATGAAATGGTGCTTTCCCCTTCTCCCTGCTGAAGCAGGACGATGTAATCGAAACCTTTATGAGAATGGAGGGACGGGCAGAGAATTCTGGGGAATGGGGGGAGGGTTTGGTCACTGAATCCATAACTCAATTTAATGGAACTATGGTCTTGTGGCTGCGGAAAGTAAAACCAGAATACACGTCTTTATTTTCATTTTCAATAATAGGCCGATGACGCTGCAAAACTGCAATCGATTTCATGGTCAGAGCTCTCTCTCTCTGTCTCTCTTTATCACTTTCTATCTCTCTCTGTCTTTCTTAACCCTGTCACATAGTTATAAGTACTAAAAGCTCAAAAGTTCACAATATTCTCCTTTATATTTAAATCAACAGGGGCACAGTGTTTTTCATAGAGTCTTTCAACCCGAATGCTTCATGCCGTAGGGTACCATGCTGTGTGTTGAGCCACCTGTGAACTCAAGTGGATTGTATTGCCCCCCTCCAACAGGAAGTGAGGTATATATGGACTGATTGTTTCTTTTCATTGCCTTCTGCAGGAGTAGGCAACCTCTGTGTAGGGTGTTAAATTACTGTTTATTAGACTTTCTCTTATGAGACTTTCATAATTTCACTTGCTTCTAGAGAAAATTGAACAGTTGAATTATTACCAGTTAACTCATTAGGAGCCATTTAACAGTTGTTTTTATATTTGTTATATTTATAGTGTATGGTACTAGATTGATTCATCATCCAGAAGCTTTTGTTTTGACAGTATGAAATATGATATAAGATATTCATTAAGGCATTTTTAGCTTTTCTGTTTCGCATAAAGCGTGGTTAACAACAGACTAAAGTACTATTACAGTTTAAAGCTACAGTGTAAAAAATTTAGCAGCATCTTGTGGTGAGGTTGTGAAATTCACTCCACCCTCTCTTTCAAAGCACAATGGTGGCTGAAATAGGACTAAGATGTCTCATGTTTTCTCTTTTTGCCGTAATTAAGTTTCGTCATGTTACTCTAGAGAATTTTGTCCGTTCAGGCCAACTGTAGAAACAACATGGTCAATTCAATGCAAGGAAAGAAATAGATGGACATATCTAGGGTAATTCTAAGGTAATAAAAACAATTATGTTTTTATTAGGTCTTTATACACCTCTGAAGACTAAGTTATATTGTATTTCTGTCAATACTGTAAAAAATTACACATTGGCTAGTTAAACACCGAGTAGTGTTTGGACGATAACTGCAAGCGTGTGACCAAAATGTATCGCCTCTTGCATTGGAACCTGATGTTCCAAATATGGTCATTGTACTGATACGCCCACCTAATGTGCGTACACATTTGGGCGGTCTTAGTCACATCACACCACGAACTGAAGTAGATTTGTTGGGGTGTTGTTACACGAGGCGTTTCAGGCAGGTCTGTTTGAGCATTCGCTTTTATATATGAAGCATCTTTTGCTCCGACACTTAATTTTTCCAATTTTGCGTGTCTAAAAAATGCTTGGTTAACTTATAACACACCAAAGACACAAAAAAACATGTGTTCCTATGTGACCCTAAATCACAAGACCAGTCTTAAGTAGCACGGGAACACTTTCAGTAAAAGACAAAAATAAATTGTATGGGTCAAAACTATTGATTTTTCTTTTATCCCATAAATCTATTGTTAAGTAAAGATCATGTTCCATGAAGATATTTTGTACATATCCACCCTTAAATATATAAAAACTTTATTTTTGTGAGTGGATGGTCTGCCACAGTGCCTCTGATTAACAACTTGAAAGGCAATTTTAGGCCAGATATTGTCCTATTCTAACAACTCATAAATCATTAGAAATCTTTTTTTTCAGCTTTCAGATTATGTAAAAATCTCAATTTAAAAAAATTGACTCATAAGACTGGTTTTATTGTCCAGGGTCACACATGACCCCTTTAAGCTTTATCAAGATTTTCATCTTTTGTAACATAAAGTCAAGTTCAACAGAAAATACTTTTGATTATTCTTAAGTTTTGTTTCAGTTTTGTTCTTTGCAAGGATGTGAAAAGCAAAACCCATGTTTACATTAGAAGTAAAGCAGGCCTTCAAAAGATATATGCACTTAATAATTCACTGAGGTGTAATTATTTGAGCTGTAGAGTTGTCTAAACCATTTGTTAGATATCTTTTCAGGCAGATAAGCTTCTCTATATCACTTAATTATGTTATTTCCTGTTGTTTTTTTTCTCAATAAGAGAACAGTTAAGATTATTTTACGGTTATTTTACAATACGCAACAAATGCTATTTAACTTGCATTGAACCAGAACATTCCTAGCTCGGATTAATATTTTGGCCCTGTATCTAGATGATCAGATATGCATACTCACACCACTGGAGCTCTTTGGAACTGACTGTTTCTCTTTCAAAGCGTGTAATGAAAATTTGCCAGAAATTGTTTCATTAAAGTTTTATTTGTGTCCTATTAGAACTGTATTTTGGTTCCCATTGTTGATCAGTGTGGCTGTGGTTTTTATGCAGCTTTTCTTGTAAGAGAGTTAAAGCCAGAGACACTGGGGAGGTTTACTTATGATCTTTTTTTTTAGCTAGAATACTTTCTCATTTACTTGGTCATTCTCAGCTATCTATTCTTGCTGAAAATCTTTGTGCATGTGTTCTTTTCTGTATTGTAAACAAAAATATGGAGCCCAACTTAAAATTCACCAATGACTAGTAACATCTACATTTTTCATCTGACTCTGTTAATGGATAGTTCACCTAAAAAAATCTGTCATCAGTTAGACACTGAACAAGATTGGTAACTGAACAACAGCAATACTTAATGACTTCTATTGTATGAACACAAAACCGCAGTGCAATGGGTACCACCGTTGTTCAGTTAGCAACATTCTCCAAAATATATATAGTTTTGCAGAAGAAAGAAGTCATGAAGGTTTAAAATGACATGAGGGTGTCTAAATGATTTTAATTTTTGGGTGAACTATCTCTTTAAGGATTCACAAATGTACTGATTTTGGCCATAGTCATTTTAACAGGTATTTGAGAATGATAAAAACTAACTGAGCCTGTTAAAAAAAATAGATGTAACAATCCTAGTACAGACAGTTAACAAACATACACAAGTGTGTGTGTGTATATACAAACTTATCCCTTTGATGTGCTAATATTTTATACACGTGTTGATATCAATAAGAGCAGGATCTCTACAAACATAGCTGAATGCAAATCAAACATCTATTCACTTTGAACGGGCAATCTCCATCTCTTCAAACAGCCTGTGGTCTAGTAGCGAAGTAAAGCAGAACAACAGCTTTTCTTAAATGTCCTTGGTGCCATTTAAAGATAATGGAAATTGTGTGCTGTGAAGTACGCCAGGTTCCTCTGTGGTAATTCCTCTTTGCATTATGGGTTGAGGACTCGGCACTTACCCGCCCTCCTGCTCTGATCATTATTCATGGCCGCTGAAAGCGCACACACGCACAAACAGACGGAGCACAGCTCCACTCTGAAGGTTGGGAGGGCCAACAAAAAAGAGCTTGCAAGACAAACTTAGAGTGTCAGTGTCAAAAAAAAAGACAGACAGACTTTGTGTGTAGTTTTCATGCCTTGGTGACCACCAGTTGCTTGCCAGTATCTATCTATACTGCACAAGTTAAGTTACTATGAAAATGAAAATGCATTTTATGTCGTTTCAAACATGCATGCTGTTTACATAATTATTTGTATAGCAGGACAGTGCATCGTTCAAAATGGTTAAATGCAACAATCGTTTAATAACCAAAATAAATGTGACCATGGACCACAAAACCAGTTGCACGGGTAAATTTATAGCAATAGCCAACAATACATTGTATGGGTTAAAATTATAGATTTTTCTTTTATGCCAAAATCATTAGGATATTAAGTAAAGATTTAAGATATTTTGTAAATTTCCTACTGTGAATATATAAAAGGATTCCGCTTTTGGGTTCATCTACTCAAAACAATCTACTAAAAAACAAACATACATCTCAATTTCAAAAAATGTACCCTTGTGGTTTTTGTGGTCTAGTGTCACAAATAAGCTCGCAAGTTTGAAATGATAGAATGAGTAAATATACAGTAAATACATTATAATATAAACTTTGAAATCTCTAAAAAAATATTATGAAGAAGTTGATACTCTACTTTCAGCTGAGCCAACAATTGACCTGCTTCATTAAAAATCTTGAGCCCTTTAGTGTGCAACTTCGTTACCAAGGCAACGTTCACACGTGCAACAAGTTCCAAAAGTGATCCTGCTAAGTCAAGTTAAGTCAAAGTCTGTTTACAGAAGTCGTGCCACTCGGCAGCCATGTTTGCAACGCCCCTGGGCAGCCATTTACATCATAGCAAATCCTATCTACTTGAATAGGGGAAGGCAGATATTTTTAAACTCACTAGCAAAAATTAAACGGCAGATTTCGTATCAATAAATAAACTTGACATGTACTGTGCCATAACTTGCTAAGCCGCAGAGAATCGTCAGTCAATATTCACAAACTATTGGCTCGTTTTTCATTGGAAGTAATAAATAACCATAAGTGGTGCCCCACAAAGACCGACACTCCATATTTCAAACCATCTCCTCCCCAAACCCTTGTACTTTCATCTTTAATTTTCATTTCCTTGGCACGTCGCTCTTTCCATATGGCCGATCTCTATCAAAAGCGTGAAGGCATGAGAGGATTCTTAATTGGGCTTTTATGTCTGGTACTAATTAAAAATGAGAGGAGCAAAATCTAATGGACACTCGCGGAATGGTTGTCGTTCTCCTCTGAGAACTTGATTAAAATCCGATATGTCTTATGCATATGAAGACTAATAAACCAAAATTGAGCATTCGCGTCTTCCGCCATCCGCACTTTAAAATGCATTAATCAGTAATTAAGTTGCAATGGCTCGATTCTTATGAACCTCATAAAAATGAGCCACTGATGTTTAGAAGACATTGTTACGTGCTTGCATTCGCTCCACATTTTCTGTATTTGTCATCAAAAGAAAGGGAATAAATATTGTTTCATTTCTCCCTTGTGCTTCTTATTGCTTCAACTGATTAAATGTATGTTGGAATCCCGTGTACACTAAGTGGCCGGTTAATATTATACATTTCGGATGACAGATGCCAAAAACAAACTCTTGGACGGTATCCATAGGCAATAAAACACATGTGTATATTAACCACAATAACAGACAGCTGTGAAACTCTAGTCTCTAAGTAATGGATGGGCTATCAGATGATAGGGGAATTTGGTGGAGAGCTATGAAAAGATGCAAATGGTCACACTTTGTCACTTCGGTCCCTTCATCACAATCTATTCTCTACCGAACAATAGTGGTCCTCCCACAGACACCTGTCAGTGTTGTTTAAAGGAAAGAGTTTTGGCTCCCTATGATGCCTGGTAGTAATATAATAAAGTACAAGAGAGAGTTAAATTATTATTTTTGAAAGGCAAAGGATAGTCTGGAACGTGTTACTGTGAGGTGTTAAAATGAAGCGAATGTTGGCTCTTGCATTAACTGGAGGGTTTTTCTTTGTGTCGTGAGGGGTTAGGTCACGTTTCAGAGTGAAGGAAAGCAGTCATAAAGCAGAGAGAGAAATTGAAGAGCGCTTTGAGCTTGAAGACAAATTGGCCGTTAACTTGATACGCGCTGTAAAATTTGGTTTCCGAGCAGCCGAACCCCGTAGCCTGAGAGTCGCCGCAGCGACAGAGGAATTGTGCTAATGACTTGGAGTGTTCCAGTAAATGTTATTGGTCAGACGCCCAAGCCACTGGAGTCTTCCCAGTCCAGTGCGCACACAATGTCATTAATCTCCTCGCACACACATAAACAAATGGATGACAGTCGATAGAACAGAAAGTTTTAAAAGACCAAAGACTCCAAGTGTCTCATTCATTACTCACATCTGCAAAAACTGCCTCTTTCCAAAGACCACTTTACTTGAAAGTGGAAAATTTTAGGATAATTCACACTAACCTATCAAGTTGCCTACGTAGACAGCTCCCTTAGCATCTAAATCTAAATGAAACCTTATAAGTGATAGATTTGGAATCATTGCATAAGCAGTGGCACAGAAGGCTTGACTCAGATTTCTATACGTTGCTGTCTGTTATAAGTGATTTGTTGACTCCACAACCATATAGTATAATGTTAAGTAGCTTCTACTTAAAAATAAACAAATTCATAACATTTCTCGCTAACTTAAAATCCTTTGTTCATACAACACAAAAATATAAATTACAAGAAAGCTCATAAGTATGCATAAAGTGAATGGAATAATTTGAGTTGTGTAAACTACAGTTAAAAGTAAGTAAACCTAACATACATTTCCAGTGCAATGAACTTAACATTATCATTACAAATGCTGTGAGGAATACCCATAAGCCCTTGCACCTGAAAGTTTGATTATTCATGCTTTCTTAAATAAAAAAGACTTTTGGGGCATTTACATAGATGTTTAAAAGATGTATAACCCAATCAAAGATGTTTTAAGTATTATTGATGTTGTTTTGTAGTGAATAATCATTTTCTGTGAAGTTACCATTCAGGTGATTAATTTTTGCTTTGTTAAGCATACACCCTATTCAACCCATCATATTTCTTACCACAAAAAGGAAGACACACATCAGAAATGCAAAACGTTGTGTGCTTCTGTAGAGAATCATACAATGATTTCCCATAAAATCAGTCATCAATTATTTCAAAACTGTTTGTTATAATAATATACTTCACTATGGTATATCAACATTAAGGTAAATTAATGAAATATTTATGCACAGCCCACATGAGCAGTGTTAGTTGATTGAACTGGTGCCATGTCATTTTTTAAGTAAAGAAGGTCAAGCGAATGGATATAGTTTTGTTGACGCAACAAAGATTGTCTTGTTATTTTTACTTTAAATCTCCTTAAATTGAATTTACTTAAAAACCATGATGCAAATATGGTGCACATATATTTTAAGTAAAGTCAACGCATCATTTTTGCAGCTCATTAGGTTTATACTGTTTGTTTCTTGGTTTGTTGACATCTTTGTCACCTTTTGCACTCTGGTCATTTCAATAAGGTATATATGGTGATATATACTGCATGTCTTTTCTCATGTTTAAAACTTTACTCATTAATCTTAATATAAGATCTGTGTTGTGATTTTATTGATCTATGTCTGAAGATTAAATTAAACTACAAAAACAATGATCCTCAGAAGAATTCCCTTGTTCCACCCACCCTCTTCTCTGCAAGTCAGCGGTGTGAATATGTGTGTGAGGACACCATTCAGGTAAACCAGCAGGCAGGTGCATTTAATACATGGAACGCACAGTTGGACGACTTTCTTGTCCAAATTAAAACTTCAAATTATAAAATGTTATCCTCCTCGCACGATTTCCATTTCTCTGTCCCTCCACTCAATCACGCCCACAAGAAAACTCGAGCATACAAAACACTTTGTAGATTGTGTTCTCCTTGTTGCATCATTGTTCTTTGAAAACTCTCCAGGAGGGATTACACTAATGACAAATACCTGATCTTAAGAGAGGGAACTGGCCTTTTTGCCACATTTTGAGAGCCAAACAGCAACGACTAGTAAAAATCCATCTGAATCCACGCTGGATGCATCTGAGTAAAGGTAGGGTGAATATAGTGGAGGGAAAATTCTCCATCTAAATTCAGAGGATGGGAGTCCTTTAGGGTAAGTGCTTCTTACCGGTGGCACATAAAACGTGCTGGAATGAGAGAGAGGCTTTGATGAGAATCTCGGCAGAGATGTAGAGACGTAGGGAAGGTAGACAAATGTGTTCGTGATGCAGGAAAAAAACATGAGTATGTAAAGGATGTGAGACAAAGTGCAAGGTGCCATGGGAAAACAAAGGGGAAAACGACTAAGCCTCAGTGTGAAAATGTTTTCTGTAAGCACACTTGTTGTTGGGCTTTTTTCAGCTTTTTCAGTTGGTGACTGCACATGGCCCAACAAGGACCCTACAGGTGCATGTTTTTGATGGCAACTCATCACCACGCCTAGTGGGGAATCCCTCATTTAACAGTAAGTGATAAAAAACATACACATGTTTAAATACACTTTATGAGTTCTAAATGTACCTCATTTCCCCCAAAGGGACATTTTTAATGTCCAATCAGAGAGAGTCAAGAAAATGACAGCCAGTCATCTCAGAATAAACTTGAAATTAACTATGAATTGGATAGAGCTCATGCATAAATACATTTTAAACACAAAACAGTGGCTTCAAACCTTGTGGGGTGGCTGGTGGCAACCAACGCTCACAAAGCAATGGCTACTGCGTATGCGGAGTGTTCCAAATACGTCTCAATTTCAATTATCATGATGTCTTAGGAGGCGGCTACCTAGTATATGTCGGAAGCAGACAGCTAGACGGCTCTCTAAGACAATATTTATAGCTTCTCTATGCTGTCTGTCACCAACAGCGTCAGGTACAGCTGGCACAGTCTGTCAGAAATGTTTTTCTTACTTTTTATTTTCTTATCTAAAGTTGTAGATGTTGTCAGGCTAGCCTTTGATAGGTAAAACAGATGCCTGCAGAGTGTTTTTTATTTATTTTCCTTTTTGATCAAAATCTCTCACATCATTTCCCATGATTCCCTTCTATTACCCAGGCCACGAAGAAAATAAATCACATGTCTCTCATGTCTGTCAAGATCATAGGCAGGCCGAAGGCTCTGATTAAAGCCTGACACTGACGCTTTGAATCTGACCGCCTGGTGTTATGGGTTGGGGGGTGGGGGGGTGGTATGTCATACTGCCCTGACAGGTCAGGCTGTTTATAGGAGGCTCATTTAGATTCTACCCCTAGAGGCGATGCAACTCTGCCCGCCTGCTCCTGACAGACAGATCCGTGCTGTGTCTGCTTGCACATGGAGCAAAGGGCAGTTTGAAAGAAATGCATATTGGTAAGGTGAAAGATTTCCTCTAATGAGTGCTTAGCCTTCATGACATGGGGTTATCTAAATATAGTCTATGCCTAGAGCCTGACACTGAATGAACTTTATAAACAATCTGCCTAGATGTCATATTAAACACTATGTATATATAAAAAGTAATAAAATACAACAAATGTATGAGAGGCAGTGATACATTGGCGAATACAGTGTTAAAATCATATAATCTCCCGTATGACTTAAGCAATACAGAAGATTGAATGATATTTCCAGAAAACATAAGACGTTTATAGGCTAAACATTTTGATTGAATGTTTTGCGTTTGGCTCTGGCAACCCAGGATGACCCTCATTATTGGCTTTGGTTCTGCTTTTACAGTTAAAAGCCGATATTGTGTATCAAATGGTTTTCATAAATTGACAACATAATAAGGACTTCCCAGAAGTTCAGCCTATTTTCCAATGATGACCTGGCAAAATGCATACTGCACTGACTCCAGGAGCCAATGCGATTCAAACAAACTTATGAATAATTTGTGTGAATAATGAAGCTTAAAGTTGATTTTTAATGAATATTTAATTGTGAATATTGCAGGTGGCGCTCGGAAAAGTAATGTATTCAAATTCTCCTTGGAGTGCAAGTGAAACTGTATAATTGATCAAGTTATTGATGAATCACTTGTTAGGAAGTCTTGTCAAAGATGGAGAACCTCATCAGGTTTTTGTTGAACAAGTCCAAGCGCCATTGATTAAGCATTATTAAAGAAATGCATGCTTTCCTATTGACTGGCTATTAAATGCATATCAGCGAGTGGTGAGGATGATAAATGATCACGGTGTTTAGAGACTTCATTATTCATAAGCCATTCCAGGAAGATGCTGTAACGTAATGTAAATAATGCCGCCCATCCCCCACGTCGCCTCTCAGGAAACGATCTAACAGAGGATGATGAGGGAGAATGTGTTTACATTTCTGCTTTCAATCGCAGAGGCTTAAAGAGACAACCTGGAATTTCTGATCCGCAATTAGTGTTATATTTAATCTCATGTGGGTGGAATCACATTAGAACGCTCACATGACAAAAGTGTTGATGTATTTTTGATGTGGTGGCACAAATGGAACGCAGTTGATGACATGTCACGCATGGTGTAAAATTGGTCACGCTGGACATTGATGTTGATATTGCGCGGTAAGAGAGCTATAATGTGTTTAAATGAACAGTTCATCAGTTACTAATATCTAAAAACTTGAACAAGATACTTAACAAAGAGCTACAAGTATCGTTTCCTCTTGTGTACATTCAGTATTTGAACTTTGTTTGCTGTTGAGGGAAATCTTAGGAGGATAAAGTGCAAATAAAAAAAACCTACATGGATAATATCGCTGTTGTCCTTCCAAAACCTCAAATGTCCAAATTTACTGTTTTTCAGGAAATGGAACACTGTAGTTTTTAAATAAGTAAATACTGTGTTGTGAAAGTTGACAAGGACAGTTTAATCCTTTTTATTGGTTAGATCTTTGCAAAAAGCCAGTGGAGGACTAACAATAATAATAAAAATCACGAAATGTGGAGATAGCCTACAAGATTTTAAAAAAACAGCAGCAATATGTAAGTTAATGTCAAGTATTACCGGACAACAAATTATAATCTTTCCAATCACAAACACATGTCAAAGTAAGTAATCATGCAAAATAAAACATAAATGTTGTCTACAGATTATGATCCATAGAATACATGAATGAATTTAAATGGCTCCCATTGGACCTCCTGAATGCATACAGTATGTTTGCTAAAGGCGACATCAGGATTACAAAAAAAGACTATTAAAGGGGTCATTTGGCGCAAATATGTGTTTTTCTGTGTCTTTGGTGTGTTATAAGTTGCCCCTGCATTGATTAGACATGTAAAAAGGCCAATTTAAGTGTCGGAACAAAAGATGCCTTCTATCTAAGAGCGAATGCTCACCCAGACCTGCCTGAAACGCCTCGTGTAACCACACCCCCACAAATCTACGTCAGTTCATGGTATGATTTGACTAAAACCACCCAAATGTATATGCAAGTGAAGTGGGCATATCCGTCAGTACCATTGCTTTGGAATCTGATGTTTCAAATATGGCAAGAGGTGGTACATTTCTGTCACATGCTTGCAGTATTCAACCAATCACTACGCACTGGTTAACTGGCCAATCATAGCACACCTCGCTTTTCAGAGTGATGAGCTTTGTAAAAAATCTGCACTTTAAGAGAGGCGGGGCAAAAAGGGTATAGGGGGTGGATACAAACATGCACAGTATGTGGAAAATACAGCGTTTTTGAACCTTAAATCATGTTTACACTTTGCATTACATCTAAATAAAATGACAATATTCGTTTTAGCCGTGTCACATCACCTCTTTAAAAATTCTTTGGACCTTGCTGTAAAATCTCAATGGGTTTTATCTTAAAAGATTCTCATCTGACCTGCACATGCCACAGCTGCTAGGCATGTTTTGGTTTGCAACCGTCAGGAGTAGTCTAGACAACTTTCATGTCGTTATCCATATTTTTCATTCTTTCTGCATTCTGTCTTCATTTAATGCATGTCTTTCTCTGCTTTTGCATTTCTCACTAACACCCATTCCTCCTGTTCTCATCCTAACCCAACTCTCTAGACACCGTGCTAATGAGCCCAGCTGTGTGTGAACATCATCGAGCCATTTATTGAAGCCCACAAGGGTGTCACAGGAAGAGGTGTGTTCAACCGTAATTCTAATTATTCCACACGCCTCTCAAAACCACACAGCTCTGTTTCTCATCTTTCATCATCATCGCCATCCCTCAATCGCTTGCTGTCATTAATGTTGTCTTACTTGCTCTCTGATGGAGTCCCTTCTTACCATCCTAATCTGTAAATCTGAGTGGAGAGATATTTGAAACTGCTGGAAGGCTTTAAAATCACATTTATGGGATCTTCAAACCATTATACGGCCTGATGAATATCTAGCACAACTTACAGAAGTAAATATGCAAATACTAAATCAAATAATAAAGAGAAGTAGAACCACTAATCAGTTCATCAGTATGTCTCCATATCTCATTTACTGCATACATGAGTATACAGAGACATGATGGCTATCTCTCTCCGTGAAGCCTGCAGTTGTTGATTTTAATTGACACGTAGTCTGCATTTGGTTGGATGCAGTTTTTGGTAACTACAATGCATTGCAAAGAGATTCAAATGCTTTATATCTGAACAAGCAGACTAAATAACTTGAAAAGCACTCAACACAAGAGGCCTTTTCATTACATCTGGTTCCTCTTATAACTTTACAGTTTGGGATTGAAGGAGTTAACTACATTTTGGCAGTATTCAGGTTTCGTCCTTGAAGAACATAGATATTTTCCACCTGTTTGAGAAGCAAACAGGTGCATTTTAATAAACAAAGAGAGAAAGCTGTCGGCATTTGGCTTGGCCCTGTGCTAAAAGCTGAGACGGGCGGATGGAATATTTGGTGTCTTGCAAGGCATAGATGCGAGGCTATTCTCTTTTAATTCTTAAGCGTAGGACTGTGCATTAGATGAAGATGCAAATTTGAATCAACCTTGAGATAGGAATCACAAAATCAAATGGTTGGAATGTTTTAAAGGTGCTGCTTGCTTACCAAGTTGTGTTTTCTGGATTACTTTAGTGTTTTATAAGAGAAGGTCTGAAATCCTTTGCTTTGGTTTGATTGTATGAACTGTTTATAAGTTCTTGAGCTAAAACGTGGTTATGCACGTGCTTTAGAAATACATAGACTTAAAACACGTATCATTTATCGAGTGTGGAGATCAGCCCAGATTTGGGTCTGGTTGTAAGCTGATCCTCAGTCAGTTGTGGTCAACCACCGCAGTATTGGCTTCTCGTCTGACATTTGTTCCTAGATCAGATTAGTGAGGGAAAGCGTCCTCTTTTAGAAACTAATGGAGTTTTTATCTCCGTGGTTAGGCATGTGAAGCCGTCAAAGGAAAGTTGTTATATGACCCATATTTCTCTGAAACAAACGTTTTCAGATACTAGAAATCCTACCCTAAAAACCTCTCTCTTAGAGACACAAACCTATTAGTCTAACTAGGCATTAGTTCGAAGAATCTGGGTACATATTTGCCATGTTTCCATAGCTACATGTTTAATCATTTTAAAACATTGTTGTTTTTATAACATCTAAGAAACAAATAGCTGAGCCTTTTGATTCTCTTTTTATTAAATTACTTTACCATTCTATAAAAATTCTTCGCTCATTTTTACCCATGTTTTTCTTTCTTGTGCGAAACACAAAAGTATAACATTTAAAAGCTATCGATTTCTACAATGAAAGCATCAGGGAGCCATCCATTCGTACACTAGTCTATACCTAGAATATTGCTATATTGCAAGTCTTTCAGACTTAGACCATAATTTGAGCTTTTAGTCCCTGAAAGTAACCACAAAATTTAAACTTTGTGTGTTGCCTAACAACATCTCTCCTTTGTGTCAAACAAATGAGAACAATTCAGGTTTGGATTGACAGGATGTAAATGAAGAGTCAATTTCTAATTCTACACTTTTCTAATAGTCCTTTCATCATACAGCACATCATCCGTCAAAAACAATTCATATTATCATCAGCATTGCAAAGCGGTGTACAATAGCCTCCCACTATAACTGTCTTTCTTCTCTTTTTTCTCCAATCCGTTTTTGTCTTTTGTTTCCGTCTTTGTCAAACTTTTGTGGTCGGCCAGTCTGGATTTGTCATTGATACAGCATTGTTTGCTATTGATCAACAAACTGCTCCAAACCCACAAAGAAACAGGTGTACCATAAGATTTCCCCAGCGACCAAGAAAACACAGACGTGAACTGTAGGTTTGTTTAAAGTATTCATGATAGCCCTGCAATGCGTACGTTTAAAGTGTCACTGCAGCACATTCCAGCGCAGCTAGTTCTGCATTACTCCAGAACTACATGTTCGAACTGCAACACAAATGCTTTAACCTGTTTAAATAATGGATAAAATCAACCCCAGACGCATCAGACCACCAAAACAGATCAATCATGCTGCCTCACTTCCCAGGGTGTGTTAAGCGCCTAGAGGTGGAGGATATATCAACAGATACATTTATTACTATTGATGAACCAATAAAAATTCTCTTTATGCATCTTTGGCTTGTTCTTCACGGATCAGATTCATATATTTAGATTTGTTGGAAATTGATTCGTCTGTTCTATTTAATAATGTCCATTAGACGGCTCTCTGGAATACTTGATTCTGATTGGTCAGTTGCAGCATTGTGTCAGGGAACTGATCACGTGGCTATTTAATTTCCAAAAATGAAACGCTGTCTGTTTATTTGTACGTATTCAATACTCTAATGAATTGACAAAGCGAATCAAGCTAATTACTCTAAAAGACATTGATATTTAGTCCCGAGTCCTGATCTGAAGAAAGGAGTTTTAAGAATTGTTTGATGTACACTTTTTATTTGCTTCAGAACTCCACTGTATAGCATGACTAGAAAGAGCAGGAATAATATTGCAGGTTAGAGAGTGCTAGACTGTCTTGTTATGCCCCGGGTCTCTGAATCAGGGCTACAACCCTTAAGGCCGAGAGGCCAGGATGTCCTCTGGCTCCTCTGGATAAAGTAAATAAAGTTTTATCACTTACCTGTCTCTCAAAAACTCCAAACTGCCTGGCACAAATCCAGCAAGCACTCCTAAGGCATAAGAGGCAGCAGGGGCTGACCTAATCACCCTGGAGATGCTGTCTAACAGATGGCATTATGGGATGTGGGGAAAGCAGGAAGGGATTTGTCAGTGTGGCTGCTTGTTTTGCTCCCGGCTGATTCCGAAGGTGTTACTTTCAGGGAGCTGATGATCTGTGAGTGCCGGAGCTAGAGTAGGGAAAAGAGGAAGACAGTGTGAGAAAGCCGGAACAGATATTCATGATGGGGTGTACAGCGCAAAGCCCTGGATTGAAATTCAAGAACTTGTGAGTATTAATGAGAGAGGAGTTATGAGTTTAGGTGGTGGATCAAGCACTGAAACAGTGGTTTGAAAGATAAACTCAGGGTACGTTCTGCTGAAGAGATTAATGAAAGATTAAGAATTTATAAATTGAAGTAAAACTGCAAGGATGAGAAATTGTAACACATCTATAATAAATATAAAAATATATGCAACATATAAAATAATTTTGTGTATTTTATATACATTTTATGCAACAAATTTAGGAAAAATTGATGAACAAATTGATGAAAACGACCAAAGAAACGGTTGTATTAAGATGAATGCCTTGCCAACAGTCTTAAAAATAATGGTGCTTCACGATGCCATAAGAACCTTTTTCGTCTAAATGGTTCCAAAAAGAACCTTTAACACCTGCGGTTCTGTTTCTGTTTCACAAAGGTGCGGTTTCCCAGACAGGGCTTAAACCTAGTCCAAGTCTTACGTAAAGGAGTAGTTCACTAAAAAATGTACATTTCACTCACACACGTCATACAAACCATCCGTGTATTTAGTTCTTCTTTCGTAAACAATTTAGGCCTCGGGGGAAAGATTCCCAGGGTTCTTATAATGCACTTTAACAGGGAGCTGTTGGTTAAGGTCCATATTTCAGATTCACCGCAGCTTGAAAAGGCTCTACGTGACACCAGCCGATGAATAAGGGTGTTGTCTAGCGAAATGATTTGTCATTTTCCAGGTGTCTTGATATCCTTAAATATATCAGTGCAATTGTTTTTATCTCAAGATGCACACATCAATGTTTGTTTGTTAAAACATGTATTTAAAAACTACTAATATATCCTAATTTACCTAAGGCATAGTCCTGGTTTAAGAAAATCCCTGTCCGTGAAACAGGTTTTTTTGTGGCAAAAAATTCAGATTATAAAAATGTAAGAAAGAGATGGTTCTTTAAAGAACCTTTGACTCAGTGGATCTTTGTGGAACCAAAAACCGATCCTTTTATATGGCATCGCTGTGAAGAACCTTTTAAGCACCTTTATTTTTAAGTGTGAAGATGCATCTGGCTAACAACAACACTATCCAGCATTTATATTTGACAACTTTGATTTAAGCAGTAAGTGTTGAAGATGAACACCACTGAATATGACATCACTTGCATGTGCTTGTTTTCAAGACATCTTAAGATGTTGACAAAATATTTGCTTAAATAACTGTATCCCCATCAGGTTTAGATCCAGCAGTGGATGAGCGTCAGAAAGTTTTAACAGTTAAGCCATGACTTGATTCTTTGTCACATCAGCATGTGTTTACATCTGGGAAAAGTTGGGATTTGCCCAAAGATGCAGGGCCTTATGGTCACACGTACATAATCATGCTGTCCATGCTTGTATTTGCTGTTTGACCAACATTTTTTTTTTTGGTGTAGCTGGTCATCCTGGTTTAGCTATTTAGGGGGCTTTTACACTATAGTACTTTTAGAGTGCACCCTGGTTTGATTGACGTCAGACTTTGCATTACTTGAATAATGTGAACGTTGTTTTCCAAGCCATTTATTATTTAAAAAAAACGAAGGTTAAAAAATAACTAAATTGATTCAAACTACATTGTTGCGCTTTCTCTTTTATACTAATATAATTCAAAACTATACAATGTGAACAGACATTAGCAGAGGAAAGGGGGAGGGAGTATAGTGTGAAAGCCCACTTAAAAAGCCACCAATGTATGGAATCATTATTCTATACATTAGAGCTGCTTCCAACACACAACGTGCGGTCATCTCAAGGCAGTTCTAACTTTCGATTGTCTGCCACATCAGCATCTGTGTACATATCTGCCCTTTTCTTTTCCTGACTCCATTAGTGATGGTTGTATATCTTTGACTTTATATTGACTTTCTTTCATCTTCTGCAGGAAACTATATCTGTAGATTATAGACTGACCCTACGGCTCCCTGCTCAAGAAGAAAGAGACTTGTGCCAGCTCAAGGTATAAGGCACACACACATACCTAGCTTTAGAGACTTGATGTTTGTTTTAACTATAACATTTATCGCAGACGTTTCATCAAGACAAAAAAAAAACATTGAGGAATGGTTCCCTAAAAATGGAAATTTCATACAGGTCATACAGGTTTGAAATGACAAGAGGGTGAGAAAATGATGACAGGATTTTCGTTTTTGGTGAACAAAAAGACACAAATTAGACAAACGTTGATTTACAGTAAGACATACAGTAACAATCTGAAGCATTGTTTAGACAAAAAGTCTCTATTTGATCTAGGCGATACAATTAAGATATTTGTAAGATTTCTTTGGTCTATAGAGATTCACACGCACAGACACAAAAAAACTATGACAGGACGAGAACACGCTGTCATGTTGCTTATACTCTGAAAGCGTCTAAACCATTCAGCCAAGCACATGTTAACGCTCACCCACTCAACACCCTCCCTACACCCAACACACACTTACAATTATATACTTGTGTACAATCACACAAGAATGAATAAGTCCCGGCTCTCTCTGGAGAGGAGAGGTTTATCGGCTTATCACAGCTGACTGACACCGTTCCCCCCAACCCATTTCTCCTTCCTTTTCAGCACAATCCAACAGACTTATTGTCAATTTTTTGAAAGACAAGCCTCTTCTAAACATCTGTTTCACTGTGAGCATTGCAGGTGAGCTAAATCCATGTCTCCGCTGTCATTATGAAAACACACACCCTGAAGAGACCTACAGGAGAGAGGGGATTTTAACCACGGGATCATTTTCTGTGTCTGAATGCAGATGCGTGGGGTTTTACAGTCTAATTTGGCGCTACCTGGGCTCCATGTCCAGACACCCGATACCACATGCAGGTTGGCTGGGCAGGTTGGAGGGGAAGTGGAGTGAATCGATACACTTGTTAAAGATTGAAGATAATGAAAATATGGGAAAAAATATATTCCAAGCCATCAATTTTTGATGAGAAGAAAGCCCTGGGAGGCAAAAAGACGCAAATCCAAAAGACGCAAATGTAGAAACAGTATACTGGATAAATAATTAAATGAGTATGCTCATCGATTCATCACTCTTACTTATTTATATTCTCTCCTTTTTTTTTGAGTGTTAAAACCTTTTCCATGAAGGTAACCTCTCCGGCCGATATTAGATGCGAATGGCATTGTTTGTTTGCATAGAGAAGTGCTGGGATTGCGGCTTTTACTTATCCTGCAGCTCAAGTGCAGTCTCAATTATGTTTTTATATATGTAATGCAAGCTATTAGCACCTTTAAAGCCATATAAGCGACTGAGACTGCTCACATGATATAGAAAAAATGACCCTTGATCTTACTTTGATAACATCTCTATCCAAACCGTAAATCTCTCTGAAACTGCACATCCTAGAAAAGTGTATTGCTCTAAAGCTCCTCCAAATACTTCAGTGTGTTGTTTGGAAATAATAGGTGATTAGAGCTTTTCTCCATCCCCGGGTTAGGCCTGGGTTATAGGAGTTTAATAATTTGTGCAAAGTTTGACCAGCCGCATTAAGTCTAGTTCTGCGGATGCATGTATTTAATATATACAAAATATTGTAGATCTTGTTAGCTCATCTCTACTGTAAATCCTTGCTTTTCAGATCTCCATGGGAACAGCACAGGAGACATGCCATTGGACTGCACCTGTTTCTTTGGCTTTCATTAGCTCAAGCTTAGTTTCAGATGCTCAGGGGGCTTAATAATATGCAGACCAGACGATGCTCCACGGAGGCACGAGGAAGACACGTCAAGATTTTCACGGAGGCGTTGAAAATGTCTGCTGTTCCATCAAGATAACCTTTACATCAAACAGAGTAACAGCTAAAAAACTCCCAGAGAGAGAGAGAGCGAGAGAAAATTTAGCATTCTGCGGATTCAGATATATGCAGACACACACATCCTACATATTACAAGAATAATCACAAACAATGCAAGTGAGGTGGAAAAGCAGACAAAATCACAAAAAAATGTAATGACAGCAGACCAATCTCTTACAAAATCCATCAGATTCATGATAATACATGTTTCTCGTTAACACTTCTTTCAACTCAACAAGGATAAAAACAATGAAACTTATTCTGGAAGCACTACACAAACTTTCTAGGGCAGGTAGCACTTTATCAATACCAAAGCATAAGGACAGAGCGTGACATGAACTATAGCCTGCTATCACATACTATCAGTGATAAATGTGATTTTATATGCAGTAAAATCTCTAGCCTATTTTGAGTCGCACCACTATATATGAAATCTATTTTTGTACTTTTTTTATTTGATTTACAATACTATATCTTACTCTAACCTATTTAATTTCCTATCAACTGTATTGTGTGTTTGAATGCTCTAGCAATATTGAAATCTAACGTTTTACAATAAAGTTTCATTGACTATGAATATTTTCACAACATGTATAATGCAATAAGCCCGAGATGCCAGCTATCGGAAAGTGCGTTTGCTCTTCTAAACCCTTTACTCTTAACTCTTTGGCATTGTTAGCTGTAAATTTAATGTAAACCAGGATTCAGGGCTTATTGTTTTTATAAAAAGGTTATTCCATATCTAGCTTTCATGTAGCTCAGTGGTAAGAGCATTGCGTCAACAACGCAAGGTTGTGGGTTCGAGCCCAGGGGATTGCAAATACCTATGTAAAAATGTATAGGAAAAAGCAATGTAAGCCGCTTTGGATTAAAGCGTCTGCCAAATGCCTAAATGTCTATCAAAGTTTCATAAAATACACACACAGCAACCAAAATTGTATGATACTGTCAAGCAATATACTGTTTTTCTTTAGAAGCACAATGGTTGTCATGCAGCACAGATGCCGCAAGTTATCTACAATGGTTTTGAACACGGCTCAACCAATCACAATAAAGGACCGGAACTGTCCGTTTTATTATAATGTTTTAAATGGTATGGCTGGAGTTAAAACCATTAAAATGATTTGTAAAATCATACCTGCAATGTAAAATTAAGAGATTACATTTTACCAAAAAGCCTTTGAAATGACCATTAAATATATCTACATCCACTTGAATAAAAAAAGACATCCACAAATACGCATTTACACACAGATGATAGAGTGGAGATTGTGTACCCAAGTACATCATCACCTGCCTTATATCACATTGAGCCTTCACAAATTAACCGGAGAGGTGGAGGGTAGCAGAGTTCAGGCTTTTCCTCATCAGTGAAAATGATTCCCATGTCTGCCATCCAGTGAAGGGCAGTGGAGATGAGAAGGCAGATTATGCTAAAAAATAAAGGAGGGGAGAGATTGTTTGCAGCTTAAAGGGTGCGCTTCATTTCTCTTCATTTACTCCAAATTACTCCAAAGTCCCTCGGGAGGCTTGTCTTGCCGGTGCCCTTCAGTGCACCCTACAAAAAGCTTTGAGAAGTTCACACTTTCTTTACCTTGAAGGAAACTAAATACTGGCTACAGCAGAGTGAGGTTAAGATAAACAAATACGATCCCCATCTCTTAACCTATAGTAAAAGTGCGTGTGTAGTTCAAACAATAAAGGTGCACTTAATACATTTTTTATTAAATCTGCATTGCTGTTATACTCAAAATCAAATATTTGTCCAATATTTTACATTTTCTGATTATTTACAGAATGCGTATATATATTACCTTCAAGTGAGCACTGTTGCCATCAAGTCTATGACATCTTAAGTACATCTCTTTGATGTGATCTGGCTTTGATCTTCTCTCTGCCTCCTTCTTTGAATCGAGGGATATTCACTTCTGATTCGATGCGATACATGAAAGTTTTACCATGAGTGCATACAGACTGAAAGGTCAGACAGTTGCTCAATTACAGACTCAAACATTTTAATTCAATGCTTGTGTATTCATAGACTTTCCCAAAGGGACTGTCACTAAAAGTTGTCACCTAAACTCAGCTTCTTCATAACAAGATTCAGCAGCGTTATGTATCCCTATGGAGTGCAAGCATTGATGTCACTTTCCCACATGCACATGTCAGGGTGGCAAAACACCCAGCAAAATGGCTGAGGAGAATAGGAGAAACAAAGAAACAGGGACTAAAACACGCACTTATTTGTTGAAATACAAGCAGCTTGACTTGTTGGTGATCCTTATGACTTCCCTATGACTTACAAAGGAATAAGGTGTAACTGGACACTGAAATGTTGCACGTAATTGCGATGCCTGATATTGTAAGCTGTCATTTTGCTGAGCCACAAACTGCCCATTTAGACAGGAAGACAATATGCAGTTCTTCACATGAAAATTATTATTTTTTGCTACTAAGCACATTAAATCTGCTTCAAAACTCGTTCCTGGTGGATCATTCTTCCTAACATAGTCCGGTCAACCACATCTCTCACAACATTAAAAAACTACTTGTCAACTGTCGGAGCCTTTTTTGAGCCTACACATGAAAACGCATGTTGGAACTAAAATGGCGGTAACTCATGAATTCTTTGGAATACAGACTGATGGTTGGTCTCGTTTAAAAAAAGAAAAGTAGCTGATTATTGCTAAAAGAAATCACACACACACACACACAAAATAATTAAAATTGTGTTGTTAGGTTTATTGTAAAAAAATTAAATAAAAGTTTATGTTTTTCTTTGATTAAAAAATACATTAAAAAAATATGGGTCGCAAAAGGATAACAAAAATCTAAGCACACTCTTTATAAAAGAGAATCAATTACTCTCCCTACATCAATTATTTAAAAAACATCAAAGAATCTGTATTCTAGACCTTTTCAGTTTCCATAGTTTGTCATGATTCGATTAGAATTTACATGCACAATATTGACGCAAACGGAGGTGTCCCGTATACGGAACGGGTGACAGTTAACAGGCTCCCATCTCTTTTGTGAATAGGCCTACTTGACAGACAAATGAAAATAATAAATAAACAACAAACCACAACTAACACTCTCTCTTTCTCTCAACAGGTAGTGGTCTAGATTTGTTGAAACTAGTAACTTTGTATAAGCACCTATTGTATTATTGCTCCAGTATGACATATCACTTATTGCTCCCTGAACCTCTGTAGGCCTAAATCGCTTTGGATAAAAGAGTCTGCTAAATGATTAAACGTAAATGTAAACAAAATGAAATGTCTTTGATGGTACTGCCCTTTCAAATATATTATTAGTTAATCCCTTAATAGTGCGTAACCCTGTAAACAGGATTTGTTGACTACCGGACTGGTTCACCTTTTCCAGCACCTTTTGCCAATGTCTTTATTTATAAATTAATTGCAAAAACCCCATCGGACGGTCTGTAGTGTTGTCTGAGGCTATAACAACTGCTCAAACAGATGAGTAATGTAAGGCAATATAAACAAAACACGCCATGACATGACAGACGTATAATAAACGTGCGAAATATGTGTTCAACGTGTCATCATTTTATCTGCTTCATTTCCTTCTCGCTTCTAGAAAACTGAATTCAAGCAACATGGAGAGTGGCGGCTGCATTTCTCACACGCACAGACCTGTACTCAGACTTCGCAGCAGAAGAACTGTAGGTCAGACCTGTATTAATAAGACAAGCAGATCGGTCTGTATGGATGTGTGAGGAAGAGAGAGGCAGCGTATTAGAAAGTCGTACTCACATCCAGGCCTCTTGAATAAAGATCAAACATGTCCTTGAGATATTTACATAGTCTGGATTACAGTGCACATCAGACCGAGTTTTCAGTAGAGCACACATTTCCCCCCCAATTGGTGCACATTTACCATTCACTCCATGTAATGAAACACCTCTTTATGTTCCACAATGTCTTGTCAGCATATACCCAGCACCTGTCTATCAAAATACGATTTCTGTGTGCTAAAAAAAGAAATACCAGTCGTAGAGGTTTTCTGGATTTAGAAAGAGTTAGAGGCACACTTACACTATTTTCACTTCCATCCTTAAATAAAATGTTTCCATGAGCAGCGTAAAATACTTCTGACGAGAAAAACGTTTACTGATAGATTGAGAGACACCGATAGAGAGAGAGAGAGAGAGAGAGAGAGAGAGAGAGAGAGAGAGAACGCGCACGCAAATGTTGGATCAGCCCTTCAGGACGATCTGAGGAAACGGCGGGAGGCGCGCGCTCATTTGTGGCTGCATCTCACTGTGGCGGGAGTCAAAACGCAACCTTTACGGGGCTTTTAACGGTTTTTCTCCCAAAGGCTGTAACGGAGGTACGTCAGAAGGGGTGCGGAGTACTTTTTCAAACATGGGATTCCACAACTGCATCGGATTTGTCCTCCTCGCCACGTTGAGCGTATTAACTTCGGTGTTATCTGCGAGTAACTGTGAGTAAAATGATTTATTCTTCCTTATAATCCTGTAAAGCAATATGTCACTTTTAACGTCATGAGATATGGAGACGTAAGATGCTGGTTTCTTAGCCACGCACCTTGCTGAAAGTAACGTTTACGTCTAATTGTGCAATATCGACTTGTCAGGCTGTATTGTGTGCTCGTGTATTTTTTAATCATAGATGTGTTTATATGATTTTGGAGATTGATATAAATAACTTTTTTGGCATATTTGAAATGGTATTTCTTGTGCAATGATGTTGTCTGGGTTTTTATATGCTGTGGGGAAAGTTTCTAGAAATGTTACTTTGATTCGTATTTCGTGTACGGCTGTTAATTTAGGCTGGTGTCATATAATTTAGGTTTAAGGCGTGTCCCTGTTCCCTCTTTAGTGCTGAACATATTTATAGTGCAAAACTAAGTCATGAAAGTTTTATATACGATTTGAATGTAAAATTAATATAACGCATTTACGTCATTCAGCCACTCTTCAATGGGCAATATAGTATATTATTACCATGTACATATGTGGTGTTTAGGATATATGTAAGGACCGGTCCGGGACATATCAGGCTTCATGTTATTATCACAGTCGAACCTGCACAGAAAAGGCAGAAACGAGGCAGTTCTTGAATAAAGATTTAGTGAGTAAAAATGATTATGTCAAAGAAGAAAAATGACTTCACTGCGCGTGTCATTAAAGAGATTTATAGAAAGTAATCCTCGTCTTTAACGTTTGAGCGCTCTTTATCCCTCTCTCTGAACGCGTCTTACGTACGATCTCTCTGGCACACGCACACAAGGGCGTGCGCGCGCAGCGAACCACTTCTTGAAGAAGTCAAGCGCCGAGTTCGCTTCTTTCATGTGTTAAGAAGGCAGTGCGTGCGATGGGAGGACTTCTGGAGAAAAGTGCTAGCAAACCATATAAGATGACTAAGCGAAAAGATACGAACGTGGAAAGGTTCAATACATGTGAATGCGGGATTGGTGCGCAAATTCTTTGGCGTGCAACGCCAACCGTGTGTGTATGTGTGATTTTCTGGTGTACTAAAGAAATGTGTGAGGTTTGGGTGCTTGTAGAGGAGCGTGAAAAGTGTTATCCATGCTGTCGGTTGCGGTGGCGTTTAAATGTACGAACTTTAATTTGTAAACGCTTTAGTGTGTACTACAAAATTGTGCTTTAAGGTGCACTACACGTTTTGAAAGGTTAAGTATGTTGTAGTGTAGTACGTAAGTATGAATGGTGTGTTATTGTTTTTTGTGCATTAGAGGGTGTCAGAGTATTTGGGGGTTTAATGAAGGAATGTGGTGTGTAGAGGGGTATATGAACGTGATTGATTTGTGAGTGTTGGGGTAGAGAATGACTGCTGTCTACAAGCAGTCAGCCTCTCCAATGTCAGGCAGAGGTGCTGCAGCTTTGCAAGAGAAAGAAGTGGCGTTTAACTCACTCCCTGCTGAGAACAAAAGACCTCTGCGGATTTCAATCTCTCACAGATTTCAGCGCCCTCAAACAGGTGTGTGAGTAATTGAACTCTTGGGCAGCAGAAAATAACTCTCCTTTAAACAAGTTTCACTTTCAAAAAGTGCTCTTAAATAGACAGCAAGACAGAGATCAGGGCTATATCCAGAATATCAGGCCAGCTTCTCAGTAAACAGAATGTTGTTCTTTTAAAGTCAAAATGGCAGACAGCAGTGTAATAATTTAAAACAAGGAATAGTAAGATGCACATTCAAAGTAACAAAGCTTGGTATGATAGTAATAATGTGTCAAGATGTTGGCAATTTTACACTGTAAAAAAAATCTGTAGAAATTACAGTATTACTGGGAGCAGTTTGTCAGTAACTTACTGTAGATTTACATTTATGTAAATAACTGGCAACAGTTTGCTCAAAGATAAATGATCACTAAAGATTAACAAGTCTTTATCCTTTCAGTAAAAAACTATAGAATAACAGCTCATGCATAGCATTCTGGGAACCAAAATAAGAAAAAAGCAGAAAATGATCTAATAACTGCCTCATGCAAAGCATTCTGGGAACGAAAAGAGAATTATAAAAAAATAACAGCCTGATGAAAAGCATTATGGGAACCAAAAATCCAAAGTAAATTGTGTAATTTATACGTCTTCTAAATTACTAAATGTTATCATGTAAATGTGAATTTCTGGTTCAGACTTCTGCTTATTGACTACATGTAAAAACGTATATGTCGATTTCTGGTTCCCAGAATGCTTTGCATGAAGCTGTTATTTTAATTTTTTTTCTGTAAAGATAGAGAGTTGTTAATGTCTAATATTAATTTATCTTTTAACAAACGGTTGCCAATAAATTAGATCATTATAAATCTACAGCAACTAGAAAAATGCATAACTACAGCAAAAACGTTTACATTGTGGGTAGCTGTGTTCATTGAAGCATCTGAATGAAACACTTATTGATAATAATTTAATTTATCAAGTGTATTTATATTATAATGAAAATATTGTTTACTTGCCGGCACATAACTGTTTCCATGATGTTTTTTCGTCAAGATTTTTGGGTACTTTTTTAAATAGAAAACATGCTCACATTGGCTTACAGCTGTTTATGTAAATTCAGTAAAGTGTGAAGTCAGACTGAATAATATTCTTTTCACTTCTGAGTCAACCCTACTAGTGAGCATTATGTGTGTCTTGTGGGTGTTTATGATGCTGTTTTCAGGAGGTTTTCGCAACATTCATGATTCGGTGGAGGGATAACATGCTATATTTATAATTAATTACAGTGTTTTTCAAATTTGCCACACTGTTAAAACCTGGCTACAAGATTGCCCAACAGTAGGCTCGCAACTCATATCAACAAAACTAGGAAGTGAAATATGAACATATGGTGCAAAGAAATGGAACGAACAAATACTTTCAACATAGGGCTGGGTGTGAATCCTCTGGAAATAGACAGAGGCAAAATATTCCTAATCCCCCATGATATAGTCAATTAAAAGATGTCTTCACCCTTAATGCCAAGGCCTATTTTTTATCCTTGAGCAGATCCAGCTCTTTGTGCTGGTGTGAACGAATATGTAAAAATCTGAAGTTACATAAAAGCCAAACAATAGACCTTAAATATAAGACTGGCCTGTGGAAATTTAAAAGGTTGTTTTATTTTCCTATACTTAATTAAATATAAATGTGAAATGTTTATAAATTAAACTACACAAATCCACAGCTATAAATGTTTGAAATGCCAGCCACAGACGAGTTTAAATAATCCCAAAATGCCCTGTGAAATAATTCCTGAAGTATTTGATTTGGTGGTGCTGACAACACATGTAAAATAATGAAAATTCAGTGTGGGATTGTGCGTAGGTCTGCAAGAGATCAGTGCAATTGTTTGATGATGACCCTTTAACTGTTGGTCCAATCAATCATTTCTGCTCAGATGGCTAAGACATTTGCTTAAATCCACAAGGATTTATTGTTAAACTCATACAATTTGTGTTCTGGACATATTATATCCAAAATACCCAATGTGATTTTTTTATTTGACCGTCATTTATTTCCATTTGTGCTTCTGGTGTATCTTGATGAAGATAGCTAGTATTATAAAGATGGTTTATTATTTTTTTTAAGGCAAGGTTTCGTGTGTTTGATGATGATTATTTTTTTTGTATTAGGGTTAAGACTTATTGTTATTGTGAGGTATTAGCATGCAGTATGAGTGACATCTTGAGAACATACCCCTGAGCAATAGAACTCATCTCATGATAGGACAGTATGTATGATTAAAAATGTGTACAGCCACATCTCAGCTTCCAGATATTGAGAGTTGAGCATGTGTCTCGCTGAGTCGAGGCAGACATGCTAAGTATTGCTCTTTCTTGATAGCTGGATTACCACTTGGGAGAAAGCTAAGCCCACAATCTGCTGTTTACAGACTGGCCTCTTTCTGGTACAATGCCAGGATAACCCAAAGTTGTTACGTCACAAAAACAGACTCATACGACAGTACTGTTCAACCATGAACATTATAGAATGAAGGATGAATTACATCTCCTTTTTATAAGAGAGGACTGAACATCTATGTTTTTCTATTAAATTGTTAGTTAAACAGGCACAGAAGACAATTTGTGTGTCTGAGCATTTCCTGGCCCGCATCACATTAGTAGAGTCAATTTAAACGGCTCACAATTGCCTCATTATAAGTTGGCAGTGTTTATATTTAAAGTTGTTTGTTTGCACCAAACAACAAAGACAAGTACAGCCATATGTTGTTAAGCATGCAGTTTAATGCATTCGATTTTGAAGTTGAGTTTTCAAAATAAACTCAATTATCTTTCCAGTCTCTTAAATTGCTCATCAGTGTCTATAACATCAGCTCTGTATAAAACCCTTTTTAGAGTTGTTGGAATTTTCTGTAGGTCAGTGAAGAGAATGGTGGTTCCTAACTGCTTACATTTACATTACATTTACGCATTTGGCAGACTGCTTAAAGAGACAGGCTTATTGTCTTGTATGGAAGTATGACTCATGTTGATTGTTAGCATTGACATTTGATGTTTTAATGTTCTATAAGTGGACATTGACTCTTGTGTTATCTGAATACAGTATATACTGTATTAGAGACAAAGAGATCATAGCTATGATATTGAAATGGAGTTTAACTCCTCCCACAGTAACACTGCATCTTCATACATGAAGATAAAGCTCCAAAAATGCAGTCTGTCAACACTCCACAGTGGTTATGAAACTCCTGTGTGATACCACCCAGTCACACCCATCAGGAACTATTCTGTTTGATGTAGCATCATAAATAGGAGAATTTTAGACGAGTGATTTTTTTAGTGGAAAAAATTAAAGAAATAGAATCCATCCGATAAAAACGAAAAATTATCAAAAGATAACTGATATTGGTCCTTTTATAGTTTTTATTACTTTAGATGGTATTGATAATTGGGGAAAAAACATAAATAGGCGAGCTAAATGAGGTTTATCTATTTTATCTAACCATCCATCTTTGTGTTGATCTTAGAGGCTAGATCAGTTTCTGCAAGAAACCACATTGATGATGGGAGGGGGATTTTGGCAAGAGCGACATCTTTGGGTCCTAAACCCAGTCACACACAAATGAAGATCATAGAAGGCAGGCAGGGATTTAACAGAGATTAAACACAAAGTGAAGGACAAACAGAATCCTACCGAGTTTTGATGAGAGGAAATTAAGGCCTCGGCTCAGCATCAGATGAATACAAACAAACAAGGCGGCTGCCAAACGACATCTTAGAAAGAGAAAAAAACACATTACTTATTGTCAGCTGCCTTGACAGATGAGCCTCTTCACATTTTTTTTCCCTGTCAAATTCTTTTAAATCCAGAAGCAATGGAGTATATGCTTAGGGGTCGATAATGTACTTCCACTAAAATCTCAGCCAGGCTGTTACATCCGGCGCCATAGGGAACAGTGGTGTTTCGCTTCACATAGGATTGCGATCAACACTGACTAAAGCAAAAGATGGGGGTAGGGGTGTGTCTGTTTTTGTGATTTGAACATCAACAACGGCTATGAGAAATTGGACGTCCCGCTTTAAATGGCAGATTAACGGTTTTGACTGGTTTCCACAGTTTTGCCATCATGCATAGTTTAAATCATCTCCCAACAGATTGACAGTACTTGGAGTGTAAATAGGAACCTTAATGGGATTGCCTGACAAATTACTCCCTTTAGCTTTGGTTTTAGCAGATATGATGTAATTTTTAGGAGTTACAAAACTCAGAGGAAGACTCATGGGCATCCCGAGGTGGGGGAGGCTGGTGTTTCTTTGACCAATATCTTTAAACATGATCCTTAAGTGTTGGATGTTTTGTTTTGTGCGTGATTTCTACATTCTCAGCATGACAAACTCAAGCAGTCTTTGGAATATGGATTTTTCCCTTCTCATTTAAAAATGTCCACGTACAAGCCCAACTCGTAGATGCTTCCTCTGAGTTTTGTAACACCTAAAAGTTACATCATATCTGCTAAAACCAGAGCTAAAGGGAGCTATTTTTCAGGCAATCCCATGAAGGTTCCTATTTACACGGCAAGTATTGTCATTCTGTGGGGAGATGATTTAAACAATGCCCGGCGGAAACACTGTGGAAACCCGTTAATCTGCCATTAATCTCCCACCTTAATCAGCGCTATCGTGGCGGCCCATCAAATGGCTGATCGATCCCGCAAGCTATAAATAGCTCCGAGCAGTGCGGTCTAACCAACTCTCTGACGTGATGTACTTTCATTAGACCTGGATGCTTGAGGCGTTAGCACATCTTGTTCTACCCGAGCAATCTCTGTGATATTCATATTTACTAACCCTCTTTCCTTTTAACCCTAAACTCCTCTCTACTTCCTTGTTATCAACTGTTAGATGGGTAGTCCACCCAAAACTGAATATTCTGTCATCATTTGCTCACCAATGAGCAAACCTGTATACATTTATTTCTACTGAACACAAAGGAAGATATTTGGAAGAATGGAAACAAAACCAATCAGATCTCTTCCTTCACCATAGTAGGGAAGATAAATAATATGGGAGTCAATGGGGGATGAGATCTGTTTGGTTACTGGCATTCTTAAGAGGACAGAATCTTCATTTTTGGGTGAACTAGCCTATTCCTTTAAATGTAGGGTGGTTGATTTGGAAAGTTGATAACTTTAGCCTGCCAGCACTGAAATAATAATCCCACCCTCTGTGCGATTCCCTGTCCAAAGCCAGCCGTCCTCCAAACACAATAGTGTATTTCTTAAATCGAAATCGAAAGAATTACAACCTAAATCCATTAAACTCTTCTCGAAGTATGTACAAAGAGAGCAACCATGGTATCATCTTTCAGAATCTTTGCTAGCCTGAGCTGTCTCCAACATGTAAAAGCTGAACGATGTTAATTTGAGTGTTTTCTCTTTCATGATCTAGACATTTTTCGTCACTGCTTTTTCAAAAACGTACTTTCGTTTTGTAGATTTACTTGTTGTCAGTTCCATAGGAAAGTTTGATTGTTGCTGATTGTCCGCCATTCTCCCTACGTTGACAAAGCGGACATAGGTATGCAAAATACGTTGGCTGAAAACAACACATGACCAGTCACAGCATTTGGCTAGAACGTTTTGATTGAGTGAATGTTTTTTGCCTTTTTACAGACGATATATAATAATAAAATAGTATTACACCTCTACACTTCTTGATTGTTATCAGGATATAAAGAGATTTCCAACCAACATGACAAAAAAAAATTCTGGACAGGATCAACTACCCTGCCTTTAAGCTGTTTTTTTGTAGGATATGTGACCCTGCACAACAAAACCAGTCTTATGAGTACATTTTTCGAAATTGAGATTTTTACATGATATGAAAGCTGAATGTATGGAAGAGATGTATGGATGTATGGCAGAGATACAGCCGTTTAAAACTCAGGAATCTGAAGGAGCAAAAAAAAAATGTTTTGACAAAATTGTCTTTGAAATTGTTAATCAGAGGCACTGTAGCAGGTCATCAACTCACAAAAATAAAGTATTTATATATTTAACCCAGGAAATGTACTAAATATCTTCATGGAACATGATCTTTACTTAATATTCTAATGATTTTTGGCATAAAAAAAATCGATCAATTTCACCCATACAATGTATTTTTGTCTTTTAATAAAAATATTCCCGTGCTACTTAAGACTGGTTTTGTAATCCAGGGTCACATATATTTTGTACCGATAAAATTTAAAACGTATGAATGGGAGTAGGACTATACGAGCATTAGGACAATGCACTTGAGGGACTCATTGTTGGTGATCCATTTTTTATTTGTGTTGTGTTGTCTGTAGTAAACGTCAATTTTCTCTCAACAGAACAGAACAGTTTCCCCTTTCCAGTGGGTCTTGCACATAACTGGATCCGCATTGATCAGTTTCTTTAAAACTGGATCTGCTAAACTTTAAAACTAGCTCTCCTGTGTCCCAGTGGTTAGAGCATAGCAATGCCAAGGACATGGGTTCGATCCCAGGGGATTGCACATAGTCAGAAATTTTACAATGTACAATGTAAAGTTAGTCGCTTTGGATAAAAGCGTCTGCCAAATGTGAATGTAAAACTGAGCTGTTATTCAAGTCTTAAGGAAAAATACGTATGTAAACTTAACATTTATTTCAGTCTGATGTGTGAATGTTTAATCTCCTAAAATGGAGACCCAACCTTTATACAAGGGGTCTTCCACTACTTTTCTTTGAGAACCAGAATCCAAAAGTAAAAGTTCCTTTTATAATGTTTTTGTTGCTGTTACTTACAGGTCATATATTAAAACATGCAAACACATGTTGCATCCAGTATATATATACATTTCCTTCAGTACCTTAATTTTTTTTCAAGAAGATATTAATGAACTGAATGTCAAATAAAAAAGGTCAAAAACGCTACTACATTCAGCACAAAAGTATTCCCAGTCCCTTGACGTTAAACTGATGTCTAATAAAGTGAATCAATAGGTCTGTGCAAGAAACTGAACACTATTATCAAATCTTCGGGTGAATTCCAATCACATTCATGTGCCCCACGCACTTATCCTCTGAGGTGAAAGTTCTGGAGGGAGATGAACAGCTGTTTTCGTAAATATAGCTGTTTAAATCATACATAATGAATGTATTAATAAAATCAATATTCTTTTGTGCTTATATGAGACAACAGTTCTCTTGGTGTAGTACTCATCCTGATACTTTTAAGGGCACAAGACGTGTTGTGGAATGCAACATATCGCGTGCGTAAACCAACTGCCTGTGGCTGTGGATTGCCGATTACAGCATTGCAAAAAACATTAAGTTTCTTGGACAGACTGATCAAATTGTTTTTTAAGACGTCAGTATCGTTATGAGCAGCGGAAACTTTTATTGAATGCAATTTTTGGACTTTCAAAGGCGTGGCATCTCAGGATGCGCATTTCTTAAAGCTCACCATTCTTAAAGTCTCTCCACTTATTTGAAATGTTAAGGTGGGCCAGGTAAAGATGATTGGCGAGCTGCATTTGGCCCACCGGCTGCCAGTTGACTAGCCCTGGTCTATACTCTTCTTCCTTTATCACTTTTTCTTCACATTCTTGTCTTTTCTTTTCATTCTCCTCTGCTGTTTCCACTCTTTCTGTGACCACATGATTATAGCACTTCTGCTTGCCTTTTGGTACACCATGCCCAGGCCTCAGTGAGGCAGCGCAGTAATAATAACTGACCTTTTGAACAATAGCCATGCGAACACACTCGAGCAGGTCAAAATGAAGAGTCCTTCAGAGACACAAGATGTCACAGACTCAAAACCACCTTTCTAACAGCTTATAATTCCATATAATGTCCGTCATTCAGCTAGTTCAAAATGGGCATGCTTTGCAGCATTGTTTGATGTTGGAAAAATATAACTAGGCTCTTGTTGCTAGATAAACACTTTACTTTGCTGACTTTGTGGTCCCTGCCATCATGGTATGTGTGTGTGTTTGTTGTGTGTTTATGGGTGCATAAAATATTTTTTGGAAATGTAGAGAGGTCAATGAGATCCTACTGTAGAGTGGCTTGACTGTTGTGTTGATAAGAGAAGCTTTTGTCGTGGGCTGTAAATGTTTTTAACCGTCGAGGACTTTTTTTGAAATGGCGGACTTAGAGCTGTGTGGTTGAAGTGTTCCTGAACTGTGTGATTAGTAAATCGCAGTAATATTGCATTAGTAGATGTCAAATACACCAAATCCGTGGAATGCCTTAAAATCACAGTGACTGGAATCACTGTTCTGAATGTTTTTTGAGTTACATATTTATTGTTTGGCTTAGAGCTAAAAATTCAGAGAAGACAGTTCAGTTTTTTTAAGTGAAACTGTTACGTCAACAAGTGACACACTTGCTCTGTCGGTACCTGTCAATACAATCTGTGAATGGTTTGTGATAAAACAAAAATGTTTCCTGCAGGGGTGATGTGCCTTGCATTCTAACATCGGTATTTGTTGGCAGAACAAAAAAAGTAGCACGTATAGTCTATGACTGTATAACCGACTAAAATAAAACTAGACTTGTAGCAGACTGCAGTACTCATTAATTCCCTATGGAGATGTCAGTCATAGGTTATGAAATATAAAGCCAGGAACTGCCTGAAATGGGTTGAAGTAAAATATATTTGAAAGTATCGGTAAAAAATAAATATATGTATTTTTGTGGTTTCACAATGATTATTACACCACCCTTAATGAATTTTTAGAGCTCTCAAAGTGGGCCAACAAGCAACGCACAAAGATAAGATCATTTTTTATAGTTGAATCATGCCCTATTCCGAGGCCTTGTTGTTTGTTTACTTCAAATATAATGTTTCAAAATAAAACTCTCCTGGGTGGAATTATTATGAGTAAGTCCATCCCAAATCTGTCCTTATAGTAATTAAACCTTAGTCCAATTTTATGTGCCCATATCATCTTTAACATCTTTTGGTCTAGACACTCCATTGGGAAATTAACTTTGTTAAATGAAAGAAATCTTGTTTGAAATATTACTAGAGCCAATAAGAGTGTATTTAAAATCCTGACACTGCCTGTTTATGAATTTCCTACTGAAAATAGAGTTTTCCTTGATTAAATACAGGACACACAGAACTTTAAAACCTAAATTTAATAGGTCCTCCAGAACTTTCTCTCAGAAAAATTCAGCTGTAAAATATTTTGGTGTCTGTCACCCTCAAATGATGTCAAAATGGTACCTGGTTCATCATTGATTTTCATCCTCAAATGAACCCCTCATAACCTCGAGGAACTGTTTTAATTTGACATGCCATCACTTTTTTGTGTGATCTTTATTAAAAAGCAAAATTTTGCTCCATGTGTGAAGACAAGAGAGGTGTTGTGTGTCGTTTTTGCTCAGATGAGAGAGAAAGACAGAGGTTGCAGCTGTTCTGTGTGATGCAGTGAAGAGCATTGCTGACTCAGATTATAGCTCCCTTATGGTGACAATAACGCACGTGAGACCCATCATACCGGCCAGGCTTCTCTGTTTTCTCATTAAGGTGAAGAGAAAGTGGGAGTGAGTATGTGAGTAGATTGAGAGGAGGAGAAATAAAGAAAGCAGGTGGAGGGAAACAGAAAATGAACAGTGGGTGAAGAGAGAGAGAAAGCGAGATGGATGGGGAGTGCTGAGAAATATAAAAAAAATGGGGAGTAGGCAATTCAATGTCAAGTGAATGATTGTCAGGCAAAATGTGGCCACAAACGCAAAGGCCCACTAAATAAGAATATATTTTTACCCCAGTCCGTAGAGAATGCGGCAAAGTGCTTACGCTGCTAAAATGGGAGAGAGCTTTAAAATGCTCCCTGGACGCAGCTAATGGCTCCCTAACCTGCTGTTCATTGTTTTGTTATTCTGACGATACATGCATATTTTGGAGGTTCGACACTAATGTGTTCAGGCTGCTGAGCTTTGGCTCATTAGAGTTCTTTAGATCTGTATGTTTCCTTTGAAAAGACCATTGAAAGGTGCATGAAAAGCAAATTAAACGTACAATGAATTTGTACCTCATGTAGACATGCATGTTATTCAGAATGTACATATCTGTTAAAAGCATTCTGTAGTCACGATTCATGAAGTATTATCTTAGTTATCTGTAAATGTATTTATATGGGTAACATGAAAAGTAATTGGTTGTACATTCTTCTCTACTAAAGCATGCTGAAGAACACAGAAAATGTTTTTTTCTGCCTCTTTCATGCAAGCATTAAGGGCCTTGACCTTTGTCTAATGAAATGTTTTGTAGTCAGCATTGAGCAAATGTTGTCAAAAGACTAAATCATCAATGCTGTATTTTGACAAGCAAGATTTGAATGGACAGACTGATTCAAACTCTGTACTGGTCACATACTTTACATCAAAATTTCTCTTTTCGTGTTTTAAGAAAGTCTTTGATTTGAATCTTTCATATTTTGATGCTCAATATATTAGAATAGTCTAACTTTACCTAGACATCTTTAAACACAAATTATTTTAAGAAGTCTGAGGTCGGTGACATACCGGCATTAAAAATACAGTCAGATGCAAGACAATAAAAGACTGCGAGACTTTAATCAGCTGTCACAAACTGTCCAAACAGACAGAACGTCATTTCTTTGCACTCCGTATTATCTTCACTATCACAATGCAAAGACAGTTTAACTTGTTTGGTTTCAAGCACATTAAGTTTTAAACCCCATTAAGGAGCTTTCTAGTGAAATGTGTCCAATTGAAAATCCATAAATGCAAGCTCCGTGTTTATCCCACTAAGAATATGAGTTAGTGTTTAGCTCTTGCAAAACTGTTTGAAGTGAACAAATATTTCCTATTTCTGGTTGAGCCAATCATGATCTTAAATCTTTAATAATATTACTGCATCCTAAAATCCCATTAAACTGAATGGATTAATTTAATCAATCTATTCCTGAACTGGGTTTCATTTCAAAGAATTTCTTTTTTCCTTCTTATCTAGATTACTGTGAAGAACCGCTGGTGGCATCACTACCGCCGACTTCTTTCCGGAGCTCATCAAAATCCTATGACAAAGCGGCACCATACTTTGCTAAACTGAACAGAAGAGATGGTATGAGCTTGTGTTTTTCTGCTTCCCTGTCCTGTTTGTACAAAATAACAACCTCAGTTGTCTGTGTTTATGTGACTAGAGAATTAAACCAAAATGAAATTTGTCCTTGTCAGAAAAGTGCCGACGCAAAGCTTTTTTATGAATACCTGACACAATGCGATTTAGATTCCATAAACAGTGCTAAAGTCTACAAAAAGAAGTATTAGTTCATTTTATACTTTTATTTGAAACAGAATATATCAGTCTGCTGGTGTCCGTCAGATGCTGTAAAAGCTCCGGTCATGGCAGTTGTCTCTGACATGATAATTTAAGACTGTAGACTCAATCCTCAAGTGTGACAGGAACATAAATACATTTCTAATGATAATGGACAACAAGAGTTATGCATATTACTGTCAGAAGTGAAGGAACAAAGCAGTTCAGAAACTTAAACTTATCCGTTATTTAGAGTAAAATGAATATGCAATTAGCAGACATTTACATTAATGACTTTGGTCGATGCTTTTATCCGAAGTGACTCAATTCAGTCCGTACTTTTTTATTGTAATGTGTGTTCTCTAGGTCCCCCTGACACTGGGATTACAGGAAAACACATTATTTACAAGATATAATTTTCCCTAATCTATTATATCATTGAGCATTCAGATATTTATTATTGGCTGTATGTTGACAATGAGAATACTTTCATGGATTTTAAACAAAAGTCTAAAAAAGCCCTTTGTTTTAACTCCCTGCTTATTTCAATGCTTTGAATAAATCGGTTTAATGCAATACATTCTTTCTTGCTTATTAACAATTTTGACAATGCCTCTTAATACTTTTGCTCTGAAGAGCACAGAAAGCATCATAAAACAAACTTAGAGGGTAATGTATGTAATGTCTGCTCTTTATTTGCTTAATGATCCTAAAACACCCAGGCTGAGCATTGTGCCTGGCGGAGCATCACCCAAGCATGGGATGTAAAGAGAGGACAGAATAAATTATGACTAAGCAAACGTGGTGTGGTTTTTACTTCAGGGAGGTGGAAAGCAGTTTGATTAATGCAACAGTACAATCAGCTGCTGATTACAGTCTGTAGAAGCACTTGAGAAAATTCCCCAGCCAATTATGCAGTTAAGCATAGATATGCCATAAATACCAGCTTATGCCGAGGCCCTCAGAGATGGTTGCTTTGAACAAAGATGTTCGAACTCATGGCGTGAGCACAAACACAACAAGCACTTCTTTATGATGCTGTGTGGGACTCGCCCTTGATTACAAAACCTAAAACAACTGTAGAATTGTCACTTTGGAATATTGGTGTCTTTAAGTACTCGTTGGACAACAGTATGTCGGCTCGCCCCTGTCACCCCTCAAGGCATATCTTTATTCTTGTGATGCCTCTTGCTTAGTAACAGCAGGAGGTTTCCTTTGTGAGCTGTGAGATACAGACAGGCAGCCCGTTCCCAGTCACTGTCGGCCTGATCCAAACGTGAACAGACACCAAATGTTGTTGTCTTTAGATCCATCCACCTGTTTTATTCTCTAGTCATTAAAACATAAGGCTTGTAAATCGTAAATTATGTCTGCGCCTGAAGTCAATTAGACATCACCTTATTACTTTGTTGCTCATGCTAGACTATAATTCCAGATGCACGTATAAAAATGTGTTATATGCCTCGGTGTGATGGAGTCGGCAGTGGAATCTAATGAGCTTAGAGTGTAAGTTCTGACCTCTGTTAGTTCTCTGAAGCCAAAACCTTCACGGATGATATGTACCTTGTGGCTGAAAAGCATCGATGAAGCATTCATTATCTGACCGTCTTGTTCTGACTCGCCCTAGGGCAACCCTGTCACACATGACCTTGAGGGTTTTCTGTTTCTGCTTTAACTTCGTGTTCTCTTTTAAAAGGGCTTTAGTTTGAGCCTTTTCCTTTAGTAGACTCGGCTTAAAGTTACTGGCTGCTCTTGCTGAAGCTCTTCTGTAATCACATCAAGAATAAAGATAAAAGCCCAAACAAATCATGGCATTTGTAAATATCAGGGAAAAATTCTTTAATTCTTTAATATTGTTTAAAGAATATTTAATTGCTCATATGTCATTGCATCACTATTGCTCTGATGGAAGTTGCAGACAATCAAAACACTTTTATTCTACCACTTGCTCAAAACACTTTATGAGTTATTTATTAGTTTATTTTTGAAGAAAATGCGCGGGTGTCTAAATAGTGTTGCAGGTGAATGGACAAAATGTATGTTGTTAATTTTGTGTTTGTGGACAAACTAATCCAAGGGTTTTGTGAAAATATTGTACAATAGATCACTGATGGGAAACAGAAAATAAGAGTGTTACAGGACACCAATGTGTCTGCTTCAATTTCCAGCCATATATACAACTATAAAGCCATTAAACAAGGAAAACCAATACATACAAATGTGGAAATACGCTGTGTAATTTTCAAATTGCCTTTCTTTAACACTGTAATATTAAACTGCTCTTAGGTCTGGCTTCTGTCCTCCAGGGATAGGTTGGAGATTTCTATCTAAAAAAAATGGAGGCTGAGCCAGAAAACTACTGTAACAAATTTAAATCATTTTTTACCCTGACCACTGAGCCTCAGCCCTGTCAGTATGATGAACAAGAGCATGAAATCTTGGTGAGGGTTGAATTGGGGAATATTACTCTGACTTCCGTTTCATTTCTTTTCAAAGTGCTGACTTATAATCTCTTTCGCTCTGTCTCTATCACAAGGTGGGGGGGGTTGGTCTCCGAATCGAGAAGACCACCAACCCTGGCTACAGTTGGACCTACGGGATAGGTTGAAGGTCACAGCCATTGCTACCCAAGGTCGCTGGGGAAGCTCTGATTGGGTGTCTAGATACCAGCTTCAGTATAGTGACTCTGGTCGGACCTGGAGGCCATACAGACAAGAGGATGTGATATGGGTGAGTAGCAACTATTAGGATGAGTAAGACAAACATGAGAATAAACTCCATAAAAGCTGTGTGTTATAAAAATAAACATTTGGGTATCAAATAAAACAAAGAGTATAATGTAATGGATAAGACTGAAAACACTGCTGTAACAGGCCCAAATAACCTGAAATGTCCAAATTGCTATTACAGAGAATGCTTTATATCTTTTTTATAAACTGCAAAAAAAACTAAAATCTGTTTTTGTACACTCAGTACCAGCCTGAAGTCTCAAGGGTTCTTTATTTCTGAATGGGAGTTTTGTGTTTGCAGTATTGTTAAATATTGCAATGGAGATTCTGAACACATGTTAAGAAGGATGAAAAAGGTTTCTGAAAGCAACCAGTATTTAGCAGATGTTTTCAAAGCAATGTACAGAAAACTTCGGTTCCAGACTTCGGTTGGAATTGTCACACTTTTGATCAGAAATAAAACAAGGCATTCACTCAAGGCTATTACCTTGTTCCTGGGTCACCCCATTTCAGAATTGATTTTGCATTTTCATTATTTGAATCCCAAACTATTTGACTGCTAAATTTTGCATCTCATTTTTATACAAACACAAAGATGTATATTTGATCATATTGTCTGCAATGAAGCATAAGCCGTTTTGATTGAATTACATTCAGTGACTTGATGGAATTTTGTTTGAAATATGTTGATAAATTACAGTCTGAGCTCAATGAAACAGACTTCAGGCCACTTAAAACCGGTCAGTATATGCGGCAAATACAAATGATGTTTTAGATTGTTAATTCATCTTGCAGTTATGTACACTTTTAAGTTTAGTTCCAATTCTCTGGTACATTTTCGTGAAATTATAGTTTTCTTTCTCTGTTTAACAGAATAGAAATTATGGAAAAGAATTTAAATGGATTGAAAATCTAATATTGAACAAATTTGCATAGCATTCCATTCTCTTAAACCGAGTATGTTTCGTTGTTATTTTGATTATTATAAAAAGTGCAGTTTATTTTCATTGATTAAGTTATTCAGTAAATCAGTTATTTTTGCACCTCTTACCTGATTGCTTTAGGGTCTTTGTTGCTACTGCTGAACTGCCTGTTTAAAGTTGTGTATAACCACCAGATGCGTTTTCTCTAATGAACCAATGGAATGAAGCTATTAATTATAAGTGAAATCTAAAGCCTTCTTTTTCTGCCCTGGAATACGCCATGACAGTGATTACACGTTAATTGTCTTGAAGGACTCCTTGCTAATTTCATTAATTATTTCAGACATATTAATTATTCAGATGATTATTTGTACTTTGGGATGACTAATGGTAATTTGACCGGGAAGAAAGTTTTCAAGGAATTGTACGGCATGCAGTGCCCTGTGGAAATCTTTGTGTTCATAATACTTGTTTCAGTGGCGAGTAGTTAAGATGTCTCACCAGAATTCAGCATGGAAGTCTAAAATCAATCCGTTCAGACTTCAGTCTGCCTAAAATCAGCAGGATACTTTTTAACTTTAAATACCAAGTCCATCACCTACTGAGATGTTTCGTGGCCAGAAGGATGGGGGAACTCAGCTTCCAGTTGCTGTTGCGCACTCACTGGCAGACAGACCTTGAATTTTGCTTGTTTACCTATTCAGCGGAGAAAACCATCTCACAGAGGTGCCAGACTGTGCCAAGGTGAGTTGCCATGCCAGCTGGAGCAGATGCCAGTGAGTCAGACAAGCGGAATCTGATGCCATCTGTTTAATGCCAGAATACAGTCACTCGCTCCAAATAAACCAAAACACACTGCCCATTAGATAAGGGTTTTCACATTGCTGCTGCTCACCAGCTTTTTGCTATTTATCGAGTTAAACATATTGACAAGTCAATAAATAATTAAAAACCCAATTGGAGTGATTGATATTGATATTGACATTGACATTGATATTTCCTCTTACATCAAATTTGTGACCTAGTAATTTTGTTGTGATTTGCTGTTTCTACATAAAACCGTCCTTCGCAATGTAAAGAACATTCTGTCAAGTCTTGATCTCTTTAATAGTGACTGAGTAAGGCCATGTTAAAAATGAAAGCATGGTGAAATTAATGGTTGAAATCAAACTTTAAAGCTTGTTATATATTTAAAACTTTAGCATGGTTTTCACAGACTGGGTCAAATTTATGTTTATAGAGATATGACAATTTGATTATATTTAGCCATTGATGGAGCGAGTCTAATGGACGAGTGAGAACAGAAAAATACAAAAAAGCGTTTCTGCAAAATGAGAAGTTTACCATGATTCATTCAGCCTTTCAAAAGGGCTGCTGAACTTTTCAATTTTCACCACCCGTTTTTTAAATCGGAAGTTTTTGTGAATCAGACATCCTTGCCTCATTCCCACCATCTGTGTGAGAGCTTCCTGGGGCCTGGAGTACAGCTGAGGTTTTTTATTCCTGCTGGCACATAGCATTTTATTCTCACCACAGCATGAAGGTGGTGCGCTTTGACAATTAAATCCTACATTAGCCAGCATCTCCTCCACCTGCCTCGCCCCATTCTTTCACCGTCTCACTTCATGCTCCTGCTGGCTTTCATCTATATCTATACTTATGCCTTCACAGTGAATGTGAGAAAGAGAAAAGAAGAGGAAAGAGATTGATAACCATTAGAAAGACATCCATAATCCAAGCAAAGAACCCGAGACACTTTGTCCTAAAACCTAGTGAGATGCTAAAGGAGGAAGCATTTTAAGGGATCATGTGCACTTCCTGCAAGAAGGCTGTTCCGAGAAACGTTGAAAGCCTAATGGTGTTGCCTTTATAAAAAATAGTTTTAGCCAAATTCTAAGGCAGTACTGCGCTGCATGTAGCCTTCAAGGAAAAAATTTAGACGGTGAATAAAGTGAGAATAAAAACAAAATATATAACGTTCTATTGCAGTCAGTAATAAAAAAAAGGTTTAGTGTAATTGAAAATTGATTATTTTACACAATTTTACTTTTTTTATACATTACGTGTTTATTACAGCATCACATCATTAGTGTAGCAACATATGCCAAACTCTACTGAAATCAATTAAGTCTTGACTTCCATGCAGAGCCGTATATGTGTAGCATGTAGAGTTGCAGTCTTAAGGGTTTCAGATTAGTATTTAATGGGGTTTCATAAAATTTAAGGTGTGAAGCTACTACTTTGCTGCGTACTAAGCTTTTGGAGCAGAGCTGTATGTTCTTAATGACAGAAAGAGCAAAACTGTGCACTAGGACATAACGTGCATGTGTGTGCGCTTTATAGCATACTGCAGATACCCTTTCCTCGACTATACTGTCAGTTTAATGAGGCGTGACACGGAGCAGCATGACAATACAGGAAACCATGAATCCTCTTTCGCTCTCTCTTTCTGTCTTCTTCTCCATATCATTATTCAGTATCCTTCTCAGCCAGGCTTGTTTGTCCTTAAGTGAGCCATGCAAAAACATACAGAGTACATGAGGCAATAGTTGAAATGCGACACCCCGGCTTCTCCCGATTCTAATGGTCACGTCCAGGCAGAGGTGAGTGAAGTGACTCTACTGTTTAATGGCCATATCCTGTGCACAGCGACAGCAAGGAAAAGTAAACACAGCTTGGCCTGGCACGCAGTAGGTTTGGGCATAATGTGAGATAAATGGTTTCAGTCCGATGCAGAGGCAGTACCTGATATGTTCCAGTCCAATATTGTTGAACAGAATTTACCGCCTCATTGTCCCTGTGTATGTCCTGGCAAGGTGACACTACATATGTTTGCAAGCTGATATGAACTTCTACACGAAAAATTGCAGCCTTGTGTATCTTAAATGTGATAACTTTTGTGAAGTTAGTGTGAATGAGTTGCATTGTTTAAATTAGTTTTTTATTGAAATTTATGAGTAGGATTTTTCTGGTTTAAATGCTTTGTTATCAATCAAAACAGAATTGTTATTCTGATAAATTAATTTCAGACAATTTCATATATTAATTTCATAGCAAAACATTTTTTATTAATTTGAAAAATACGAAAAAGAAGCCATTAAGGAATTTATGGGTGTTCTTTTCTTGGGTCCTGGACCACCTATCTCTCATCCCATCGTACATTATATGTCTCCCTATACAAATGGCAAAATTTAAACACGCTTTTGTCCATGTATTGTATTATTTTTATCTAGAGTTTTCTATTGATGTGAATTATATGGGAAAATATCAATGATGAGTGAGAGTATCTTGGCATCAAAGAACCTTTTGAAGCACCTTTTTTATGTGTATGCCGATTTTGCTTTCCCAAAATATGGTACATATGAATTGGTTTAATATTCTGTTCCTTTATGTGTCTGCTATGTTTTAACAGTGCTGAGAGAAATTCTGATAGTCTTCTTTTTGAGCGGCGAATAGAGAGTTTTAAGATTTGATCGGCTTTTCTGTGAGATACAGAGTTGTGGAATATTACAATGTATTGGCTCCTTAGTGGATTGGCTGCTGATGGAGGAACAGGTATATGTTTATATTAAGGAGATTCTCCAGAAGTAAAGCTGTTAAAGAGCACAATAATGGTAAAGACAGAGCTGAGATACTTTGATAATGTCAAGCTGTCTGCTCCTCTATAATTTTGAAGAAGTTACCTACAGTCAAGCTACCCTTGTGAAACGTTGCCCTACAGGCTGCTAATAAAAACACACTAAATTGTGATGTTGCATTTTATCACACTGTTTGGCATTATTGGTATATTTTTAGTTTGTTACTCTTTAGCACTGCAGCAATATATAAACCTCAGTTAACTGTGTTCATGCAAATGTAGCGTGACACACTTGCAGTATAGATTAACTTAAGGCAGTGCTCTTTTTTGATCATGTGTTTCTTTGACTACTTGACCATAACATAAAAATAGATTCATGTTTGAGATCCCCAGTCTTAATAGCCCACATTAAAGATATATGGATAAGTTTGCAGGCTAATCTTTAAACATGGTGGGGAAAGATAAAGCAGTGAGGCGTAAGAGAAGCCACTTATTTCTTGCTGAATCATCGTATGGTGATTTATGACCATTGGATGTGTCTTCTGCTCCTTGGGGGTGCATTATTTAGAAATGCACGCAACGAAAAAGATTTGCTTCTTCATTATTAGAGAAATAGCTATGAGGAACATAGAGGAGGTCTTGATATTATTTAAAATCATATGTAAAACTTAAATTTTCAAACACACAACCTGCAATTTTGAAAATGTCAAATGATAGAAAATTACAATAGAGAATAGCTAAAACCTACACTTGTAATGTAATGATCCCTATAATTTAATGGTATCAAATTTTATGTCAGGTTTTAGAGGTGGATATTCCACTCCTTGTGGTATCAGATTCAGTTGTAGAGAAGAACAGAGAACTCTCTGAAAAGTAAGATAGATTTTCGTAGTGCCTCTCATTGACTCAAGTTGTCTCCTGTTTAGTTTGGGATTATTGCGACATCTCTGAAATCGATTGCCTCACCCTCTTTCCACTACTCTGCTGTTGTGTGTGTGTGCCTGATCCACCAAGAAATGCAAAGCCCTTTTAACCCACAACCCCGGACTCCTGCAGAGCCGCATATATACACACTAAATCAATATATTTCATTTCAGAACACTCTCTTATCTGTGTTAGGATTGGTTAGAAGTAGATTATCCTAGACAACTTTTTCAGTTCTGACTTTAACATTAACACAGCAAAACGCTATTTTAAAATATGAAGATCACTCATCTTGTAAAATAGCTGTGTCGACTTTGAGATCAAGTGTATTAAAGGTTGTTTACACTCAATGTCTGTGAAGTTTGAAAACTCTTAACGCGATTTATAATATTTACTTAACAAAGAACTTTGTGAGCAGTGGTTCGGAAAGAAGGATATTAATTTTAATGAAATGTCTGCAATCTCTAAATACACACTGTAAGTAGGACCCATGGTGGTGTTATTAACATTTTCATGAATTGAATTAGTATTTTCTATTTACCATCTGAATAAAGTATTCTCACAATTAAGTGCAATCTTTAAGGTTTGATTGAAAATGTATTCATCAGCAACATGAAAAGGTCAAAGCTGTTTTTTGTGCTCTGACTACAGAACCTTTTCCTTGGCTTTTCATAATGTTTCTTTTTTTTCTATCAAATACTACAATGCCTTTGCAAAATGCCCACTTTATATCCCACATAATACGATTTTGGTGGCCGAATCAGCGCCTGTTTAAAATCAATGGCTATGACTGGGAGGATCAGGGGTGGCGTGAGCTACTAATGTGGCAAGGAGGATTCATCACATTGTGACAGATTCCATTACGCCAGTCTAAAAAGGTCAATCAGATCAGAAAGGTTTTATAGATATTTTCTCTCTGCCTTTCACATATGCTGTATCTGTCTGGTTGTAAAGTTGTTTGTGCACTCGTCAGGTGTGTCACAACACATCTTTGTGTTTCTTTAGAGCAGGAGGTGGAATGACAGGTATTGATAATGTTGCGCTAAAGCCCCTAAACGCTCAAATTAGTTCATATTACTGTCCCTGTATGATGGCAACATGTTTCTTTTATATTTTTGTCTATATGATACATAGCATACAATTATTGTTATTTTATAAATGTCATCTGAAAAATATCCTCACTGTTTTTGATAAGAGAGTGTTGACACTCTAAACTGCTTCCCGCACCCACAGGACCTTCATACCTCCGCTTTCAATCGAGGTTCGATAGCTCAGAGTTAATTGACCTATCTATTGAACTTTAGATGCAACGCAAAATGTCAACATCAGTAGCTTGAAAATGCAAAATAATAATGATTATAATTTAAAAATCGATACTTGCCGTCTGTGTATTGATTCTATATCTAGATGAAAGAGTGTTACGGTGTTATGCTGTATTGATTTTTTCCTCTCAGCCTAGTTCAGAGCATTCAAATGCCATCACATAGGCCAAATAAAGAAACAAGGAAGTTGCTTGACAACATTTCAATTATAAACTTAACCCCTATTAAAAAGAAGACAGTAAGGAATGTTTTGCAGCATTAAAGTGATAATGATTAGGAACCACCTAAACAACAGCTCTCTCAACATTATATAAATCCCATTTGGAGAATTTTTGCACTCAAAGATAGCACTGGATTGGGACACCCTGAATCTGCCTATTCCTTTTCATTTTAATAAAAGATGGACAGTTGTGTGATATCTAACTTCACAGTTAATTCTTTATTGTTGATTATGCAACAAAAAGATGTGTGTGGGGATTAAGCTTTAGGAATTTAATTTCAGTTTGAATAAATCATATTTACCGCGAGTTGCTTAGTCCTTTTTCTGCTTAGTGTTTCTCACTAATGAACATCTCTGTAAAGCTATTGTCTATCTCTCTCTCTCTCTCTCTCTCTTGGTCTTTCTCTGTCTCTCTTTGCCTATGCTAAGTGAAGAAATAAATTCCTCACTTTGAGGATTAAACACCTAGGCCTTCATCCTTGGGTTGAGAAGTTGAATTACTTGTAAATTAAGTTTTCTTTTTATCGTCCACTGGGATGTTGGGGGAGTTCTATTCTTCCTCTTTCCAATGAATAAAACATATAGAAAGTATTTTTGAATTATAGATAGAATTTTTGCTCTGCACTATTTTTCATGCTTATTCCCCTGTGAGAAGTTGTGAGAGGGGAGATGAGATCATGGAAGTCAATAGAAAAATGTCTTGGAGTCTTTCAGTATTGGTCATTCGCATAAAACCAATTTGTGTAGAGTGAAAACGTAAGGTCAGAACAGACTATCTAGATCAACTTTTTAAATATGACTTTATGTAAGCGACAGATCCTTTTAAATAGACTTGCATCTGCGGTTTTATGGTGAATTCGGTTCTTAAAGGATTTTCGGTTGCACTTAATTTTACAGTACGCGTACCTATAGTGTACTTACCTAAGAAAGTATAGGGGAATTTAAAGTAACTACATGGGATAAGGTTAGGTTTAGGGGTAGGTTCAGGTTTAGTACGTAGTTATTACCCAGTTATAATATTCGATAATAACTATAATAAGTACACAGTGTGTACATAGGAAACAGGACTGTAAAATAAAGTGCTACCGGATTTTCTATTAAATACATACCATAATTATTGATGTCGTTGGCAATAATGTACTAAATGGTAGCATATATAGTGGATTGCATCTTATGGATTCTTACTACATTGTAGGTTGCTCTGTTGTTATCTCGTTGTTATTAACAATGACAATAAATTCAAAATTTTTCATTCAAACAAAGTTACCAATACAGTTTTAAAAAGGTAATCTAAATAAGCATTCTTTCATTTGATGAACTTTTGTCCTGTTGGTCTGTTTTATAAACCATTGCATCACCCTAGTTTGTTTTGGATTTCCACTCTCTTTTTCTCTTTTTTTTTTTGGCTCACTGTTGTATTCTCACTGACTGAATTATTAATATCAAATTTAACAACCTCAAAGACACTAGAACAAAAGGAGATCAAAATCAATCACATTTCACAATTAAATCTCTATCAGAAAGTAATTAAACTTAAGTTTAAGACTCCAAACCCTTTTCTGGTGACATTTTGGATAGTTACCATTATGTTTTTCTTGTAATATTTAAAGTTTGTTGTTTAATATTGTAGTTCACTTGATTTTTGAGATGCTTCTCATTCACAGGCCTTGTCTTGAGCAAGGGCATGAAATTCACTTGGGAATGAACACACGTCAGCCAACCCCGCCACCTCCCTTTAAATTTTCTCAAACCTTACCATTGTTTCATCACACTCTTGATCTTCCATTAACTTTAATGAAGCAGACGGCATGATGAAAATGAGTTTATTCTGGTCTGGATTCTGTCTGTGAAAGACAAACAGCTTGGCTGCCATTTTACGAAGGTGTGCCATCTTCCACCAAGCTCGAGGCTGATTTATTTCCTAGGATTCTGTTATACAAATAACCAAACAACGCAACCTAGTAGAGATGAGACAGCACACAGTAGAAAGATCAAGAAGGTCAAAATTCATCAGAAAACAATTTGGTATAATTTGATCATCACCGGAGAACAAAGAAGCAAACTTGGAGAGGATGATTTGTGTTAATATAGCGTTTGCATCTTACAAATCATTGCATACTAAATGGTTTCTAGGGGGCCGGTTTAATATTGCAGTTCCGTCAGTTGTTTTCTTGAAGAAGCTCTAATAAACTGTTAGTGAAATTAGCATCGATCCACAGAAATTACTGAGAAAACTTGAAAACTTAATCTCAGTATTGACAGTGATATATTTTAAGAACTGTCTAACCAAGATCTTTATGTGTGTATATGCGCAGACATTTACAGGGAATACTGACGCAGACACGGTGGTCCAACACAAACTCCCACACTCAATCAGGACTCGATATTTGCGGCTTCCACCCCTTGAGAAAAGCCCCAAAGGAGAAGCAGGTCTAAGGCTGGAAGTCTATGGCTGCACATACAGTGAGTGATAATATTCTTATAGGGATGCTTGCACATGCACAAAACAAGAATGTATTTTCAATATCGTTATCGAAGTTCTGTAAGCATTTTTTCTTGTACACTTTAAGATCTGACAAAGTCATCTGCTGTCTACTGTTCCTATCTAAGCACTGAAGTGTCGGAGTGTCAGTGTCTTTAGAGGTCAAAGAAAGTGCAGAGAATACAGAGGAGTGGGTCCCCTAACATTCTTCTTGATTCTTTTTCTGTCCTGCAGAGTCTGACGTGGCTGACTTCGATGGTCGCAGCGCCTTGCTATACCGGTTCAACCAGAAATCCACCAGCACCGTGAAAGACGTGATTTCGCTGAGATTTAGGAGCCATCAGGCAGAAGGGGTTCTGGTTCACGGAGAGGGACAGAGAGGAGATTTCCTCACTCTCGAAATTCAGAGAGGAAGACTCCTTTTGCATCTCAATTTAGGTGAGAGAAAGTACATTTATAGCACATGAGAAGTAAGAATAGGAAAGAAGTGGATTTTTTCATGCGGTTAGCTGCAGAATGACCTTCTGTCCGTTTATTCACATCCTTGTTGAAGTGTCATTTTGTGGCCAAGAGAATAAAATTAAAGATTCAAGAGGTATACCTGAAAAGTTGATAGAACTGTGAGGAAATAGGAGCTTGTGTGGTGAAGTGCGGCACTAATGGCCCCCCAACATTAAAATAGGGGAGTGGTTGCTATCGCAACGTATTTTCATTCAGACCTGCTCTAGCACCTGTACACTCAAGGATAAGCATCTGAAGGTCTGAATGTGGAATGTTTGACATCACCTGTTGCTCTTGTGGAGTCATGACCTTCATTCGGGAGCTGTGCTTCAGTGCCGCTGAATCAAATCTTTGCTTTCACCGCCTGGCTGATGTGATTTATGTGCTCTTAAGTCTCCGTGATGCTATTTCTGTACAGATGATGCCAAGCTTCAGTCTAGCGGTCGGTCAGCCTTACTCATGTTAGGAAGCCTGCTGGATGACCACCATTGGCATTCTGTTCAGATTGAGCGCTTTAACAAACACGTGAACTTCACCGTGGATGGACACACACAACATTTCCGCAGTCCGGGCCAAGAGGACACACTGGAGATAGATTATGAGGTGAGTTCAAAGCTTGGAAGGAAATGGGGGTCTTGGAGGGGATTGAGCTCCAGCTCAAAATGTAAAGAGATGGAACACTTTATCCATGAAGTAGCATTCAAACACTTTGCAAATGTCATAAATAAATATAGCAGGACTTTCTTTACATCTTTGTCTTAAAAATTTGAAATATTTTCCCAACAAGCCATTTTTCCACATGTTGTGATTGTATATTATTCTCAAACCAGTTGTCTGACTATTATTTCTAAGAATGCTTTTAGTTTAAGGCTAGGAAGAAAATAAGACTAGAAAGTCGAAACTCTCTCTGATAACCGTTTCAGATATAAACACAACACCAGAGAAAAAAAGATAAGAAGCAAATTCATTACTCTGCTTTACAACAAGATATCAAACATTCTCCTTATCCAATGACTTTTTTACAACATTTTATTCAATCACTGTCACTGAGCGCTTATTAAAGTTTAAACCCAAGTACCATAGACAGCACATGCATTGTTATCACAAATTTTGATAAATATAGGTTCATAGATTTATTTGTATTGTTACATAATTCTATCATAATCTATATAATTTGCTCCCAGGTTGTGACTTTAATACACATGTTACAAGATGAGAAATATGTGTTAATGTATCTTGTGTATATTTGACCCTTAATATTGAACAGAAACGTATCTTAATGATTAGGTATTTTTTATGTGAAATGTCACAGACTTTTATATTGATAAAAAAACTGCCTGAAAAGTGAGGAGCCAAATTGCAAATAGCTGCCATGTATTGGAGTCAAAACTTCATGCTGTTTGGAAGGATGTTCTGAAAAAACACAAAGTTGTTCTGGAGGTTTGGCTTGTTTTTGGACCTGTTGTTCACTTCCTTCGCTAGCTTGTTAGATTCTGAATGTCTTATAAATTAATAAGCAAGAGTAGATGTTTTGATGTTTTTGTGTTATATAAATTGTTTATTCCTAAATATTTTCTCCCCACTAGACTTTGCCTTTACTTAATATATCACTACTATTAGTTCTGTAGTTTCCTAAACTCTTAAGTCATACGTTTAGTTAGTTTGTAAGCCAATTTGTGTGTTTGTATCTTTTTTAATTGTCTGACCTTGTTCTCTTCAATTTTGTTGACTCCCTTATGCACGCCAAACTCTTCCCTCTATTTTCTCCTTTGTGTGTGTCTAGGTGATTTATTTCAAACACAAGCACAAATTCCTTGTATTTTATTACTCTTCCTCGCTTAAATTATTAATAGGTTCAATACTGAATGAAAATTGATACCATTTATTATAGATTAACTTTGTTACAAACAGCTGAAATATTTACCATTTCTCTAATGCCACTTTTTCTTTCAAATGTTTTCTTCTGTTTGCTTTTTATAATCATTTTCATTCTGTTCTAGTGAGCAAAGTATATAATTTACTCCATGCCTGTTTGATACTTTGTACCATTGCTTCAACACAAAAACAACGAGCAAAAATTCACCTTTACCTATATCACAGGAAAACAAGACACATGAGAATAGACCAATGCACACAAAACCAGTGCAAAAATAGCATATTGATTTTGGTGAAGTCCAAATCTTGTGTTGGTTCTATTAATGTAGTCCAGTCTTTGCTGTGCAAATAATTTTGGTTTATTACTGATCTCTGGGATCTGTGGTTGTTTGTGTGGTCGGTTGTTTGTATGTGTGTATGTGTGTGCGCATGTGTTTGTGTGTCCTTATTCAAGCTCAGCTTTGGAGGAATTCCTTTGCCCGGTAAACCTGGGACGTTTCTCCATGAAAATTTCCATGGCTGCATAGAGAACCTCAACTACAATGGCGTCAATGTCATCGACATGGCTAAGAGACGTAAGCCACAGATCTATACAGTGGTAAGGTCAATTGCTGTTTGCTGTGAATACACCTTTTCAAAATGTCTCGGCAACTCGGTAGTGACTATGAAAGCATAGCATTGATGTTTTGAGTCTTTCATGTAAATACTGTACATGTATTCATTCAGCACATTCCATTTATGCACAGCAACATAGTTTGTTCATTTGATCACTATATGCAAAAGATATTGATCCAATGACCTTGCATTCTTAGTGACATGCTTAGCTAGAGCAACACACTTATACCAGTTACTACAGAAACTGTTGAGTTTGCTTTTTCATTCCAATGATCTTGTAGATAAACAGTATAAATGCAGTTCGGTATTTTTGTTAGTAGCTAGTAGTATAGCTATATCGTTTTTAAAGTGTTGTGTTACTATAGTTTACTATATTTAGATTTAGTTGCTTGTAGATTGGCAAACTGTAGTTTTCGATGTCCTGTAGCTTTCCATACAGGCGTGGGTGTATTTAAAGGGACAGACACCAGTGTGCTTCCGCAATTGAAGTTGATGTGTATATCTTTCGAGATGTAAAAACTCTCTTTCCCTAATTAGCAATGAAGTCACTCTCCTCTTGTCCTCCTCCATCTCTGCTTTTGGTCTGATATACTTTTGTGCAAATCGTAATAGCTGTATTGATTATCACAGAGAGGTGGTCTTTATTTTGTCTCTCCCTCCCACTTGTCAGAAGCATTTTTCAGAAAAAACACTTAAAGTGCACCAAAGTCCATGCGTAAATTAAAGCGTACCCCACCATCAAAGTCAAAGTGTGCCTTATTGTCAATTCCACCACATGTATAGTACATACATCTATAGGATTGAAATTGCGTTACTCTCAGACCCTAGGTATTTACAAATAACCCTTACACAGAATAAAATAAAAAATATATATTAAAAAATACAGATAAATACAGATTATACATATATATCAAATACAACCATTATAAGCAGGGATATTTAAAAAAAAATAAGAAGATAGGTAATGGCAGATAGAGTGCAAACCAATGAAATATACAACAGTGCAGATGTAAGGTAGTGCAAAGAGCTTATTGTCTGTTTAAAGTGACAAGAGAGCAGACTTTGTTTAACCTGTCAGAAGAGGTCTGAATCATCACTGACTGAATATTGTGATACTAAAGGTTTTTTTTAATCATAGTTTTGCATGTACTAGTTTTTGTCGTAAAGTAAAATTTTGATGAAAAGATATTTGTTGTTTACTTGCCATGATATTGTTTTTTAATAATGACATTTTAATAATGACGTTACATTACATGAACATCCATATTCTTTGAGGAGTGTGAACCCTGGTGTGCATGAGGATTGGTTGTCATTACTGACAGAGCCGTAGTCTAATTTAAATGTATCTGCAGCAAGGGCATGTCTATGATCGACTACATTGCTTGTTAAAATCATGTTCGAATAGAAATTGTGAAGTAGATCTAAATGGAGTGCAGTCATCAGCGCTTTTCAGGGTAAGTTAATTGCAGCAGCCGAAACCATAACTTATCATTTATTCAGTTACTTGTGCAAGCATTGATTGTCGAGTAGCATTGATCTAAGAAGTGTGAAAAGTATATGCTTGAGGACACACACATAAAATGACTGACAGTTGTTATATTTGATCTCTTCTACCGTAATACCATCATGGGCCTCAATTTGCTTACTTGGCATGAATGCTGCATCTCAGCCCCAACCTATTGTTTTCTTCATTTTTTCCCATTACTCCTTTTTTAAATATGCTCTTCACAATGGCATTCTTGTCTTTTTTCCCTCTACGTTTTCTATTATAAGGGGAATGTGACGTTCTCCTGCTCTGAGAGTGCCTCCGTCACTGTGACGTTCCTCAGTTCTTCAAGCAGCTTCTTGGCGCTCCCAGTGGAATACAGAACAGAGGATCTGTCCATACGTCTCCAGTTTCGCACATGGAACCAGGAAGGGCTGCTATTCTCAGTCCAGCTCTCTCGTGATCCAGACCTTGTTAACCTGCTTCTACAGCTTAGACAGGCTCGACTGCTCCTCACCCTCTCTAGAGAACAACTTCACTCTGCTCAGGTTTTCAGCGGTAAGAAGTGTAGGATCATACAGCATTTTATGACAAGACATCTCAAAGCATCTAAACAATGAATGTTTACACATGTATATACTGTATGTGCATATTTTTGTCTGTGCCTTAAATATCTCACAGCATTTTTATAAATGTACGAAGAACGATTCATATATTACCGCCACATCAAGGGAGATGTAGGTTTATTATAATCTTGTGTGCTGTAGTTTAACATTTTAAAAGTGCAAGCTATTTAAATATGGATTTTGATTGACTGTCAATTTTCTAGTGTTTATCATCTGGAAAAAAAGTCAATCCCAATAATATTGTCTCCCATGTATTGTTATTGATAAAGTTGTGGTTTGGACTCTGCATTGGTCTTAAATTCTGAAAAAACATGATTGCTTTTGAGTCAAATTAACACAGTTTTGCAAAGTGTTGCAGATTGTCTTGTTGATCACTAGTATGCATTCCTAACACCAAGATTCCAGAGATAAGCAATTTGTGTCTCCGAACGTGTAGAGGGTTATGTGAAAATCAATCACAAAACACACCCCGTCAGAACAGTTTATCTCTGTTCGTGCACCATCTTGCATTGCAGCTAAAGAGCTTAAACAAAAAGAGACACCTCTCGTTTAGATACCGCCGAGATTATGTATGTTTGTATGCAAAACCCAGAAGCGAGTTAGCTTCTGGGTTTTTGGTTAAATGCCTAAAATAAGGTGTGTGGTTTACAAAACCTATTGTCTTGTTTTTATCTATTACATAAAACACACTCCGCTTCTGATTTTTAAAGCATTATCATGTCTTAAAAACGGAGAGAAGTTGCTAAGAGCGACTTTGACAAGGACGTAGAACATCATAACGCATAAAAATATCACAAATAATGCAACATGGGCACAAATCTCTTGGATTTATATTCATTCGCAGAGGGATGAAAAAGTTGTCGGAGGCTTGCTGGTGCTTATGTTGATATGGTGCGATGGTAGTGTAGTCTGTTTAAAGCCTCATGTTTACTCTGACAATTGTATTAAGGCTTTAAAAATATAAAAAATATTATGTTCATTTGTTAAGATTATCGTGATAGACAAAACGTGTAAACACCAGAAGTCTTTGTTAATTACAGAGCTGATGTTTTGCGATCTTCTAAGTCTAAGGGGAAAATGCGGCTTTCAGTTGAGGGAACCGATGCAGCGCTAACTTTGAGGTTGGCCTCCGAAAATATGTCATCCCTGCCAAGTCAATTCTAAAGACGTCTTTTATGCCTCACCGCATCTGCTTCTTAAGGCTTTCCTTGTGAAACTTTTTATATAATTTCTGAAAGTAAACTTCCGGAATTAGTCTCTTCTTACTCTTGTTCGAGGGAAATAAAAACTACACTATATTAAGAGGGAACATATTTCCAGTATGTCCCTCATATTTCCGTTTAAAATCATTAAGGTGGGTTTTGAGATTATACCTGTCTTTTCATCCTGGAAAAAAAAGGTCTGGGAACCGCAGGTTTAAGTCACTGGAATGAATGTCTTTCAGACACCTCTTCTGCTTATGTTTCAGGTCAGAATTTGAGTGATGGACAGTGGCACTCCATTGCGGTCCAGGTCAAGGGTCAGAAGCTGACTTTAAATGTCGACAACCAAAAGCCAGTTACTTTGGAAACCCGTGGCCTTAGCAACACTGTTCAAAAAACAACCATCTATTTTGGAGGTATGGCATAACAAATAATAATTCACCTTTTTGATGTGTTACTGGCTGTCGTAATGCAGTAAATTAACGGCTTCAAATTCAGGATTTTGATATTGAATGCTTATTATTAGGCTGTTATCCATAAAGCTCTGTTCAACTGGACTAACCTAATCGCTCCTGGCAAAAATTGGTTATTATCCAAAACATTTATCTGAATGCAAGGGACAATTTTCTTCCAGCTCCTACCTTATTAAGTCCAACCTCCATCAACCGAATGTTCCTTGATAAAATACAAGCTTAGCAGGCAGAGAGCTATGTTAATGTCTGTTCATTTCATACATATAACTGTTGTTCTCTCAACACACTTCCTTTTTTCTTGGAGGGGTTTTCTTTTTACTTCATATAGGCAGCTCTCAACACATTCAATTACTGTAGAGGATAAATGCTTTTTGCTTTAAAGCTGTAATTCAAATCTCGGACTCAAATTTTCTCTGTTTTAACTAAGACCTTTAAATCCCTCATGTTGCTTACTTCTGAGACAATGCGGTCGTGCGGAGATTTCATAAGCTGCTTTGCCGGAAACACAGATTTGTCTTTGAGCGACTTGGTATTAGTTGCGATGGTTGCTTTAGATTTTAAAATTATTTTATTATTCTAGGCTGTCCTGTATCTCAGAGCGGTTTCATCCGTGAGAACCCCGACAGAGGATATCAGGGCTGCTTTCGTCTCCTTTTCATCAACAACCATCCGGTCAACTTTCTTCAAGTTCAACAGGACAGCTTGGCCAACTTCAGTCAGATTAGCTTTGACGTTTGCAACATTCAAGACAGGTCAGTTTTTGTCCACATTGATTTCTTGTGTATGGAGTTATTGTTTCACATTAATAATAGATCAAGTTAGGATCTATGTATGGCTCAAAAAAATAGAGCGATCAAATATATTTGGATGAAACCATAATAAGTAGTTTCAGTTTGATGTCAAACTGCGCTGAAAATTAAACCACCTAAACAAACCATTTCTGATGCTTTATCACAATGTTTGACTTATTTTCTCAAAACAGACAAACCTGAAATGAGCATATTTTGAAAAAAGCATTACTAAGGTTGGTAGGAGTATGCTGAGACGTTTTTTTGGAAGATTGCTATGATGATGCTCAGGTGTTGCATGATTGCACAAGTTAAGTCTCTATGGTCTCTAAATTTGAATCGGATCCCTTTTTCAAAGAAATTATAATCCAAACCAGTCAGAAAACTAATGGCAAACCTTTTCTTCAGGAAGCCACATGATTTAACGTTACATGTATTTGTAGCACAAACTGCAGATGGGGTTACACGGCTACACAAACCGCTAACCCACAGTATGAACCGTAATAACAGCACAGCTTGCTTTAGCCAGAACTATTAAAATAATAAGTATGTTTATCCCAACAGGTGTTTGCCTAATCTTTGTGAACATGGTGGTCAGTGCATCCAATCATGGGAGCAGTTTTACTGTGACTGTACTGGAACAGGATACACCGGAGCCACCTGCCATAACTGTGAGTTATACACAGTTCTCAAACCAGCTCAACAGTGTTTTATGAGTCAACAGCGAGCATGATTTCACTGTTTTGCAGAGAAATGATGTTAGAGTTTTTCTAATATCTAAATAAAAGAATATGTGTGTATAATTACAGCCTTAACAAACTGCAAAACACACAAAAAAAACGCGAAGACAGAGTGTTAATATGGATAACGGCATGAAATGTTAAGTATACATGCCAGTATCAAATGTTACAATTCCAAAACTTTCAAATGTTTTGATGTTGGTTGTCAAGTTGAGTTATATTTCATATTTAAATAGAATGCAATATTACATTTTTTTTTTTAAATAATTATTAATATATTTGTTTTAATGGATAGTCTTAGAACTAAACCATTGCTGCTAATCTTTGACAAATCTTAATCGGTAATTGGGAAATTCACAATTTATTACTAGACAGATGCAAATCTACCCCTCTTTGAAACTATTATTTGATGTTTGTCTATTTAATGCTGGCATCTGTGACTTATGCGAATATTTGATTAAACTGTAATTATTTTCGCCAGATCTATTTTTACGCTTCCTCGCTGTTATCAAATTTGTTGGATCAATATGTTCTAATCTGTCACCACATGCACTGTTTCATCATATGCTTATGACTGTACGTGTTCTGCGGTGGAGAGCAAGGCACGACGAAGCCCATCTGTTAGTCTCATTGAATTAAAAGAGCGAGAGGGAGGACAAAAATAAGATTTTCTGTTTCAACTCCTGCTGTGTGATACACCGTCAGCAAAACAACACGTGTAACAAATTAGCCCACTGTGCCGTACAGAAGACTTCTCTCTCGTGACAGACGGGTCCCATATAAACACTAATTATATCTGTTTGCTAAATTAACTCTATCTGCAGTTTAGTTAAGTTATTGTTGACATTCATTTAAACATTTTTAGCTTATTTGATATGTAGGAATTATTCTTGACAAGCAAAAAAGATTTTTTCTAGGGCTTGAACGACCTCAGATTTTCTGAAGTCGACTATTATGTGATAAAAGTTGTAGTCGACTAGTAGAAGATGTCTTTAATTAAAAAAATAAGATCTAGGAAATGTTTTCAACTAGATTTGATGGCTCTGGGCAGTGTGCACAAGGTGTGCGTGCATAGGGGCTGTGCAAGAATGGCGGGACTCCCGCAAATATCCTCTAAATATACATAGTATCTCAATACAATTACCGGTTATGTCTATAGCACAAGAGCAACAACTTAACTAAAATAAAACTATTTTAAGGCGCAAGGTCGTGGGGTTATGCAGTAAAAGAGAAGAGTGTGTCAAGTGAAAGGGTCATGTGCAAAGTAAAATGTGTCGAGTTTGTTTGTGACGGCCTATGACTCTAGGACAACGTCAGTATATGTATAAGCCTAAAGCAGCAGACGCTTTGTCATAGTGGACCTACAAACGCTGCACCTCAGTAACACAGCAGCCAATATGAGAAATGTGTTCATTTATGCTGTTTCTTTCATGTTTTATCAAATGGGGAACAAGTACAAAAATAGCCTATAATATTAAAAGATCTGAGAGTAGAAGCCAGCGCATGGACAAGTTAGTTTTACCTGCGAGCTTTTGCCGTGTCAGAACAAATCGTGAATGTCGCGGACAAAAACAGGGCACATTGCAAATGATGCATGCGGAAGCAGGACAAGATAACATATATAATTGCCAGGAGTGTGATAGAATCCCGATGAAGCGGTTGGGAATGACATCCGTCCCACGTGCAGGTGTCTTGGAACAGTCAGCAGGCTTCTTAAAGATATAGTGTCAAAAATCACATGACCCACTACTAGAGTCAGAGCAGAGAAGGCTGATATAGAAATGTTAGTTTACTTGATTACACAGTAAACCTTTGAGATACAAAACATAGTTTTATCATCAACATGAAGTCCCAGGCTGCGCTAATGTGGCAAAATATAACCATACCGTAGCTAACAAGAGTGAACACAAAGATCCCAGTGTTGCTTTACTATCAAATTTGCGAACTGTAATTACGGATCAACACAGCATGGATATTTGTTACAATTTTCTTTTGTCGTTTATCATTTTCAGCAATATACGAGCGATCCTGTGAGGCCTTCAGGAAAACAGGAAGCCAGTCGGGGGTGTTTACAATCGACCTTGACGGCAGCGGTCCGCTAGAGCACACTCAAGTCAACTGCACTGTGGCAGGTACGCTGGCAATGGACTGAACTACATATTACCCAATTACGCACACTCAGCTCTGCATATTTGTAGATGTATTTGACACTAATGTTCATCATGTTTCACATTATTGAATGATGAAACTAACAGCCCAGCGATTTTCATTTACAAATCCGATTCAGTGCACGAACAGGTGTGACCTCAGCATGTGTGGGGGAATGCCTGGAGAAATCACACAGCTCATTAAGTGAGTACAGCATCTCCTCCTGAGGCTGTCTGGTTCAGCAGGTTGGATCAGGGTTGGCCAACCTTCCTCCCAGGGAGCCTCTGGTGATTTTTGTGCTCGGGTCCCACACAACATCCCTGATTCAGCTAGACAGGATCCAACGAAGCAGTTTATAAGTGTAACCTAGACTTCGGCTGAATGGTATGATATCGCTGTGGTTTGAATGTTTCCATTCTATATCAAAGGGACAGTACCCCATAATTAAATTTCTGTCAAGTCAAACCTGTATGACTTTCTTTCTTCTGCAGAACACAAAAGATGATAATTTTAAGAATGTTGCTAGTCAAACAATGGCAGTGTGGGTTAACTTGCATTGATTTTGTCTCTGTACAATAGAAGTGAATGGGCACCACTGTGGTTCGGTTACCAATGTTCTTCAAAATATTCTCATTATTATGGTATTGATTCAATATAATAAGTGTTCATGATATTTATCTAATATCTACATTTCAAATGTTGTACACGTGTTAGAATACATTAAAGATTATTTTGATTGTTCACTGGGCCCCCCTTTGTGTAGTGTGCATCCCTTTGCGGCCCCCAAAATAAAGACTTATAATCTCAAACTTCGAAATTTAGTTAAACCAAAAACATATTCAACTTTACACTATTGGAACATAACATTTTTTGATTTGTGGTCTTATTTTTGACTTCAATATATGATACATTCCTATAATTCATAATGTACCACAATATCTGTGGACCCCTGTGTCCATCTGGGGCCCCCAGTTGAGAGACAACTGCCGTATATTTCACAGTTGTCTTGTTATACAGAAGTTGACATAGATTTGAGTGTTGAGTTATCTTTAACCTTTCTGAAAATCTGCTGGGAAAAGCAGATGCATCCTTCTCTACTTTGAACCATGTGCTTTTCACATCCCCTGTCAGGATTCATCACCCCTTTCTGCGGTCATGGTGTTTGGCCTGTGACTCTCCGCTGTCCGCATCACACAGTGGCTTGATTTGTCTCTCAGATGAGACTGTAATACATTATGTCATCACACAAGGAAATTCAGACCCCGTTATGTCAGCAGCAGGGAGGAAAGGAGGTGACGGGAGAAAAAAGCGTGTCATCAGGGAGCGTGTCATCCTGCAGAGACTGGCAGCGCATAGTAGCCGAGACTGATGGCTCCATTTTCGTAGTTTCATGGGAAGCTGGCTTTGGCTTTAAGGTTACTGAAGCTGCAACCCGAGTGAGTGCCAAGGATGCTGTCCTACGCTGTGATCGTACGCTGTGACCAACCGCCGCAAATTGGCAAGGCTAAGCAGGCTTAATTTACAAAGTTAGCTTTGATTGAGCTTCAGCCATCTTGCAAAGTCAGATTTGCCGTTTTGCAAACATTAAAAGAGTGCTAATACAAATAGACGTTTCTTTCAGGCGCCTTCAACAAGCACTGGTGAGAAAATCGTTTGAAACTGACCTCAATTACTGGATCTATTAGCTATGATAATTTCTCAAGACACGGCAAACAGGCACCTTTGGATGCCACGCGTGGGAATTTCAATTTGGCTTGCGAAAGGTGTTAGCGTGGCGTAGTCATTTCGCAATCTCCTGAATGAACGACCTTCTGTTCGCTGTTTAATATTCATCAGGTACTTGCATACGACTTCATCACTCCGTTAATCTCTAATTTTCATTCGCAGGCACATGCAGTCGATTGAGTACAGGCTTGAAAGGGTTGATGACAGACGATAGCAGTCAATGGGGATTTCAGTATGTTCTGTAATCTGGTTTTTCACGCATACACTGTCTTTGAGTTTGTATGTGTGTTTCTTGCGCAGAAGACAAAGTCTGGACAGTGGTGGGTCACGATCACATGAGGCCCATAGACATTCAAGGATCCACTCCACGCAGCCCTTTCGCTTTCATCTTCAACTACACCATATCACAGTACCACCTCCGTTCCCTCGTGGCATCCTCAGAACACTGCCAACAGGAAGTGAAATATCTCTGCAGGAAGTCACGGCTTTTCGACAACTGGGGTTTGTCTTGATTTCTGAATACTCCGTTCTGGATTTAACCGAGTTTATGTTATTATTGTGTCGGCAGAATCCATACATTGCGGTACTGTTGTCGCTCCTATTTACTTTGTGATTTATGATAACTCAGGAATTCCAATCCTCTAAATATGGCTGATATGTTTCAAAGGAACAAAAAATTACCTCACAGCTAAAGATTCGCAACAGCAGGTTATTACCACAGATATTAAAGGGGCTGAAGTGTGACATGACGACGATGTGTTGTGAATGATGATGTTTACTTAAAAACCGGTTAGAATGTAATGCTCATGATGCGGAGATGGCTATGCAACGTGATGAGATTGTATTAGTTGCCAAGGCATGCATTAAAAAGATTATAAGCTGGTACGCTACATTTTTCTGTGCGTTGTTTTTGCCAGCTGCTTTAATACTTTCGAATTTGCTGGATTGTTATGCTTTTCTACTAGTTCCGAGTCAACTTATCCTCTTGGCACACACTTTAGAAATATTTTTATCTGCCAGAATTCGAGATTCAACCAAGCCCCCGAGCAACCTTTAATGGTTCTGCACACAAACATTTCTTAAAATCCACTAAAACGGTGAACCTACAGCGCTAGACATCTTGCATATCAGATTGCCGTTTGTCAGGGGTTTAGCTCTTGGCCGGATTGCAACACCGCAGTGATAGCAGATGACTAGACACGCACACTCTTGCTGTACTATAAAGGCTACTTGATTGACAGGAGACTCCGAGCTCATTACGGATCAGCAGGGGCAGGCCAGATGATTTCATGCATGCCCAAATTACATTAGACATTAAACTGTGCTGTCATTTTTTGCAAAATTATTTATTTCGGAGAAAAAAACTATCCTTACACAGTGGATATTTCTTTGTTTTTTTTAGATGGAACACCCCTGTCTTGGTGGTTGGACAGAGATGGTGTGAAGAGGACATATTGGGGGGGATATTTGCCCGGGGTCCAGCAGTGCTCCTGTAGCTTGGATGGTAACTGCAGAGACATGAATTATTTCTGCAACTGCGATGCAGACCAAGACACCTGGTAAATCAATGTCATTCATCTCAATTTCACAGTCACTGAGCAGTTTTTCCACTTTGCAGGTAATAGGATCATTTATTTTAATAGAAAACGAAAGACGGTCAATTAAAAGGCACACTAAATAGCAGTTTCTGAGTATAGCCGTTATATTGAACGAGACACTTCCACAAGGCTTAATATTCGCCATAGGGCAAATATTACCATTTTTTGAGCAACAAGTGAAGCATGCACACTGCTTGGTAGGCCATCGCATACCTCAGAGACAGATTAAAAAGACTCTCTCCCAGCTGCCGTCTCATTTCTTCTGTTCGCTCATTACGTCTCCTCTCTTCTCCCACAACGTCTCATTTTCTTTCTCTTTTCACAGGGCAAATGATACCGGCGTACTGTCGTACAAAGACCATTTACCCCTGAGTGAGATCGCCATCGGAGACACAAACAGGACAAGCTCGCAGGCCGTGCTCCAAATTGGACCGCTGCGTTGCTATGGCGACCGTGGGTGTTTTGTTTACCGAATTTAAAAGGGGAACGGGGGGTAATATCGCTCTGTACTGAATTCATTTTCATATTTCAAAATACCAGAGAGATGGGCCTTTTTTATGCAATTCAATGTGCAATTTGCTTTTCAACACGCTGCCTCCTTTCTTGCCTGTCCCTCTGCTACAGGGTTCTTTTGGAACTCTGCGTCTTTTTACCAGGAATCTTCATATCTACACTTCCCAACACTCCAAGCTGAACTCAGCGTTGATATCTCACTCTTTTTCAAAACCAGCGCTCTCTCAGGGGTCTTCTTGGAAAATTTAGGAGTCCGAGACTTTGTTAGACTGGAACTTAGTTGTGAGTGCCCTAAGCATGAATAATGCTCAAAATTTCTGTTACTATTTTTGTTATTTATTTGTGAATATATTTTAAAAATAATTACTACTGTTACTATCAATAATCTTTCTAAAAATCATTGCCGTTTAATGGAAACCTTGTACCTCCAAAATGGCTTTTCAGAAAATGGGAAAAACAATTAAGGGTCCAGTGTGTTATTTTTGAAAGCATCTTTTGACAAAAATGCAATACAATATACATAACTATGTGTTCAGAGGTGTATAAAGACCTTACAAAATTAAACTTTATGTTTTTTATTACCTTAGAATAAGTTATTTCTATCTACATACACCGCGGGTCCCCTTACATGGAATACATCGTGTTGTTTCTACAGTAGCCCTAAATGGAGAAACTGCACTACAGATTCCGTTTTGTAAATCCTTTGACTAAAAACATCATTGTCCTCTGTCAGCCACCATAGTGCTTCGAAAGGGAGGGGCGAGCAGAAAAGTTAGCCATTGGTTGCAGTTCATAATTTCATCGCTAGATGCCACTAAATTTCATACACTGGACCTATACATGCTTGTTTTCAATGTTTACAAGCTCTTTTTAATACTCTTTATTGATTAAATATTTCCAAAACCCAAATACAAACATAAGGGGCATGTTTGTATTTCAGCTAGTAATGATCTAACAAAAATGAAAATAATATCATAAAAAATGGAGAAACAAGGTTCCCATCTAACAGTTACATTATGTTTCTTCAAAACATGTGAGAAAAGCATATCACTTCTTTGTTATTGATAGCTCCCTCAACAGTGAACTTCACCTTTGAATTGGGGGATGGACCGGTAATTCTCACTGTTCGCTCACCTGTGGCCTTAAATGATCGTCAGTGGCATTACATTCGTGTCGAGCGAAACGTGAGAGAAGCTTCTCTACAGGTTGACACGCTCCCCCTGGAACTAAAAGAAGCACCATCTGAAAGACCTTACCGGCTACAGCTCAGCAGCCAGCTCTTTGTGGGTATGTCCAACAATCAACAAAAAATCACTAACAATGTTTAAAAAATACCATTAGAATAATATTTTCTTTATATCTGAACATCTAGCTAATGGACACTAAATGGACATAGTATTTAATAAGATGTCTATAATAAAATGTTTTCTTGCCATATGGTCAAAAACAACGTAATGATACCACTCCCTTGAATGTGATTGAATTTCAATCAAAAGTCTTCAAAGGGGGAAGATGACTGTATTATAGATTGTAAAGGGTTTTGCTTAATATACAATTAAGCATTGTTATCTACCCATTAGGGGGAACAGCTTCTAGACAGTGGGGATTTCTGGGTTGCTTGCGTGCCCTCACCATCAATGGCGTTACACTTGACCTTTATGAGCGAGCAAAGACCACCCCCGGGGTAAATTCAGGCTGTCCAGGTCACTGCAGCAGTGACAGCGCCTGCCATAATGGAGGAAGATGTGTAGAGGAAAGAAGTGGATATACCTGCGACTGCACGCAGACGGCATTTGATGGACCAAACTGCAGAACAGGTGAGGCTGCTGTTTAATGTATGTTTATTTGATTTTACTATATTGGAGTTTTAATATTTAATATTAATTTTGTCAGAGGCTTGGCCGGTATTGTTGTAGTAGTGGACTTGGAGCTGTACTGCTTGGGAGGAACTTGATCGAAAATGTGTAGGCATTGTCTATAGTTCATGGAAATTACTCAATGGCTTCCATCTTAGACAACTTTTCAAAGACATGTCCTATTAGATCAGAAGATCAGCGACCTCCAGAAGTTGACAACGCGTCCTTGATGGCGTATTCAACTCGAATTCTTTGAGGCGGGCTCGACAGGACTTGGCAGAAATGCTTTAACTGACAAATGGAATTGAATTACAGTGGCCATTGCTCAGACGCGTACCCATCCAGCAGCCTGTCAGTCAAATTAGTGATGTAATGGCTTTGTTTCTTTTCAATGCCGTGTCACAATGGGTGCCGCTCACGCCACTGCTGCTTACCGCTAACTAGAATAGATGACCGGAAAATGTGTAGAGACAGAAAGAATCAGTAGGACCACGGGTCTCAGCTGTTGAAGGGGAGGAAACAATTCTAATGTTGTTGTTTTTTATAGCTCTATAATGACAGATGAGATGTGGAGTTTATTCTCTCTTGCCTTGCAGTTCGCATTTGCATAGAGATTATGATGTCCTCCATAATACAACAGCTCGGTTTCAAGGGAATGCTCTGTCTCCCTGTGTCCATCACAGCTCTGGCAGCATCCTTTGAAAGCGGATCCTCGGTCTTGTACACTCTCCAGGAGCCATTTTCCTGGAATACTGTATGAGGAAGCCAGACGATCTCCAGCTGGATTCCATGACAGAGAAGTTACCAACTCTCAAGAGGAAGTTTCGTTCGGGTTCCTGACGCATCACGCGCCAGCCTCAATCCTGATGGCTCACACTCTTGACCTGCACTATATGGCTGTTATGTTAGCATCAAACGGTACCAAGACATAGATTACTATAAAGTACACCACATTACTGTTTACTCTTTAAGAGGAGTCTTTTTTACTTGCATTGAACATTTAAAAACTGCTCTTTTATGTACAAGCAAAACTTTATCTGTCGTAGTTTGGGATTTAGAAATGAAAGCAAAATGTTAGCTATGCAGAACACATTTGAACAAAGTATCGAAAAGGCATTAATCTGGATTGCTATTTCTATACGAAAAGCTTAGAACAGCTTGACCAAGTTTTTAATCTCACATCCCACAAATTTCCTGCTGGCACCCATTCCTACATTTCTAGTAAAACAAAAAATCTTCAGCTCATGTCGCACACACCTCTTAAATAAAGAGCACATGCCATCTCAGCTGAAACCTGCTGCTTTTGTCACCACTCACTCTTCGGGTTTCACGCCTCTCACAGTTCACATCATCACATCAGTTCGTAAAAAAGAATATGACGCCATCTTATCAATAGAGTGCATGACACTGCAACGTCTCTTTAGCATGCGTTTTGACATACAGGGACAAAAGAGGAAAAGAGCTAGAAGCTTTGAGTAGGAGAAAGATTGAGGAGATAAAGAGAAGAGGGGAAGTAGTTCATGAGTTAGAAAATACTGGAAATGAATATCAATCAATGGATGCTAGGAAACAAGCAAAAGCTATAAAGAGGGAGAAATGACAACAGAGGACGAGCGCAGGGAGAAAACACATTAAAGCCACAACGAAAACCATAACTCACACGAGAGAAGAATTTTGAGTGCAGAAATGTTTAAGGCTTTAGTGCTGTTATTCCAAATGACTGCTAGACGTATTGAACCTAAAGGAAGACCGAATAATTCATAATTCACATACAGAGGACTATTTTTATTAGATCAATGTACTGTAATCTGCTTTATGTTGAGGTCCCAAACACACTATTAGGGTTATTTTTGCTGTAATGTACATTTTCCCTTGCCTGTTTCTCAACAAATACATATGACTAAGACGAAAGCTTTGCTCTGATTTCCCAGGAAGCCTGCAAATACGATACAAGTTGAACCAGGAAAAAGGTCCAGAAGTGTTCAGCCCAAAACCAGCCGGTCTAGCAGATGGGAGGTTCCACTGGGTCAAAATCAGCCGAAAAGGACAGGAACTTCTTGTCCAGGTGAGTCCGTTTCTATAGTTACAGGTGTTAACACAACAGATTCTGTTTTGTACAGAAATATGCTTTCATGGAACCTCGGCTTGCACACATTTCCTGGATGTTATGCACATCTGGTGTTGTGCTACTGGTCTTACTGGAACAGAGATCTTTGAATGTACACATTTGTGTCTCGGATGCATTGTCCTATTGTTTTACATAATTGATTTAAATCCAATATTGGAACAAATCATTTCCAAATCATCTGTCTTCACATCTCTGCCCCTCCAGATTGACAGCACAATAACCCAGCAGTACAGTCTGTCTCCCAGCCCCGCTCTCAGCCCAGTAAGGACAGTGATTCTGGGGAGAATTCAAGGTGAGTTCCAGACAGGCCTTTGAAGAGGGCTCCTTGTCTGCTGTTCTACACCTTTCTATTTCACTGATGTGCCGTCAGGCGTTAGAATCCGGGCAGGTTAGGGCAAGGCGGGTGGTTGGATGGCCAGAGCAGCAGGGGTAAAAAGAGCAGGAGGTTGTACGGTGCGTGCACATCTGAAAGCGCTGTGACAGGTGAGTTGCCAAGTGAAAGCCAAATGGTATTGCTCAGCGTTGCCAAGGAGACAAAACATGTTTTTTCCTAAAAACAAAATGAGGGTATGAATGAGGCACGCGGCTCCGCACTTTGGTAAAAACAGCATTTAAGATGCATTTCCTCTAATGCACTGGCACAACTATTACAAATCCCTATTCAAATCAGAATTAGTCATTTCAAACTCAAAATAGAACATTTTAAACAGGCTTTTTACATATTAAAAGAGAAAGCCATGGAATATAATAATACAACTTAGCAAAGTGTTTATAAAGCAAATTAGAGAGTGCTATAGTAATTTTCCATTGTCGCACAAAAACGAGTGTACTTCTTAGAACTAAGAAATTGTGATGATTTTGTTTTTTATTTTTGCAGGTGGTGATGTCACTGATAAGGCATTGGTCCAGGCTGGATCGAGAGGGTTTATTGGATGCTTTTCCTCTGTGCAATTTAATCAAGCTTACCCTCTGAAGGAAGCCCTACAAAACAGCCAGAGCCCGTTAGTTACTGTGATCGGCCGTCTGGAAGCATCAAGTTGTGGGACGATATCCAGCCCAAACACTTTGACAGATACACACACACTGTCAGGTGAGCAATCTTTTAAAGGGGCAGGTCACCAAAAAACTGATTGTTCACATTGTTGCTCACGTGACATTGATGATAATATATACATTTTATAAACATGTTTTAGATATGGCTGCTGCCCTTCTGAAAACGTGTATCTCCATGTTGTTTTAATTTTATTTTTTGCCTTAAATCATTATTATTAGTCATCCTTAATGTTTATTTCTTGGTTTTATTATATCTTATAAATAAAAATGTAATAAAAATCGCTTGTCAACTTTGGACATCCAAGGTTTCTGAAGGACAATGACAATTTCTTATCTTATAACTAATAAATTCAGTTTATAATCATCTTATTTTTATTGTATTCTATTGTTGCATATATGCAAGGTTAGCTAAGTAGTTATTTACCTTTATTTCTGAACGGAAGGTGTTAACAAGAAATGTTTATACCAAAAAATGCCTAAATGGTCACTCTCCTTATTTAATTGCAGATGATTCAGCAAAATCAAGCAGAGGCAATGGCCCGCTGAAGAAGGCAGATCAAAATGACTTGGCACTAATCGGAGGTATAGATCCATATGATATTGTGCTCGTAGGAAAAACTTTTTAGACAAATAATAGATCTTCCTTCCCTATAGGGCTGTAAGGCCTTGCACATCTTTAATGATTGTATTTAGTATATTTTGATGTTCTTATTTGCACCAGCACTGTGTATAGAGGTGATCAAAATATAAACACATTTCCTGTGCATTCTCAAACTAGAATGGGATCACTTGTGTTAATAACATTAACACAATTACATTATAAATATGTATTATGTTTTCCTTTATCCATATTAAAAGAAAATCACTAATGTTGCACTTCCTGATTATTTTAATAAACAGGACTAGTGGCTGCAGTAGTGTTCATAACCCTCTGTGCGCTGGCCATAATCATTCGCTTCCTGTACCGACACCGACAGACTCCACCTCCCTCTGGTATCACGGGAAAAACGCATCGTCCCAGCATGGAGCGCCCACCATACCGGACTGAAATGGACCTTCATAAACCCCACCACGACAGCAAAGAATACTACATTTGACCTCTCTGTGCATTTTAAACACACGCATCACCCTTCTGCACTGTATCATCACCGCTGAGCAGCCAATCAGAAGCCGTTTTGTTCTAGCTGCAGGTGTGATGACCTGACAGAGGCCGGCTGCCTCACAGAGATTACTTTCATGGGTGGGGTAAACAAAATTACTGAAACATTCGTTTGTGTTTTATGAAGAAAGTAACGCTTGTGTGAAAATGGTGTGTAAATGCCTCTTGGATGATCGGAGAGCTGTATATTGTCATTTAAAGGCATAATAGTAGGTTAAACATGCACAGCACACACTTTACAGGCACAGAGGGAGGGTTGGCGCATTACTCTGAACGGTCTTTCCCAGCCTGCTCAAACGTGTCTATCTTATAGCCCGGGTACGGAGTGGGTTTAAGATAATGGACTGATATCCCAGCAGAGAGGGTTCTGAGGGAGTGGTTTTGTGGCAGGATGGTGGATCTTCCCAGACATTGTTTTTAAAGAATCGATCATCGCTCAGTGTACTCCCGCCACCTCCCCAACAAAAAGACGTTCGCATCTGACAAGCCTGCATTTGATGTTAAAACTATTGGCTGGCACGAGGAGCCGCTAAACGCTGGGATTAGCCACCAAAGGACTATAAGCCTATATCCGTAGCGACTGAGGGAAAAGAATGTGAGTCGTTTGTGTGTATCCCAATTACCAAGGACCAACTAGATTCAGGCATTTTAATTCTCTTTCCCACCACAATCGAGCCGGTCTCGCAACTCAGCGTACGTATTGTGATCCAGAATGAAACTCATCTTTACTGAAGTGTGTTTCAACTCCTGACAAAACAAGAACACCTGCTTTCTGTTAAGAATGAATTCGATGGCTGTTTTCTTTTCTATATGACTATTGTAAATGAGTGTTGTACATATGTTTCATAATTATATTTAATAAATGAAGCTTTCTAAGAGCTTATGAGTGCAGATGGACTATTAAATGAAATGAATCGGTTTGTTTTTGTGTGTAGCTGAAGGAAAGAGTTGAGAGAAGAACCTTGAAATGTTTATTTTGAATTCTAATTCTCAGCCCTGAGGAAGATACACTCTTGAAGTAATGATAGAGAGGGAAAGAGAGAGAGAAAATCGACCGAGAGACCCTAAGGATACAGTGGTAATGAAACAGCTTCTCGTGGTCATCTGCTGTAACAGGTAGGATGTGGACAAAGCAAACAACACATCCCCACTGTCAGAGACATCTTATTTTTACAATACTGGCAACAATCACACTGGATCACACTTTTAAAACAAGACCTCGGTAAAATACAACTCCACAATAAAGTGTTTGAAACACTATACTGTATTTATGTTTTCATGAAATGAATTTCAAAAATATATGGAAAGATAAATTGAAATTGTGCCTATGTATAAAATGCTATTACAGCTTGCACACAAACACCACGAAAAGAACACAAGAAACCTGCAAACACAGAGCATCCACAGTATATACACAAGCTGACGTTTCACATGACTAACTTGCTCTGCTATTTCCTCCGAGCTAGATAAAGGGAAAACATAGCGGGTGAAAAGGGAGTTTTGAGATTGAATTATCAATAAGTCCAAATTCAATTCAGCCCAAATGTGACTGAATATCTTGAGACACATGATCCCGAAAATGCAGCGTATGAAAAATGCAGCTGTTCTTACCTGGAAGAGTGTTATCGAATGTGTTTTTAATCAAAGACGAACACGTCAACCTTTTCAAGCAGGAAGACGGGGGAAAGAAACATGACAGGGAGATAAAGAGAAATGAATTACTTACTATCGGTGTAAGTGATTTAATGGCACCCAGACACATTTCATATGCCATTTTACTCAATTCAAACTCTCATTTTGTGAATGGTGTGAGTTTTTGCTCTCTCCGAGCTAAAAACAATCTGGAAAAATACAAGAAAGGGGTCAAAATACCTAAACCTAAGTGGATTTCTAAAGATGTTAAACAATGAAATCGCCTAATTGTGTGTCATTTTTTATGCATCCGTGTCGGGAGCACATTTGCCCTTATCAACATGCAGAATGAAAGCTTCAGGCAGCATTCCCAAACACAATTTTAACAGGAAAGTCGCAGTCTGATTGAATATGAACAAACCTATTCCTATAAAATACAATTATATGGTTCACATTGATTTTAATTGGATGCACAGTGGACAGTCGAACGCCAGGAGCACAGACTAAATCACTGGTGGAGACTAAATCTCTTTTACTTAATGCCTTGATTAAACCCATCACCCTCCGCACTCGACAAAAGCAAAACAATTTTGTTACTGTCGATCAGCCTCCAGGGAGTCCAGAGAAGCTAATTAACCTTGCTTGCCATTTACTTTGGGATGAGATTCAAGGGAACTCTAACCCTGCGTGTCTATTGCGTGTCATCTGTCCTATCTGGAACGTGATCTCGTGGGAAACGCTGACATAAACTCATAATTAATTGTTCATGGATTTGGCAGTGTTTTTCGAAAATTCAGCTGGACAAATGGACCTTTGGGGCCGATGGTATATGAGCTGGACTCTTTCCAGCATACGTAAAGCTCAGAAACTTTGAACATGTGTTGCGTTTCTGTAGCTTTTAATTGGTGGGGTTGGCAACTTCGTCTGTATTTGCTTGGGAAAAAAGACAAAAAAAGTCATTGCAGAGAACTGTTTAATTACACTGTGTCTGGATGCAGAATCACTCACATTATGGGCACAGCTTTACTTTGCAGTATGTAAATGTAACTGTGGAAGGCTGGAAAGCTGTAGAAATTGGATGAACCCCATTTTCAATAAAATTTGTGAAGAAGATAGCTATCGTCAAAATGGCACAATTATTAGATTTATTAGACTCTTGTGTAGTTGTGTTAGATCAGTTGACTGTCACAAGCAATTCACAATAACAATACTATAATTTTTTAGAAACATTGCTTTCATTCAAATTTATATTTAATTATATTTATTTTGTATTTTTTTATTATTGGTCAAACTTTATGTTAGTGCCTCTTAAATTTCCAGTGTGTCATTTTTTGGATGATCTATTGATAAAAATGCAATATGATATCCTTAATATGTCTTCAGATATGTATAAAGACCTTGCATAATGAAGTGATATGTATTTATTATCTTAGAATGAGCTTCTATCTACATACATCGGGGGTCCCCTTGCATAGAATTTGTCATTTTGTTTTAACAGTATCCCCAAACAGACAAACTGCTCTACAGAGCGCGTTTTGTAAATATGTTATCTCCTTTAGCAAAGAAGCGAAAACATGATGTCATGTTTGTCCTGGGTCAGTTGCCGTAGTGCTTCGAATAAAGGAGGAGTGGAGTAAGCCGTTGGTTGCAATTTGCAACCTTACCACTAGATGCCACTAAAATATCCTGTGAATGAAAATTCTGTCATTATTTATTTACCCTCATGGGGTTCATGTGGTTTGTGACTCTGGAACTCAAAATAAGTTATTTTGAGAAGTGCTTTTGTGTCCATACCATGGAGGTTAATGGTTGTCTGCAGGGATGTAGCGATTCATAGTGAGCCGGTTGAAAAACAATTATAATATGTGATGATTTCGGTTGAGATATTTAAAGAATCTCAGTACATGTTTTGAACAGCAGGAGCTCCTGTTTTTGACAAACTCGGTAAACGTGGATGTGCTGATATTTTTTTTTAAAAAGTCAAATGTTAGAAAAAGCACAGACAGAGTCTTAAGTATTATTCATTTTTTATTTGATTTGGAATTGGTTTAAAACTGTAATTTTGTTTTGTTATTTGACGTGGAAACAAATATTTTACAAAGAATTCCACAGCATTAGATTAAAAATGAAAGGGCAGTTGTTCATTTTTTTGCCTCAACTCATTCTGTAAAAAACTCATGAATAAAATTGCATTGTGAGATCAGGATTGTGAATCGCATCACATCGTGAGCCGAGTGAATCGTTACATCCCTAGTGCTCAGTGTCTTCGGTAACCACAGTCTTCAAAATGTATTTTGTGTTTCGGAGAAGAAAATCATACAGTACATGTTTGGAGTGACGTGAGGGAGAGTAAATGATACAATTTTATTTTTGGGAGAACTATCTCACCTACTGTGTACTGGCACTGAATTATTTACAAAATATCTGTGTAATATTAACACAATATCAATAATCATGGTTATTCATTTGACAATTATTGTCTTAAGCAAACACAATGATGCAACACCCTTAGTTAAAGTCTGACTGTATAGTATACTGTAAATGTACAAAAAGTACGGTTACAAGGATTAAAACGCTACTATAGTGGTTTACTGTAGATGATCTGCTAACTATCAAGAGAAATAAAGGGAAGGTGTTGGTCATCATACATCATAAACAAAAGTGGCACATTTGTCACAAGTTGCTTGGTATTCCTAAAGGGTTAGATCACCCAACAATAGTGGTCCAGGTCTTGTTTTATGTTCTGGGTAAATGACAGAACCTGCATTTTTCGGGCAATCTACTGGATCACTTTAAGACTGCAATTGAGCCTCAAATTGTCACCACATTACCTGAGCTGCTGCACGCCTCAATTTGCAAACTTGGCAGGGTGTGGGACTCAACGACAGCGCAGAAGGGTACAGTCACACCTGTTTTCACACACACACACACACACTTTACATCGAGTGGCCATCCCTCTCCTGTACCAGTCATGGATAACTCAAGCAGGATAATTGTATAAATGTACTGCAAAATTGGTTCAGCCTGTGCACTTGCGTTACGGGAGCTTGACATTTTTTTTATGCTGCTGATAAGCTACAGGCACAACGTGTCTTTGAAATGGCAGGGTGTCCCGGACAACATATTTTCTCATCAGGCCTTCCTGCTGATCGCCCACCCGCAGGCGTACACAGATGAACTCATCCGCAAAGTGTTTTCGACGGCCTCTGCTCCATCTGGTGCGCGCTGGTTGAGAAATATTTATCTCAGACATTTGTCAAAACTTTGGGTTTAGAGTGTAAATATTCATAATCGACAGTGCTAAGAAATTGCCTGAGGATATGGGATTCACTATAAGGGTGGTCGAAAAGATTCTGTTGGGTGTAAAGTCTGAGGCACATAAAGTGACATATGTGTGTTGCCATATATAATAGTGAGGGTTTCTGTAGAATCTAGATTCCTGTGGGATCAAAAATACTACACAACAAAAGCTTGTTTAGAAATAGTTCAGAAAGTAGGGGTTGCTGATGCATAAAAACAATAAGTGTTTATTAAAGTATAAGATTAAATATCATGTGTGCAATATACACTTTTATTGTAAATAACTGATTCTTATTTTGTTTTATCTTATTTGAAACGTTGCTTTTGACATAAACCACATACGTCTTTCAGATTGCGACTTCGCTTCTCTTTTTCGATGAAGAGTGCACGTGCAGGAGGCTGTGTGTAAATAAAGCACATTCTTTAAAGATTTCTGAAATTGGGCAGCTTTTGAAAGTTGTTTAAGATGTAAAACTCTCAGCCTACGTGTAAAATATGCACAATTGCATCTCTTAGTGATCTGCTCGTGTTATCAAAGCGTGCCTCTTGAGCATAGTTGTAATGTCAGGCTTTGACAACAGACAAGACAGAGCTGCAACAGTGCAAGTGAGAGAGACAAAACTATAAGTGCAGTGATATTAAAAATTAAGGACATCAATTGACATCTGTATTGTGATATTGAATCATTAACATGAAAAACGTAATCAAATTGGCCCTTCTGAAAAAAAAAACAATAGCCACCATTGCAGAAATTCTAATGGTTTCCATTAAAATACCATTATAAACATTTAGCTTTTTCCATTAAATCCATCACGAAAATCCTTTTTGTAGTGTGTTTTGGGTCTTATTCCAATATGATTTAAAATCTCACCAATAGAATCCATCAAATACCAGTAGAACCATTACAGTTTCCATTAAAACCAATACAAATCCCTTTGAAACCATTAAAACAATTACAACTTCTTTAATGGTTTCTACCTCAGCATAGGTTTGAGACCTTGCCGAAAAACAATGGAAACCATTGAAGATGTTGTATGTTGGTATGTGATGGAATCAATTGGTGGGATGTTAAATCCCAATGGAAATATGCCCGAAACACACTATAAAAAGGAATTTTGTAATGATTTTAATGAAAAAAGCTATTGGGTGTAAGGATATCCCAAGAAAACAATAAGAATTTATGTGATGGGTTCTATCAGGTTACTAAAAAATGTCAGCAGTTAAAAAACAATAGAAACCATTACAGACATATTAAGGGTTTCCATTAAAATATCATTATGAAAAAGAAACCTAATCACAGAAATTATAATGGTTTCCTTTAGTATACTCTTACAACCCAATAGCTTTTTCCATTAAAACCATAACAAAATTCCTTTGTGTAGTGTGTTTTGGGAATTATTCCAGTAACATCCCACCAATAGAATCCATCACATACCAGTAGACCCCTATCAGACAGGGATTTAAAATGCATTTGATTCAAATTTGTCTTATTACTAAAAGGATTTGATTTTAAACACAAATTCCATTCTCTCTGTTATCATTAAAGATATAGATTTGAGTACAGTCAGACATATCCAGTTTCTTGTTTTCTTCTGAATGTTGTCAACATTTTGCTTCGCAGAAAGGCATTATGGTTATTCTTGCACTGAAAAGTAAAAACATATGTTATGCCATGGAATTTTTGTGTTCCAACAGTTTCATTTTCTTTTGCTCATTGTGGTATACGCTTGTTTCGAGACAGCATAGTTGACCACAGTAGGTTTCAGACAAGTTTAATGCAGAATGTAGTCTACTGACAGCGTGTTTTGCAAGTGTGCTTCGAGTTTAATGGGATCATGTAACTGACCTACGACACAAAAGGAAGATGAGCTCCATCCTGACTTAAAAAGCGCAAACAGCAAGTACAGTCATTAGGGCACGAGTGTCCAAATTACCAAGATCGAGCATGTGCTTTTGTGCACAAACATGCAGCCATGGACAGATCAATAGCTCAATTTAAATTAAATTTCCAACTGCAATCAAGGAGTAAATGTGCTTACCTCGGTTGGATGGTTTCCACAACAACCGGAGCCAAGTGTGTTTTGTCGTCACAGGCTGCTCATTCCGGTAAAGAAGAGATCAGCAAACAGTACAAGGCTCAGTGTTCTTGGAGGTGGAAAAAAACATACTTCAAAGTCCATTGAACAAAGCCATCAGCGAGAGGTCTAATAGTGCTTTCATACAAAGCAATGTATCCAGACGCTTCTCAGCTGGAAGTGTTCCCAGAATGCATTGCCAGTTTCAGCCAGGCTCAATTTAAAATGCCAGAAACAAAGTGATCATGGTAACTGAACATGCATTGACTGACGTGTCGACTGTGGCCAAGTATATGATCATGTTAGTAGTTGTTTGACAGCTTACCCTGGAAGATGAATGCATTTGAAAATAGTTGAAATGCTTGGAATCGATTTATGTACCATTTTCAGTATCACCAGATGTGAAGATTGTAGATTTTTGTGTGAAATACAGTTTTTAGTAAGAAGTTAATTATTTCCGTTAGAGAGTAAAATATATTAGATATGATATTCTACACTATATATTACATTATATATAATGCTACACTATTGAAGGCTATCTATACTAATCTTAACTGATCAATGCTTCAATTTTATGTATAAAATATTCAAAATGCAAATTTGTTTTTATACTATTTGACCTTACTGTATATTCATTCTGTAATGCATAATAATTAATAATTCAATTAAATAAATAATTAAAATAATACTGTAATAATACTGTAAGTTCTCTTTTCCTCTATCGAACATCTGCACTACGCAGTTTCTGTTACACAAATCTACACAAGCTTAATGGACCATATAAACACAATGAATACTGAACTACTTACAGTTGATACTTTTTAAAATTGCTTAAAATCAGCCACTTAAGGTTTGATGGGGTGAACTGTGTGTTGTGTGTGAACTGCTGATTGAACGTCTCCAAGGGTTGTAGTTGACATAATGGGTTTCTGGGAATTTAGGCCATTTCAAAAGCTTGGTTATGCCTCCGGGGAAATAAAATCAATACACAATTAAAGTATTACTGGAAATGGAAACTCTATTAAAGTGTACTGTATACCTGAAACGGCGGTCATGATACTTTTAACTGACCATCAACATCTAGTTTTGGCTGACCGTTTTTATGTACATGTCAGACCTCGATTATACTGGTTACCACTATCGCTTACTAAATGAGTTAGGATTACATTACACCGGTTGTAATCGCTTTAATGCCATGGCTATTTAATGTCCCTTTTGCAAAGAAAAATATACAAATTTACATCAAATTGAGTATTTATTTATCATGCTTTTCATTATTTATTATTATTCTCTTGTTTCTGCTTTGCGGTTAAAAAACATCAAATGTTCTGGCTTGACTTCCTCTCACAATCTCAACGAACTTATACTTGATGACTTCAGTCAAAAAATAAAAAATTCTGTCCTCTCTGGAACAAAACCATTCTCATCAATTGTGTATAAATAACATGCGTCGGTACAATATCGTGTAATAGTTACACTTAAGTTAATTTTTGCGTGCATACAATATGCCAATTTTTACGATGATATGCCAATATTAGCGTGCGTGCATGTTAAACGCTAATTTGTCCTATTAACCTGGACCCAAACCTTGAACCCAATGTTAGCATGCGTGCAAGTTATAACCCAAACCTTAAACCTTACAGTATTATTTAAATTATTTCAGTGTTTTCTCTTCATGTTCGTTTCAAAATGGCTGCTCTTCACCGAGGTGCACGCAAACATTGGCGTATCATAAGCACGCACAACTGAACTATTGCGAACGTATTACATGCTGATGAGAACGGATAGGTGGAACAGAGAAGAAGAAGCTTAATATAAGGGTTCCAGTAAGCATTTCAGTCTGTATACCCAAACTTTTTTTGAGTTTTGTAGAAGAAACAAAGTCATAAGACTTGGAACATAAATGCGAGTAAATAGCAACAGAGATTAAATTTTGTGGCGAACTACTGTAGCCTAAGGAACTAAACATGGCAAACAATTGTAACCAATTCATTCTTTAAAAAAATCTATGTTGGAACAAGCTGGAAATGCTAAGCTGTCTATTCTCTAAAGACATAGATGGGATGGTTTGTGACATATAAACGTTTGACAGACACTGGCTTCTCGAGCTATCATTCTATCTCAAAAAGCTCAGCTTACCTCATTAAGGGATATAAATGTGTTTGTCCCAGGGGATTCACCTTTGTAAATCTTTCACACCACAGCACTTTCAATAGTCTAACCTGAATAATCATTCTCTCTTGGAGAATGGAAACCAGACAATTGCAGGTGATTGTCTCTTTGTTTTTCCTTATGAAGCTTTTGAATGATATTGCATTTTTAAATTTGTTATAAAACAGAAATCTACCTACAAAAGGCCGTATTCATGAAGATCTCGTCATTTATTACCAATTCAGTCGGAGCATTTTAATATCGACTCTTCTGTCTCTGAGTGCAGCATTAAAACAAACTACCCACAATTCCACCTGAAATGGTAAGCCGCATAATCAGCCTGTAACCTCTCATCATGACACCATTAAAACATCAATCAACACTTTCAAATAACCCTCAACCCCTTCCATTAAAACCCACTCTGTAGAATGGAGCATTACGTTGCAGGCCTAGCAGATGCTTTTCAGTCAAACAAAGTAAAGGACACTAATTGCACGAAAAGTCTTTTTGAAGCAACCTGGCGCAATGGCAATAGAGCAGGACTTTTTCCAGTCGATGTGTAGGTCACAGGTCAGCCCAATTTGGGAATGAACCTCAAACCTTTGAGTTATTATCAGCTCAGATCCATAGCCATTACATGACCACCGCATCAGGTAATGGGCAAATTATGACAAAAATGATCACTCATACGCTTAACCTTTAGAAAGAGCAAAGAGTATTTGTGTTTACTTTCAGGGGCTTTAAAATAAATGTTCAAAGTCATTTTAACAAGTTTAGGTAACTCATTTAACCACATTATCATATTAATGCTTGATCTCTGCGAATTGCTTGAATATAATAAACATTAGCTTTTACCAAGGTAATGCCAGAAAGCCTCCATAGGGAATAACTCAAAGTCTTCTAATCATATTTGCTGCCAAACAGCATGTGGAAGTGAAATTATCAAAACAGTGACACTACTAACTTTAGTCTTTTTAGTTAGCAACATAGATGTCAACGCTATAGGCTCATTTTCCAGGATATTACAAATACTTACAGAACATATCCTAGATGCACTGTATGTCACTTTGGATAATCCCAGATCCATTAAAATGTTAAACACTTCCACCACCAGATGTTGAAACATGAGATTTGCTTTCGTTTAACCACAAGAGCATCGGTGAGGTCATGCACTCATGATGGGTGGTGAAATAGCCAAACTCCATTAGTTAGAACAGCAAGTCCATTCCTTATCTTCCGCAATATCACCAGTTAGTATTATTCACTAAACTTTTTTTACTTGGTCTTATTTCGCAGTAAAATAAACATTCCATAAATTCTGTTGTTTTATCACTGTCTTAAATTGATTGCCTTTTAAAAGTTTTAGGTGTGATGTGTGTTCAAATCCAATGAAAAAATGTCATTAGCATCTTTTCAGAAAGCATTATTGTATTATTATTATGTGAGTACAAAATTAGTGCATGAAATAGAACACTTTTAAGTAGCAATGTGGAGATATTAGCAGAATCTAGTGGTGAGGTTGGGAATTGCAATCAATAGCCCACTTCACCCACTTCGCTCAATTTCGAGGCACTATGGCAGCTGACACAGGACAAACAGGTTGTCATGTTTTCACTTCTTTGCCGAAGGATATTGTCCGCTTACACTCAAAAACAAGTCCTTGGTTTCACTTGATTCAATCATGGACAGTGGTAAAAGCGTCTGCCAAAAAAAAAAAAAAATGACTACATGACTACATGATTCCTTGATATGAAATTTACAGGTACACTCTACTCATATACTTAATGTAGTGGGTGAATATGAATTAATCAAGTAAATCCAACAAGATTCATACATCAGAACAACTCGATTGAATCACTTTCGGTTAAAGTGCAACAAGCACTTTTTGTTTTGACAAAAAAATGATCATGGCATCAACATTACCAAATAACATTACCAAAAGCTCTACTCTTCAGCACAATGGAATGGTAACCTCAGAACAAAAAAGACGTTTGAATACCAATACAACAGAATACTGAAAATGAATAAGTCTCATCCTTATTTCATCTGAATTTAAACAGCATAAAAGCACACATTATTTCATTTAGCAGACACTTTTATCCAAAGCGGCTTACATTGCTTTATCCTATACATTTTACATAGGCATTTGCAATCCCCTGGGATCAAACCCACAACCTTGGGTTGATAACGCAATGCTCTTACCACTGAGCTACAGGAAAGCTTACATTTAAAATGTACACTCATTATTTAGTCAATGCTAGGAACTGGCAGCTGTGACATTTTTAAATAAATCGTGTTAAATCAAAACGTTTTAATTAAGTAAATTGAACATATACATTTTTTTTTGCGTTTTAGCAAGAATGAAACATGTTCTTTTAAAACAAAAACTTTGGGTACAGCGAAAAAGTTATCATTTAAAGTCAGTTTAACATGACGCAATAATTTTTGAGTGTGAATTATCATAAATGGCATTAAATCAAAATGATTTTTTTTTGTAAATTTAACAGCATCAAAAAATCTTTTTATTTTACTGTAGGGCTGTACTGTAGAAACAACATGTTGAATTTCATGTAAGGGGACCCGCGGGGTGTGTGAATAGAAGTAGCTCATCAGGTAATAAAACGCTTCATTATGCAAGGTCTTTATTTACTTCCGAAGACATATTTATTTATATTATATTGCATTTCTATCCATGGATACTCACACAGGTATCTTTAAGTATACGTGTATTATACTGCACTTTCTTTCCCTGTGACGTTGTTTCTAAATATTATAATCAGGTGGACTTCCCAAATAATTCATAACAAGAACCATGTTTTGTAAGACGGTTTTGAAAGAACAATGTGTTAAAAACGTTGATACTGATAGTGGGCAAGAAAGGATTAAAGGAGTATTGTGACCAAGATTTATAGCAGAAACAAGCAACACAACTTTTGAAGAGTCGTTTGCTTTAATAAGCAGCATCTTAACTATTAACATATCCTGTTAATTAACAGAAAATTACACCAGAGCCTAGAGGTAACATTTCTTTGTTCAGCGCCGCTGAAACTATTATTTTCTATGTCTGTAGATGACTAGATGTCTAAACTTTCTTCTAATGAGAATATTTCCTAATACACCTCGCACAAATTTCACATTCAAAGTTGTGAATTGAGTTGTTTTTAGTGTAAAGAGATTTGTCTTGCTTAACAAAACGCTGGCAAATATAACATTTAAATGTACGATCAGTTCCCTGAAATATAATCACATGTAAAACTTTCCGCTCATGGACCCACACGTAACTTTGGCCCAGCTTTCTACAAAACTCATTTAAAATGTTCAGAACTGCCAATCACAAAAATAAGCCAAATTAGCCATTTGGTTTGGCTGTGGTTTAAATATAGCTCTTTCTAACCCATCCCATGGTTGAGGAAAATAGTTGTCTGTTGGAAGGTAGCCAGAGAGGAAAGAGATCTAATTTGGTATTCTCTCTGAATCTCTTGTATATTTGTCTGGAACAATCAGGTGATTATGGCAGGAGTTGAATGGCAAATCAATGGCGTGCCTTTACTTGTTGTTGCTCGCACTCTCTCGCTGTCTCATCATGAAGGACGGATTCGGTTCAGGCAAACACATAACTTACAATGCAATTTACTAAAGGTTAACAGGCCGCCAAGGTTAATCTTAATCAGATCCATCCGTTTCGTCTGTACAGAGCAAGATTCCTAAAAAAAACAGGTTCTTGCCTTTAAAGGACAGCACACCCCAAAAAAATTAAGGATGCTTATAATCAAACACTTCATGGCCACCATTGACCATCATAGTTGGAAAATGAAAATTGTAGTCAAAAGTGCCCCAGAACTGTTTGCTTTCACACATTCTTCAAAATGTCTTCAAAATAAAATAGCCAATATGCAAGCTAATAGACAACTTGTTAAAACTGAGAATGGTTCCCCAACCTAAAGTGTTACCGGACCAACTTGAGGGCGAGTAGATGATGACAGAATTTTTATTTTGTGTGAACTTCCTTTAAAGGGGTTATATGACATATGGTAATTTTTTAACAAAGCTCATTGCTCTGAAAAGCGAGGTGTGCTATGATTGGCCAGTTAACCAGTGCGTAGTGATTGGTCGAATACTGCAAGCGGGTGATGGAAATGCAACGCCTCTTAACATATTTGAAACATCAGGTTCCAAAGCAATTGTACTGAAAGGTTCGCCCACCGTACTTGCGTATACATTTGGGCGGTCTTAGTCAAATCATACCATGAACTGACATAGATTTGTGCAGGTATGGTAACACGAAGCGTTATAGGCAGGTCTGGGTCAGCATTCGCTTTTTGATATAATGCATCTTTCGTTCCGACATTTTAATTTTTGCAATTTTATGTGTCTACTACATGCATGTGGAACTTATAACACACCAAAATCACTGAAAAACACGTATTCGCCCCATATGACCCCTTAGAGTGACACGGTGGTGCATATCAGTTTAAGCTCATATTTCTGTATAATGAATGATAAACTGTACAGCTATAACACAAAACACTGCAGTGCAAAATGTAAAAACAGGTGTTAAAAAATGATACGGAGAATTCCTTATTGATACAGTGAATTGTACCCTATTTTTGTAGATCTTTTACAGTGTGCGAAATTTTCCGTTCTTCTCTACTAACAAATGTTAGGCACAGCTGTGCTAGTTCCACATCTTTGTTTTACTCTCTCTCGCCTCACATAATAAAATTATTTATACTCCTATTTCATCCACTTACTTTACAGCTGTGTCCAAATGTAACGTGTTTACCGATTCATCTTCATATTTTACTTCACAGCCATAATATCATGACTGCTAATATACCAAGACATTGCCAAAATAGCAGGCTGGAGATTGTTTAATAAGTTCATCCGAGCACAGAGAGGCAGAGAATCTTCAATCAGGAGGGCAGCGATGACATTTAAATTGACACCTGTGCAAATTAAACCTGGAGAAGGTTAAGCTCTGTTAACACCGTCGCAGTGTCAAAAATCCAGCACAAAGTTCCTTTCCCATGCCTCTTTTATTTGCAGAGGGATTCCAAGTGATGGCTCACAAAGCCAGGAGAGCTCTCATACTGTGCTCTGAAACAAATTATCTGCTTTTAGCTTATCAGGATTTGTAGATAGAGAGTACAGGGAGAAATACGCTACTGTCAGTATGACCCTTTGGGAGGGTTGTGAATTTGCACACTGCCGTTCTTATGTTAATCGGAGGGCATGGACCCAATGAAGACTTTGCTTTATAGGCATTTTGACGAGGTAAAAAAGTTATTTTATTCACATTAAAGATTGTTTTGAGCAGAGCTGGTTTTAAGAAGCTATAGGATCTAGAGCAGTTCTTTTTACTCTGAAATTGTCAAACCAGGTCACTTTTAACTCTGGATCATTGTAATCCTTGCATCTTGTTCTGTGTATAATTAATGCATTTATGGTGCTTAACAGCTATACAACCACAGAAATGTTTTATTTATTCAACACTTCTAGATGGGCTGTGTCCATTCCAGTCCAGTGTCTGTTGACTTTTAAGTCATCCAACAGCAATGTGAAAGACATAAAAAATTAATGTTGAACTCTTCCTAAATACATGTAGCTAAAAATATGACTGTTGTATTACTTAAAAGTGATTATGAACTTGTTTTCTTTGCCGTATTTGAGGTCTGAACAAAATGCAGAGCATCTTTTCTGTTATTTTGGCCTGTTTTTTCATTCTCGGTTTTCTGCAAATAGAAACAATATTTTAATTTGAAATTTGGGAGAAATATTGTTAGTAGTTTACAGTACGAAACAAAAATCATAATTTTACATAAACGTTACGTTCAGAAAAAAAACTGAAAATATATAATTTTTTCCACAGCTGTAGGCTATATAGCCTATTTTATCAGTATGGTCATTCCATGGGAGTCAAACCTGTTGCTACCATCCTGGATTTCAAAAACCTGGAGTATAGTAAACTTTCAAAAGGATTTACTAGTATAGGAATACCTATTGAACGACGAAAGAAAACCAAAATAGTAGAAAAACAATAAATTCAGGCAATTTAATCTCATTTTCGATCACAAAACAAATGCTTTACCTCTAAGTTTCTATAGAAACTACATCTTAACAACATTTTTCGCAAAACCCAGCAAAACTTGCTGCCACGCTGATTGATGATGCAATTAAACCATTGGCATCAAAAACACACATCTAATTCACCCCCCACATTTCAAAGGTTCATTACGTTTTTTTAGATTTGAGGCCATTCTTAAATAAGATATCGGTGAAAGAATTTCCCTTCGTCCATGTTCCTAAATTATAAGATAATGGAGCGAAGAGGAATCAATACCTAAAGTAATTTCAGTTTAGTGACTCCCAATCAAACACCGACCCAAACAAAAACACATCCGCACTTTTCCACAAAGTGAGCCGAAGTCATGATATCTCTCGTCTCCTGAATAAAACATGTGTCCCATTTAGATTCAGTTGGCTTCATCCTTGGGAGCGATCTGGCCCGACGGGACGTAGAAGAGAAGCTACATCTGGAAATAGTTTTAGAAAAAGTTCCAGTCTCTGCACCCTTTTACTCGCCTCATATTCATGGATAATTACATAAATTATGCAACTCTGAAATAACCCTTCTCTAGTTCACTTCTGTGAGATTTATCAAGAGCGCTCCACTTGAGAAGATAAGTGTGGACCGGAGATAGAGCGACACCTGTCCCACCAGTACAGGAAGTGATGACTCACCGCACCTGTCATGCTTCCTCCCTCAACATGCTTGTGCTCGTTTATAGACGAAAGTTTTCAAGATTAGCATATGTTAGCGCATACTTGATAGAAACCACCCAACAAGATGATTAATGGACACATTTATATATGCATCTCCCTCGACTTTTCTTGGTCAACTTTAGTCAAAGCGACTTTAAAATCACCACCCGGCTCGGCACAGCAAGCGCGTTCCTATCGGATGAGTGGCCTAGCATGATTTTCCTCTTTGGATCAATAATATTAATCCCAAAAATGAACTGGGCTACGTTTGGACATCCAAAAACCCGATAAGGACGGCTGCACTAGATTCGGCACTTGTCGCTTTCTTTTATCCACCCGGAAGGGTTTCTGTGTGTGACACATATCGACGTTTTTCATGCAATACTGTCACCATGATAGATTTCCAGTCCTTTGCAATAACTCCCCACAGTTTTGAACCTCTCCGCGTGTATTCATCCCCTTTTAGAGCCTCATACAAACACACAAACCGATCCAAGAGTACCAAACCTCAACGGTTGTCAATCAATGCGTTCAATGTTTGAATAAAAGAGTCCAGCATATATAACTATTCCCAGTCAGCATGAATAATTAAAAAGGGCTACTATTAGACTTTCTTATCCAACGGTATACCTTATTCGCTTTGACTAAAATAGGCCTTTGGGCACAACATGGTTTTAACAAACTCCATGCACTGCAGGCTCCAAATAAACATCTACTTTGATCCGTGATTAACAGGCGGGACTCACTTTTAGCTTCCCGGCCTTCCCGCCACCCATATCACCCTTTTCAAAGGTGTACTTAAGATTTTTTATGGGGTTGTTATAAAGGGACTAGATAATAATCGATGAACAAGGAGAGAGAAATCTATTTGGTCCGCTGTGTGTAGATAAAGATGAACGAGGTTTATTAAAGGCCTCATGGAGAACAGAAGCGCTTTGAAACGAAGAGCAAGATTATCTCCAAGGAAACGAAGCACACGTATCCACCCTCTTCAATTGTCCTCTTTCACAACTTTCTGAATGACTCATTGTTCTTTGTCATTTCCTTCTCTCGTTTGATTTGAAAAGACTCTGTAAAGGAAGATACTTTCGCAAGGGGAATGACGAATTGCTGGAGCCGTCGGGTGAGCAGAAATTAGTGCCACTGAATGTAAATTACTCCCATTGTAAGGGATGACAGTCGGGAGACGACAGCCAGATAATATTTTTCCACAGTTCTCAGTTAGTCGCGATAATGGAATCGGAGGTATTGTTTCAACTTTTGCTTGGGAGCAAGGCTTTCGAAAAGGCCTTCTTCGGTTCAGTGAAACTGAACTGTTCCTTCAGGTTAATACACCTGTGAGTAGCCTACTTAATTTGTTTCGTCTCTTTTCTATTCTTCATCTTTTAGACTGAAACAATTCATTAACGCTGATTTTTTATTTAAAAGTGTAACTGTAAAGAGAAATAAAATAGGCAAATGAGAGAGGAGGAGTTATGACACATAAGCATAAGGACAACTTTGAAGACTTTTGGCAACAAGATGTTTTTTGTGTGTGCAGAGCGCCACCTGGTGACACAGTTAACCACATATCACACATAAAACCTAAAAGCAGAAGATTAAACACTAATCTTAACTCATAAACGCCAATAGACTTATATTCGTGAACAGCACATTGTATATAAAACGATTAGATTAATTTCAACTCAAGAGATAAGATTTTCATATTCTTGAGCGAAATTTAGATGACGTGCATTATAGTGAAATAGTGCATACTTTATTAATATATTTTGACATTTCATACAGAACAGTGAATTGTTTTATATCAAAGCTGTCAGCAAGCATCACAACTCCGTATTTTCCACTCAAATGCATCAGCGAATACAGATATAGTTAAATGCATAAACGTATATTTGCTAATTCTCCATGTATTTCAGTCATTTAGTTTGCAATATTTTTCAAGGCAAGCTCTTTAAAACGAGTGAACGAACCATTCCATCTGAAATGTAGTGAAGTTAAAACTTAAAACACACAAATTATAAAAAAAAATTAAGTTTCGTTTTAAGACTTCCAACAAGGGTAGAATTAAGAATCAGAATTAAATTCTGTCATTTGTTACATAAATCATACATTATCTGCAGTTTATTTGGATTACTAAAAAACAAGGCACGAGTTAATCTGTGGATTATAAAGGCCTGTAATAAAATAAGGCAGATGGCTTAGAAGTAAAACGTAAAAAAAATATTGTAAAACAGTGAGACACAAATAACTATGTGACACAGAGACACTTAAAACTATGTAGAAATGAAGTTGATATAAATTATTGCATATTTCTAACCGACAAGAAAGGCTTTTAATAAAGCGCAATAAAAGCAAAGGGGGAGATTACAGAACTTAAACTGTTGGAGTGAAGAGTTCGAAGGTTGAGTTTAAAGGTTGTTGCATTCCTCTAAGCTCATTACATCATGCGCTACCTTTTGATTCCCTCTCAGACAGAAAATGTAAGGCTTGGGCATACATTAAATATCAAATAGCACTCTTAGATCAACAGATCAAAGCTGAGGCCCAGGGCCAGACACAGGAACGGTTTTAGCTTTGAGGAGGGAAAAACAAGCTCAAATACGTGCTGGACGATCACAAGCCCCGTGAAAGTTTGCCCACATCTAGAATCAACATTATAAACATGCAAGTACACATATATAGCATAAGACAATATAAAACGCATTTGTTTGGTTTAAGTTTCAGTGATTATACGAGCTTGTTAACACACGACAACAACATTTGGTGTGAGACCAATGAAAATCTGTGGGCTACTTATAGCAATGCCAAAAAGACGGATATCGGAAATACATCATTTAAGTAAGACTAGACATATAAGACGCAAGATACCAATAAGTAGTCCAAATTTTCTTTGGTCTATTTTTGAAGCACCACTGTTGGAATACTTGTTCAGGCTTTGGCTCTTCCTGTAGGTGAAGAGGTCTACTTGCGGCCCAAAGTTTCCGCTAGCTTCTTGAGTCTCTTCTTCAGCTCCAGAGGAAACTTCTCGTAACATTTCTTACACACTGGCTTCATGTCGAACTCCACAAACTTGTTCCTGCAAACAGTATCACACACGTTTAAATATCTTATATAATAATACTTTTGCCTTGGCACAAACGTGCGGTGCATTTAGATCACATTATATATATTTTTCATGAGGTGGAAGTATTTTACTCTATTTGTACATCTTTCGAGTCTGTAGTGTACATTATCAATGTTTTTACTTAAATATTTGTATTTAATTAATTCATACCTATTCTAAATAAAATATTTAGATTTTGTTCTCTTTAATAGATACATAAGTTTAATAAAAACTTAGTACTTTTCTTACTCTTCCTACTTTAATTTTTTAGTAAAAATAAGAAAGTGCTAGATTTTTCATGTAATAAAGTATTAAAGGTAAAATGTATTCATAAAATCTAGTGGAGTAAAAAGTATGAGATATGCCTTATAATAATAGCATAGTAAAAGAATACACAGAAATAAACCCTTCTGATAGTGTACAATTACTTGAAAATGTACTTGAGAATAAAAACACTTAAGTACTGTCCACCCGGTTTCCAGAAAACAATAATAACAACAACAACATTCTTAAATATGAATCAAATGTTAATATTTCAACAAAACACATGTCGTTTTTTTTTTACTTTTAAAGGTTTTGCACCTTTCTAGGTCTATGCGAAATGGAGAATGAATAAAAAAACGATAACATCCCATGTCATTCAGAATATGACAAACAGGTCCACCATATTTAACCAATGAGCAATTTTCAAAAATGGAAACCTAACACTACGAAATATCACTGAAGAAAACATAAATGAAATGAGACACAAATGAAGACACTAACCAAAGACAACAAGTGAAACAGATGAAGATGGAGAGATAAAGAGAGATAGAAAAGGGTTACAGACAGACAGCGAAGGCTTTCTTTCGGCGTTCACGAGAGTCGCGTTCACGCTTCGCCAAACGACGTTTTAGTTCTTCCGGCAGCCGCTCGTAACAGTGTTTACACACCGGCTTTAGGTCCACCTCCACAAATCTGTCCCTTCAGGGCCACCGAGAGGCAGGACAGAAGAAACGAGCAACAAGAGGGAAAGCGGATGGGAAGAGGATACAGATTTTAAGTGGGAAAGAGAAAGAGGATGTGGTGCCATTTTAAGAGCAGGGTAGAGGATTGAGGGAGACAGAAATAGAAAATACAAGCATTAGGAGTACAGAAAAGTTAGTAATGATCCAAAGAAAACATCACAAGGGCACACAGCAGCCGAGAGACACAATTTAAAGACACTTTACTGAACAGAACCAGACAAATGTACACACGGATACAGAAATGTCAATAACAAAGAAGAGGAAGGGTGACGGCACACAGCTACTCAATCTTTATGCATTTTACATTTACATTCTCCCTGAATAACATTCCGCTTTAAAGAAACCACTCATATGCCACCCTGCATCTCTGGTGACTTCATTAAAGAGTGTGTGACATCACTTACTTGAGGGTGAGCTTGGTGTTACATGTTGCGCAGGAGAAACAATTCACACACCAAGCCTTATTCAGAGCCGAGACCACTGAGAGAAAAACCAACAAACGACATCTAAATATTCAAACTTATAGCACCTTAGCCAAAACAACTGCACATCATAGCACAGTTGTGATGTGGAAGTAAACAGTATTTACCGTCTCCCTCGATCACGCGGTTGCAATGGTAACAAACGTCCCCGAAGAGCTAGAAACAGACATAACAGATGGTTTAGTCTCATGTCAAAATCAAAACATTCAAATCACAACCCACAAAGTTTCTTGCATTTCTTAGAAAAACTCTTGGAGAAAAACATGTGAGGCCAGGAACATATGAAAATTCAGTTGTGAGGTTCTCAGTCGATGCATTGTGTGCGGATGGTTCTGTTATAGTTTGAGTTGCAATCCATGACCTTTGACATTTTATATCGCCATCTCTCTTTGAAACATAAAATTGCAGGTTACTTTGCATGAGTTGAAGCCAAATGACATCAAACTGAAATTTCCTGCAAAATAGAACCTGATGTCTCAACTTTAAAACTAATAATAGAATATCTAATCATTGTGAATCCGGGTAAGATAAGGAGACAGTTTTGAACACGTTTCAAACTTTTGACCAATGAAGAAACAGACTGTGGCATTAGCGTTCATGTACATACGTAGAGCATGTCTCTGTTATACTTGCGTTACCTGGTTGTAATGGGTCTCGCAGTAAGCCAGACCTTTCCTCTCATAATGACGGTGTCCCAGGAAGGGTTTCTCGCACTTGGCACAGACAAAATGCTGCAAAGATACACACACATATGCAGCTTTTAGTTACAAGGATCAAATATATACAAGAAACCAGAGAGATGTGAGATTTGTATAATTATGATCTTCACCTTGTGCTCACACAAACATACAGAAAGAGAAATTTGCCAAGTCATGTTTAACTTTCAACTCAATAATTTGTGTGATGGTTAGAGGATGGAAGATTATCACTACCCTGGTATCAAAACAGTTTAAGCCTCATGTGTGTGTGCACGCCGAGGGCAGAGGTCAAATGTTAAAGTACATCTCCATCGGCACATCTGCCACATTCATCACACTACTCTCAAAGTGTCAATCCACAAAAAACACACAAAGTAAATGGATGAGCCACTCAAGAGGAAAATACAGAACAGAGGCTAACTACAAGTACAAGCACACAAAGAAATACAGATTGACGTTATTCACATGAGTGCAACTGACTAGAAAAAAGATACACTTTAAACAAAGGACATACAAAGGCAAGTCAAAATGAAAGTGTGGAGAACAAATCACAGAAATGATGCACTGACAATTTTTCCTGTAATAATCAGTCAAATCTGAGGACAAGAGGAAAAGATTTTATGTGCCGTCTAATAACTAGAACACACATCAGAAATCCTCCTCAACAGAGTTGCACATTTTGTATGTCTCTCTCATCTGACATGAACAGTTCAGTTCATGAAAAACTTTTTTGTTTGAATCAGATGTGTTAAATAAGAGAGAGACATCAGAAATGTGCAGGATAGGACCACTGGATTAAACAACACGTCAACCCTCTTTCTCAAATGAGCATGTTTAACACTATCGGTACAGACACCTAGATTAGCTCTGAGGTAAATTAAAATGTTAATAACTTTATGTTAATTCATTTAGGTATTGATCTAGGTCACAGCAGAGTCAACAGGAAACTAAAGAGATCACAGTAACATAATGAGCGTGCTGTAGAAATGCATTCAACAACTTACGCAATTAAATCAAATGTGCAAAAAAAAACTTTGATCTCTTTTAATCACACTGTCTGCAAAGCAGACACACGCACCTCAACATGCCACTGCTTGCCCATGGCATTCACCACACGGCCCTCGATCGGACGTCTGCAGGCGCCGCAGATCGGCACGCCCATTTTATCATGACAGGGGAGGCAGTAGAGTTCACCCTTCAGTTCACGAGCGTCAGCCGTCAGCTCCTTACTGTAAACCACACACAACACATCAGATTCAGATTTCTTTGAGAAAGTATACGCAACAGTTGAAAATTCCTCTGTGCTGCACTGACCTGCAGTTGCTGCAGTTGAAGTGGTCGGGATGGTAGGGGTCGTTTTTGAAAATGAGAGGCTGCTCCTCGATGATGGCGTGACACTTCTGACAGATGTACTTTCCGAGACCACGCGCCTTCTCGCGGTTATGACATGGACGGCACAGGTGGCTGGAAAACACACACGTGTGAACAACACCCACTTCATGATGCTTCAAAGGTATGATAGGTATCCGTCTCATACGTTGCTTATCACACGCACATGGTAACTCCAACACGCAACTGGCTACAAACTCACCGGCCAGCGTTTTTGACGAATCCAACATCAGCGAGTACGGCTTGGCAGATATTACAGCAGAAGCAGTCGGGATGCCAGCTGTTATTCATGGCCTTAATCACACGCCCAATTATAAACTCTCCTGCGTGAACACGAGGGACACAATTCACAATTAGCACAGCCAGTCAATGACATCACCTGTTTGTGTGTCTGTTTGTCTAGGTGTCTGTGTCTTACCACACTGATGACAGCACGGAGCGAACAACATCTGGAAATCACGCTCACAGTATTTTCTTCCCTCAAACTACGAAGACAGAAAATAATCATTCAACAGTAAAAAACGTATTAGCTATAAAGTGAATACACATTGGAGCATATTTGTGAAAGTACTATTCGATATAGTTAATTCAACCATTACGCTACATCATACCTCATAAAAGAGTCCTTCTGGGAACTGCTGGAAACACTGGGCACAGACGAAGCACTGCTCGTGATACAGCTCACCGTTACTGTTGACGATTTTCTCCGTGGGGGCGAAGCCACTCCTGCACCGTTCGCACGAGGCGTTTGCCAGGGCATTAGCCATGTTGCTGTGAGAAACAGATCGATTGAAGGATAAATGGAACGTCAGCGCCTGCGAGCTTTTGATGTGAGACATTCACATCCAAATGGATCAATGTTGTTCTTACTATTTAAAAACAAAGCAAGCATAACAACTCTATTTAAGTCCATTAAGCATTTTGCAAATTACTCCGTTATGCATTTAAGAGAAGACTGACTGCAAATAATGTTTACGTCACGCCAACAGCATGTTGTCTTTTAACCAGACATGACCATTCAGAATGAATCACAAGTGCTCCCCCCGGACGGACATTTCTCCTCTATGACATCACAGATGATGTGGCTTTTAAAGAGGCAGGTCGTCTTTGGAGCTTCCTGTCAACTCTCTTCACCGTTGCCCGGGTGTCAAAACAGACTGTCGATTCTAGACTGCGTTTCCTAATATGGTGAACTGGCGCTGATCTGATTGTGAACTAGTGTAGTAACACAGAGCTGATCTAAGAATAGATATGTGCGTTCAGGAGGTACTACAGGGTTAAAAACGTATTTTGGCTTGTTTTATGTATAAACTTGGCTTAAGATAAAAAATCATGCATAAAGGAGAACATAATTTACAGGACAACACTAGAGCTGACACTGATGTGTGAGGAAGTGGGAGATGTTTAACATCACCGTATGTCTGTGGACAAAGCTTGTTCATGTCTGCGACTGGGTATGTGCATTTGTGAGGAAAAACCTCCGACTCCTGATATGTTTAACAACTTTTAGGTCTTTTCTCGCTGTGAATGCATACTTTACGAAAATGTGTATATGATGTTAGAGCGTAGTAAAAATCATCTTTTATCATCTCCAGTTTACATGAGATCTCGGTGAAGGAAGCAGATCGTATCTGTCTCCTTTGGGAGATCTGTCAATCCAAACACAAGCTTAGGAATGTTTGGATATCTGAGTGCATAAATGTTTCTACCATCAAGCAGAACAAACAAACAGCTCACAATAGCACTAATGTGTAATGATTTTTTTCTAATGTGTATTGAATTTGACATTGTAAGGAGATGCATTCATTTTAAAGACAACATTAGCGTTATATGGTTACTGTGCAGTCTACAGAGTATCCCAGATTTTACTGATAGTTGAGTATAATAACACCATTTATATGTGATATATTTATATGATATTTTTGGGTACTAACGTAACCTTACATTGAAATTAGGTTTTATTAAGCCTCGTAATGAAGCCGGTTTATTGCAACTTACAGTATCTGAACACTTGTGTTGCCTGTCCCAAGAAAACTCCACTAGGGAGGCTAATTAGCTTAGCATCCACCCATAAGCAGCAGCCCTTTTGCTTTTATAATAACGCTCTCCGTTACATACACATATTTAACAAAAACAGTCCAATGTTACAAAAGTTAAAAGACAGACTGCGATGAGTCTATGAGAAAATATACAGATTGAATAAAACTGTCGATATCTGAAAGATGCATCTCTGGGAAAGAAAATAATATAAGAGCAGCATGTATAACGTATTTACCTGCCCGTCATTTCTGAGACACCCAGCATCCCCTTCAAGGCGACTTATCCAGAGACTTTTCAGATTTTAATCGGACATATATGACGCCCCACGGATCTGTTGCTTTTCCACTTTCTTCCTTTTCTATCAAAGATAAAGACGCTGTCCTGAAAGACGCGGTGCGTCCACTCTGTTCACACTTCCGGGTTGGGTCACGTGCATATTATGACGCGAACAAATCAAGTGAATACTTACGAGTACAGTGAGAGCACTTCAGAATATGTAAAGCAAATTTATCTAGAAACGACAATAATGTTGCATTTACTCGTTAATACTAACTTTGATGTATTTGTGAAATATTTCATGTTTTAATTATGTGGATTTGGCAGGCGCTTTCTCTAAGCGACTTGCAGTGCATTGCACTTATTCGTTTAATTGTATTGGCGTCGAACACACAACTTGCATTTGTATCGCAAAGCTCTGCCGATTGATCTACAAAAACGCTCCTCTATAATATTGTTAAGCTGAGATTGGTTATAGGATAACTTATGTCAGTTTTTTGCACCGAGCCTTGAAGGAATGGTTGCAGCTCTTTCGTGGAAGTTGTGCGTTCATTTAACAGTTTGTCAGAAATTGGCACATTGAGCGAGTGGAAAGGCTGGACCACAGAAACGGGCGAGACAGTAAGCGTCTACACCAATTCTTCTGACGTCAGCACACTTTTGAGCACTTCTATCAAACAGAGACTTATATGGCAATAATGTCGAACAACCTTTTAATCAGCGTATTAAAACTAAGAAGTCCAGCCTATAAACCAGTAAAACAGTTTTATGTCACTTGAAAGTGAAATCGTTGCGTCAAATTAATAGCTTAGCACTAGCAGTCCTCTTTGGGTGGGATCTGTTCGTTTAAAGAAAACAATAGCGCATATCCACCTCACGAGGGAGCTGTTGCGTTGATCATGTATCTCCGAAACAAGAGAAAACTCACTTGTTTATTGAGGCCAGTGCATCATTGGAAGAGTTCAACTTAAAGTTTCTTATAATAAAATTAAAACATGACGAATAAGAGCGTGTGGTCAAAACATACCAACTGATTAGTTCTGCCTTCTATTTCTTGTCTACTTCTCTTTTTTTCTACTTCCCTTTTTTCCCTTTTTAAAAAAAACCTCTAACTTGACTGTGTATACTGTGGTAGGTTATATGAGACCAGTCTTCTTTTTTGATTGCACTTATGCTTTTGTTGTCCCTATGCTGTCCCAATTGCTTCCATTGCATACCCCACCTAAGTCGCTTTGGATAAAAATGTTTGCTAAATGACTAAATGTAAATGTATATACATGTTCTGCAATTATATAACCAACCAAAAACTCTGTCTGTCTGTCTAAAAAAAAATCTTGTCCATTCTCTCCCTTGCTTACTCCAGCTTTAATCACCCTATGGCCTTGTAAACTAACGGTACTGTTTGACTTGTTAACAAAATGCTTATTTGCTCTTCTTCTTGCAAGTCACTTAATAAAAGCATCTGCTTAATGAATAAATGTTAATGTAAATGTGGGTAACCGTAGATATACGTGCATGCTGGTATGTAATACAGGACAGCTAAAGGTGTTTACTCAGCCAGTTCACATGCTTGCAACAGATTCAGAAGTTGGCCTACATAGGCCAAAGTGTAAATAAATGGATTAGTTATCATTATAAAGTTAACAACTCCAACGCCCCGATATTACTACTTTAATTCACGAATAGTAACTTAAGGTTGTTGAAATTCTAGTGTGCTTGCTGTAACATCAGCTGAGACATGGGGGATTTATTGACTTATCATCCAAAATGAAGGTAAATATAATAAAAGCCAATCAACAGCTTACAAATACACAACATTACAATATGCTTACAAAAGTATTATTGTACTTATGATTTCTGAATTGTTGTATGCTTATTAAAGACTTGATAAGATTTGGTTTACTTGTTTGTTGAAATAGTAGCTAATAGTATTCTGTGCTTGTTTATCGGTCTATAAAAGAGCTTGTTAATCAACGTCAAGCCACTTTGAATGTTGCGCCATTTTGGGAGGATGAGTGGTAGTGTGTTCAATGCAATGTTTTGTTTTTGCACACCACAGTGGTATATAGAAGTGTATTCTACCGTATTTGAAATTGTACTTTTTGTTATAAAATTCAAATACGGTAGAACGCCACTTCTACTATACCATTGCGGTGTGCTGCAATGTCAGTTACAGCATCTGCTAAATTTAACTATCTTCTCAGATCCCAACCGGAAACTGCCGGGGTTCTTCCAGTGAAATGCGGAAGTAACATGTTTATATAGCCCATTTAATGTTAACGTCATCAGTAATATATGTAGGCTACATTAAATTAGTGTAAATCTTTATGTATTTAATTGATATATATAACTTTTCTGCAATATACCACCTGCTGTTGTTAGAATAAAGCCTTAATCTGTTCAAACCTAACGAAATGCCAAAAGAGAACAATCATGGAATAAATTCGATTTTGCGAGGTGTTATTTGCACTTCTAGTAGTCCGTGAAAAGACGAACCATCATTTGCATCCACAGCAGCAGTGAGTTAATAAACAGGACAAGCTATTTGCCACTGAGGCTGGCTGTGTTTGTTCATATGCATTTAATAAAAGAGAAGCCATATCTTAATCTTTCTGCTGCTGTTTCTAAGGTATAATCTTGAACACAAAAAAACTCCTGTTGAATTTTGCATCCCTCATTAATACCTTCTAATTTTCTTTGGGCCTCCAGGCTCTGCCCTTTAATCTGAATGCATCCCCTCCCCATTGTCGTTGTCATGGATACACTTTGATGCACAAAGCTGTATCCAAAGTTCTGCTAAAATAAATGTATGATTGTCTAATTAGCATTCAGGGTCCTATAAAAATGGTTTAATCACCAGCACGCCCGTGGTGGATCAAAATTAAAAGATGCTGTGAACAAACAGAGTCGTGTCACATGTCAAGGTCATCACCTCTTTAGAAATGTTGTGGAAAGTCAATATATCATCTAAAACTTTTAGACCAGGAATAAATAATCCTGTTATACATGTCATTGCATGCGTGTGTGCGTGCGTAGAATTACACGCTTGAGCACCTTTACGTTATATTTATTTCTCTGCCCTTGTCAAGCTTTGTTAAGAGGTTATAGAAATAGAAAAGCAACTGTGTTCTGGCGTAATGATCTTCTTCCAGATGGGTTAATATACCTCACATGACTGTGGTAAACCATGAGTGTGGTCTTCAAACCTGTTTGTTTTTCAGTTTATTGAAACACTAATTTGTTTATAATATTTATTTTTAAAGGCAAGTAACACTTGCATCCATTTCTTATCTGTATAATGTTGTTCGTGTAAAAAAAGTGTAACAGTGTAATTTAGTGAAGATGTGCAATTGAGTCAGTAGTTAAAGCCTTTCTGATACTTTCACTAACTAAGAAATACTGTAGATAGATCACGTATGGAACAATCAACAGACAGGAATCCTCCTGAACACTTTCAATTGTTTTGGTTCTTCAGAAACACTTGCAAGTTCTATTCCCATCCTTCCCTGCCGTTGCCATGTGAACAGCATAGCTTGCAGAATTGTGGCAGGAACCACAACCTTGTATCATGCGTGTGTAGATGTGGCTCTGTGTATCTGTGTGTATTATACACATGAAGGATCTGTTGAGTAATCAGCGTGTCTTCAATGAATATGTCCTTTTCTGTTTCTTCTAGACCTGGTCTTTTCACTGTGCGCTGATCTCATGTCCTATTCAAAGCCTTTCAGACCGTAATATGCAGTCTATCAGATTCTTTTCAGATTGTCAGAGTTGTATTTTTACACCTCGTTAATAATGTGAGCTTTCAGGAATATGGAAATCCATTTGAAATAGCCACTGCAACATCTGCAGGAAAACGTGAAATAAGGGATAATTTGAGTACTGCTGCCATACTACATAATGTTTTTATATAGTGTAGGATGGTTTTATGTACAAATCAGTAAATCACAAACAAAAATATCATATTTAATCAATCGTGTCACCATATTGATATACACAAACATTATAAGAATAGATATTGGATTTTAATGATAAAACACTACCTCACCAGTACACATGATAAAACGATCTATTCTAAAATCTTTCTTTAACTGTGTTATTTAAACCTTTGTGTTATAATATTGGGTGCAGTAATTATTTGACCAAGATTTAATAATATACTGTACAAAAATGACAAAAAATATCTCCATGTTTAATTCAGCCGCAAGGCATCCTACCTGAATATGATTTTCTTCTTGTAGAGTAACGAGATATATTACCACATATGCTTTTACTTCCAAGCGGTAGAATTTTTTGACGTCTGCATTAACATCTTAGAGACATCTGCAATACGTAGTTTGCTCATCTGCAATACGTCTCGGAGACGTTTGAATGTCTGTAATACGTCTGCTAAAGATCTTGAGATTTGCTGCGTAAAAACATCCACTAAACATCTTAGAAAGAGCATATTTACATCCATTCTAAATCATAAACATCTTACATACGTCTTAAAGAGGTCTTTGTAGTAGAGTAGGCGGGGCGAGACTGTGGTTCGAGGCCGGTAAGTAATTGTTAATTAGCGCCAGTGGTGCGCGCACCGGCCTCGCATCACGTAGGAGATTGGGAGCATATAAAAGGAACAAGCGACCGGACCGTCGATGAGAGAGGACCGGGCCGGAACATGTTTGTATTTGTTGTTCTTATGTTTTACTGTTGTTATTCGCCGGCGGCCGTCCGTGAGGGGCCGCCGGCTGTTATATTAATTTATTAAATGTTTAAAATGTCTTCCGGTTCCCGACTCCTTCCTTCCCTACTTTGAATCGTTCTACAGTCTTTATAACGTCTGACAGCAGACATCTCCGAGACGTATTGCAGATGAGCTAACTATGTATTGTAGATGTCTGTAAGATGTAAATGCGGACGTCAAATAGACGTAAGCCAGATGTATGCGTGCTATCAGGGTAGCATCCACTTGGAAGATGTGACAGAAGCCACGGTACAACGGTGCCTTTGTGCTCACCACACCTAGGTGGAGAGGAGCGAGAGAGCCAATTCAGATTGAGAGGCCATGATTGACAAGGGCCAGTGGATTACACCCTACTCTAGAAGAGCCATGGGATCTTTAAAGACCACTTGGAGTCTGGACCTCGGTTTAACATCTCATCCGAAGGACAAACCCAGTCTGACGGCAGTTCGTGGCATAGACACGAAATTTGGAATCTACTAATTTATGTTCTTGGACACCAATATCCACATTTTTGGTGTCAGTGAGCATAACTTTTTGATGTCACTCACCACGACTTTCTTATTGTGTAGGGTGACCATACGTCCTCTTTTTCCTGGACATGTCCTCTTTTTGCAACAAAAAAACTGCGTCCGGACGGGATTTCTAAATGTCCGAAAATATCCGGGATTCGAGTTTTGCGTTCTAAAGTCGTCATTCGTTGCGTCATTCGTTGTATCGTTTTATATTTTTTGCAAAGCAACAACTTCTTGCTTGCCACCATTGGTCGGAAATGTACGCACGCACATACGTAAACAAAGTGCATCTCATTCCCTCAGCACTGTCGCTACCTGATCCGTCCCGGAAACACGATTTGCTCCGCACATGCGTCAAAGTGCGTCTACTTGCGGCCGAAACAATTTACGGTAGTCTAAAAAAAACGTATTTTGACACAACTTGTTCCATGCCTTAAATATTTTATTATAAACTCTTTATAGAAAATGGCACTTAACATCAAACGACATTAAACAAATACATTTTTTTAAATAAAAAATCGTTCTCACTTCTGACGCATATGCTTTTTTATAACGGCAACAACCAATAGCGGGAGAAGCAGCTTGCTTTTCAGTGGGTGGTACATGGCATCTGAATAGCGTTAACGATGCCCATTTTTTTAATGGCAAGGGATTTTTAATTTAACCTATGGCCTTGAAAAGACAAGTTTTTTTTTTAAAAAGTTGTCATTTAAATGCTCAAATTTTATTTGTTTGTTATTATTCTATTCTATTCTATTATTCTATAGGATGTTTTACTTTATATATTAAAGTTCAGTAACAGTTTCATGGTTGTTAACGCATTTGTCAAGTATTTACACCCATCCCGATCTTTCCACCCGCTGTGGGTGTGCATCTGCCTCCTGCCCCCACTGACTGTCCTCTATTTTGAAAGCTGAAATATGGTCACCCTATTATTGTGTCACACGAAAAAAGTTGTGCTGACTGACACGAAAAAAGGTGGAATTTCGTAAACACGGGTTGATAGATTACAGTTCGTGATGATAATGTCACAAATTCCCGTGAAACTGTGTTGGAAGGACTGTAGTATACCGTCTCCTCTGTGTGGGAGCTTTCGTCAACGTCATTTGCCGGAAAAACAAGCCAAGGTTCAACCCGATTTCGTAATTCCGGAACAATTCGCCGCTTTTTGTTGTGTTCCCACCGCATTCGTTACATTCTGATTATCAATTATAGACATTGATGATTTCGATTGTTTAATTGAGCCTCGCGTCTACACAATGGAGAATGCCATCACGCGCGCTCTCATGATCATTTATGTTATTGATCTTTTGCCTCTTTATCTTGCGCCAAACGCGCTACGTTTTAGGTTTTAACCCTTTCCGCTCCACGCCCTATTTTAACAACAGTAGTGCAGACACGAAGAGCAGGTAAATGGACACACGACAGTAAACAAATACAGCTAACTTATATAGATCAGATTTGTGATATTTTATTAACCATAACGTTTTTATCTACTTTTAGCATTAGCATGATTGATTAGCATGTAAACATTTGTGACCCCGAGAAAACCCAGCCAAAGTCTCATGATCTAATTAATTATTTGATCAAAGATTGATTTCACTACCATTTAAATCTTTGAAATGGCATTATTCAGTCAATATTGCAGATATTGTTGTTATTTTCACAGAATAATTGTAGGATGGTTTTATGTAGAAAACAGTAAAAATACGTTGTATCATGAACAGCGTTCTAATTGGGAAATAATTTAAAGATAGAAGTAGATCTGGTATGAATGGCATATGTTTGACAGACGCGCTTAAATTAATTAGCTGTCGACTGCCTTACGTCACTAAATAGTTGCGATCGGGCAAGATGGCCTGAGTTCACAATAAACAGCTCTCTTTACTCGTTCTGGAACTTTGTTCCTGAAGTAATCTGGTCAGAAAGTGCCTAATGCTTGTACCCAAACCTTTTGGCCACCAAAAAGTACCCCAGAACTGTTTGCTTTCCTACATTCTTCAAAATATCTTGTGTTTAACAGAACAAAGATATTTATATTAAAAAAATTCTACTGTGGTAGTCAATGGCGGCCAAGAACTGTTTGGTTGTATCGTTGGAAAAACTAACTAGATAACTGTTTCGTAAGCTGCACATCCATCGTTTGAACCAGACTGGTTCAACAATATAGTTGATGACATCATAGTGTTGGTGGATGAATAACGTCTGTTCAGATCAAATTAATGTCAAATTATTGGTATAAATCACATACATTGCGTCGGAAGACTACTATCGTTATCCTTTATACGTTCTGTAGCCCATCTGAATATGGCCAAGAATGTTTGATGGCTCCCAAATAGGTTTTCTTCAGTGCAAATGTGCGGTATTTTTACTATGGCTTCAAGATGATGGGTCAAATGATAATCCTGATTATTTTGTAATACATTTCAATGACTATTATTCTGTCAATTTAGAACTTTTCTATTTCTGCACATCTGCATATTTATTACACTTTACAGCCAATACGTATTAGTGTATTCATGTTTGTGCTTGACATTAAATCTCATGACTATTATTCTTAATGAATTATGGGAGGCAGAAATCTCAATTTATATATCATTAACTGTATTTTTTACCTGTTTTATCATCTACCAATGGTAATACAGTCAACAGATTGTTGCAGTCCCCAAACCTTTGTGCAGTAGTGTGCCTTCCCTTGCAGCAAGCATAATGAGCCATGAAATCACACAATGTTGACTATTAAGCGAAAGGAAATTAGAATTTCTTTGACCAAATTCTGATTCAAATGCAACGAAATATTCGCGATCTTATCAAATTTATGAGATGGTTCAAGGAGTTAAACGCTTTAGAGCGCCTTCTGATAAGCTTTGAATGGCGATTCATTATTTGAAAATGAGATAGAAGGGGTGGGTGGAGGGGGGTTGGCTGAGTGACGAAGAAAGAGAGGGAGAGAGATAGTGATAGTGCTGCCACTGTCTGCACACCACACACAGACAGTCCCATCTCTGCTGTCTCTCGTCCTCTCTCTCTCCTCTCTGCTGCTTTATCTTCAGAAAGGACTGCCCACTGGGATACTGTTCTCTATCTGTCTTTCACGCACATTAATCAGCCTCTCGCTCTCTCTCTCTCATACTTTCTCATTATTTGACACGGTGTTTTTGTATCGGCTGTCATATATCTCCTCAACTCTCCTGTTCTCCTTTTTTATCACTTCTTTTTCGCTGCTCACATTGTGTCACAGTCAGAGGGACGTGGTAGGACAGGTAAGATTGCGTATATGTGTGTGCGCGTGCATGCGTGCGTGTGTGTGTTTGTGAGAGGGAGAGCAAGCAAGTGTGTGAAAAGTAAATGTATTTTTAGTGACATTTCCAAATAATAATCTTAATTTTTTTTCAATAAGACACTTTGTATTCTGTGTATTGTTCTGCCGGATGTTGCTCTTTCGAAACTCCAGATGAGACGTATTTAAGATGCTATAGGGTTTTTTTCCAGGAGAAAAGTCTACATTTATTCCATTGTTGTGTTATAGAAACACTTGTGAAAGGAAACCGATATTTTTGAATTGTGGTTAACCTATGAGCGTGTTTCATGTGGCTTTAGAAAGTTTTTCTCAGACTCATCAGGCGGTTAATAGATTATTTCACGAAGCAGATTAAGCCTCTTTCCTATGAGACGGATGAAGAACATGAGGAATTCAGCCAACGGAGATGAACAGATGTTACTTTAGACCTCTGAAGATTTTATATGTGTGCAGTGTGACCTTGACAGCAAACCACCCACGTCGTCTTGTTGTTGAAGTGAAAGACAGGTAATACAGTACAGTGTTGCTTTAATGTCTGGAAGGTATACAGTAAAGAACTCATTTGAGCTTGAGACACACGCTTTCTGTCTGTATTTGACGAGTTTTAATTGAATTTTTCATTAGAGCTGAGTTAGACAGAGGCTTACCTGTGCTCCTCACAGATGTGCTTTTAATAGCTTTAATTTTCTGCTCTCTCCATTTATCTTATCTATCTCTATCTCTCGCTCATTCTTAGTTTTTTCCCCTTTCCTGGCTTTTTCTTCTAAACACAGCAAAAACGTTTTCCTTATGACTTATGACCTTTTATATTTAGAATCTACATTTTTATTAAAAATCTTTCTGCCTGTCATTCTACGTCTTTTATCTCCCCCTTTACCTGCAGGCCTGAATCTGGCTATCATTTTTATAGATCTGTGCTGTAGATTTGCGTGTGTGTGTACATCCATGCAGCCATGAAATGTGTGTCATATTAAAGCTCTCTGAGTTTCACGAATTCGGGATGCAGCGTTCAACGCTTTGTGGGATTCTATTCTATTGTTTTCTACATTGAAAGAAGAATGAAGTGTGCATTTGTGCCGTGTATTCCCATGTTAGGAGTGCACATTAGTGACGGATGATTGAACGAGTGTGCTGTGGACTAGAGTGTAATGTGAATGTTTAAAGCCTATAGTGTGTTTCATAATTAATGTTATTGTTTTCATAATTTAGAGGTGGGGTGGCTGGGCCACTTAGCAATCAAGGTTTTGCCTTGGAAATGATTTCAATTCTTGTGAAAAAGGACCAATCACAGACAAGAGCATATGTACGGTCTTTAGAAGTGGATATTTATGTTCAATCACAAGGGGGAGAGGAGGCAAATTTAGCTTTATTGTTTAGAAATTGTAGCAATGGATTCATGGGATCAATGTTTGCTTCAGCATGTAGCCCCTGCAGGTTTAGCCATAGAGCCAAACAACTTACCGATACTCATTGAACATTTTTCATTGATTTCCAGCCAATTTTATGTGTGGAAATCATTGTTTTAGTCATTGAAAAGTTTGGGAATTTCAAATTCCCTATAAATGTGTGTGCATGTTTGTGTGTGTAGAGAGAGAGACTGCAAATGAGTTTAGTCCTCTCGACGAAATCAATCCAAATATGAAGTGCTGGAGAGCTCATTGCTATTCAGATGTGTGTTTGTATCATATCTTTAAATCTGCTAATTAACCTCATTACCAGACTCAGCCTGTAGGGGATTCAGTGTAAACCAGAGCGCGCACACACACCACGACCCTCGTACACACACACAACGGACACACAGCTTTACCGGTTTAATTATGAAAGACCCGTGATTGAATATTTAATGCTGTTGGGTCCCTCACAGAATCTCAGCTAGCATAGGCCAAGTGGTCATTGTGGTCCAGATAGAGATACTCTAAATAATCTTCACAGAACTGTCGCCTGGCAAAAACATTGTGATGACGATTTGTTTGTTGTAGTCATCACTTGCATGTTAACCATGAGGTGCGTGTGGTTTGCCGTTATTGTTCCTTGGAATGATTGCTATGATTGGTTAGTTTATTCTTCGATTTATGTTTCGGTTAGATTTTGGTTACTGTCCCTACTATATTAAATGAGAATCTAGCAATGTACATCTGCTAACATTAGGTATGTTGTTATTTAGGCCAGTCTAGTTGGAACCTGGGGGGAGAGAGGTGTCAGTGCGCTATGTATCGTTTTGCTGCTTAAAGCAACTGTATTCTTTGTTAAGGCTGAGCCTGGTGCCATTATGTTTGTGATCTCGTTGTTAGATTGTTTTTTTTCTTTTTGCGGTGTATATGTTTCCTCTCAATTTTACCATCAATAATACACTTTTTTGAGCCTTCCTACCACCCCCCGTATGCATAAACGGGACACGTTACAACAAAGAGAACACATAAACTGGCAAGGTTACACATGTCATCGCACAACATGGACACAAATCCAGTGCGGCAACACTGAACCAAATTTCGAAAATCAATTTTAGTTGGTGTGCTCTTATCCAGTTTGATCCCATTGTGTCTCTGTTTAGTGTACTAAGGTTAACTAAATTAGGCATTATGGTTCTGGACTGGCACTTTTCTGGAAGCAGTTTTATCTTCAATTCAAATTCAACTATATGAACATCTAAACTCTAAGATTTTTGTTTGTGTTTCAGCATATTCAACCTTCTCTGTTTAATTCAAACAAGTAGAATTTAGTGTTCAATTACAAAAATATGGCCAAGGAAGCATATATGTGTGTTGTAGGATATTTAGAGATAATGAAGAGTAGGCGAAGAGTAGAATTAGGATTTATTTAAAAACAAACTGGGCGGTTGATGGGCGACTGGATCGTATAACAGCCAGCACCCACTACATTTCTAGCATGAGTAAAGAAAAGCTTCACGGTTGAAAGTTATCCTGGAAAATTGACTGTATTTTCTGAGTACTGTTACAATAAGAGCTGTCAAACAATGAATTGCCTCCCGAATAAAGGTTTGGACATAATATATTTCTGTGTAATTTGTATATTAATTTTGTATTTATTATACAGTATATTTAGTATATATATACATGTATTTATTTGTTTTTCCGAATCATTTTAATTATATATTAATGTTTATTAATTTTTTAGATTTTTCTTAAATATATGTTTTTATAAATACAAAATTAATATGCAAAGTACACAGACATATATTATGTAAACATAAACTTTTATTTTGGATGCGTTTAATCTCGTTTGAATTGTTTGACAGCCCTAGTTTCAAATTAATGTATGATCAGTATAAATATAAATATGCGTATATCGTGTTGCTCAACTAGTTCAACGTAATGACTTTGCTTTCAAAAGTATGTAAATGTACAATATACCTTAAATACACTTTTTTTGGAGTGATGAGCTTTAGGTCAAATAGCTTTATGTCATTAAGTATGAAACGTTTTAGTTTTAGTGCCACTGTAAAGCTGTCACAGTGTACATTTGGGTGGCAATGCCATAGAGATAATGTGACTATTAAAAATAAATCCACTAAACTAAACTAAAAACATATTGGAGAAAAAGTGCACTTCGGAGTCTGAGACGGATAGTCTGTTTGATCATCTGTGCACACTTGAAAGTTCTTCATATCAGGAGTTAATAAAGTGTCTCAGCATATGGTGCAAACATACTCTGAGTTGTTGGCGTGAATTAGAACTTTAGTTGACACGTCTGAAACGTGTAAGTGTGTTGTGTACACCTATGAGAGTACATTTTGTCGAAAATGCACAAATTATGCACTGCAATAAAGCGGTACATTTCCGCAAAAGAACATTTGAGAGAGAGAGAGAGAGAGAGAGAGAGAAGTAACGAGACAAGAAACATATTGTTATTCCCCGCAGTTATACATAAACATGATTTCAAACCTACAGATGGACATATTTTTATAGCCAGTTTTGCAGTGTACATTTCAACTAGAATTGACTCAAAAACAAATTCAACCTAAGTTAGTCTTTAAAAATGCAACTAACATGCAAATCTAGGGTTTCCAATCTAGGATTGAACATACACATCTAAGATTTTCCCACTGTGCTATTCACAATTGTGTTTTTTTGTCATCTTTACCAGTCTAGACTTTTGCTATTTGATCTTTAAAATCTGCTCTGGTCCTTTCAGTGGAGATTATCGAGACTTTGTGAAAATACAGAAGCATCCAAATCATTGGTTACCCAAAGTTTTTACAAGAGTTTTTAACACAGTTAAATAACATAGTGACTGTAGCATCCAACGCACCTCGGTGAGAGTTATTGAGACTTCACAACAAACAGCATGTTCAAAAGTCAGCTGTATATATTTAGCAACGTAGGATCCGGTGCGTTCTGTATTCAACGCAGTCTGCTAATGTTTTCAGTAAGATTAAAAATGCATTCAATTTAAATCTTAAAGTCAGGATGAAAGGCCATTCACTTCTGTAATGTGCTGGATCGACTGTCTAGTCTATTTGCTGAAGTTTCCTAAACTCAAAACTTTTACTGATAAAACAAGAAACCCCTATTAAAATAAGGTTAAAGTTCCAACGTGTCTCTGAACGTTTCCTTCTGCTGTGTCAAATATAATCTTTGCTCTCAAAAATCTGAGATCTCTGTTCAGCCCTTGTGGCTACGAATCACAATAGAACTAAATGAAAAACAGATGAAAGAGAAGACAATCAAAGACGATTCAAAAACGTGTTGAGTTTATTTTAAGTGACTCACTTTGAAACTACTTACCCATGCACTTCTCATGCAGAAACTGGTATTAGTCTGCCACACATGAAAACAACACCTTTCAAGCTGTGGATAAATCAGTCATACCATTTGTGCTTTTGTCTTTTCTGTTTGACAAATATTGACTTGTATATTGAATGAGAGGTTCTCAATAGGGTGTCCAAGCAGTGCTTTCATCTCAGCTGCATACAGTAGACATTTCATTTCTGTTGCTTTCAAGCAGTGCAGGCTATAATATACTGTATCAACCATCTGTCTCCAAAATAAAAATGTAAAACACAATTTAGAAATACATTTACATAAGAGTATCCTGCCGTGAAAAAAAATTAGGAGAAAATTCCAAATTTTCATTTAATCACCATTTCTTTAGATGTATTGTGGTCATTCTAGGTGATTTTAACAAAATCAAACCTCATGAGCGACAAGGTCATCCAACAGCATGACAAGACACACGTTAATATAGATCCAGATCACATAAAAAAAATATTTCTGAACTTTTCCTAAATACATGTACAAATATGACTGTTGTATTGCTTAAAAGTGAATATGAACTGAATTTGTTTTCTTTACAGTTTTGGAGGTCTGATAAAAAGCATATTTACTGTTATTTTGACTTGTTTCTCGAATTTTCATGTTCTGCTTTTAAATGCAAATTGAAACAATATCTTTATCTGGAATTTTGGAGAAATAGTAGTTCACAGAATTATTTTTATTTTGCCTAAACATGTACCTAAAAATGCTAAATTTAGAAAAACTGAATATAATTTAATCTCTTCATTTTTTCCCGCAACTTTAGGTTTGCATAATGAAAGTATTGTGTAGTATATAATTATAAAGAATGTAGCCAGGATCTTTTTTTAATAAAAAAATCTTTTTCAATTTAGTGTCTGAGCACGACCGCAGTTTGAGACATCATAATCTCATCTGAAACTCCAGAGGAGACAAGCTTATGAAACAAAAGAGCCTTTATGATCTCCATCTAATCTCATTGCTGTCTAAAAGAAACAGTTGCGACATCTTTTGGGTAAATTATCCCATTAAAGAAATCTAATTTGTGATTTTTCATTCCTGGTTGTATTGAAGCAAGGGCTTTGAAATCGTCTTTCATGCATGTGTGCTGTTAACATAAACTGTCCATTTCTCTCATAAATGTTATACATGCATTATATCCTGATATCTATGAAGACTTTTGCTCTCCCTAACCACCGTGTAATTTACCAAACAGATGTTCAAACCGGTAGCTGTGCAGAGCTTTCATTTGGACCTTATAGAAACTGCATTTTTATTGATTCGTTCATTCTGCTTTGTAAGTGTATGTGGCACAGTTTCCTGCAGAGCTAAGGCTGGTTGCGTCGTATATAGCTGCCATATGCTTCCTGCGGCAAGTGCTCTGGGCCACAGCAGGGTCTGTGTCCTAATTGAACTGTAATTTACTCAGCAGCAGGGAAGGTCAGTTTGTCACCGAGTAGCTCATACAATGAGCCGCCAGAACTGTTACCTGATCCAACCAGTTATGACTCATACCAGGGGTATTGAGATGCTCTGTTACATGATAAAACAGTGAGATTGATCCACATATGTACGTGAACACATGCAGAAGCAAACCACAACAAGTGAATTGGAGAAAGCACACACACATGCTAATGGATCATTATTGACACTAATGTAATTGGCTGATGTAAGTTGGCGTCATTGATGTGCTGGGTGTCTATCTTTATTATCTGAATACTTTGGAGACACCAAAGATTTTGTTCTGATTTTCCTACGCATTTGGGTCTCAAACATGGAGTGTAACTTTCTTCCAAAATCTGCCCTCCAACCTACATAAAAGCTGCTTTATAATACATCAATCTGACATGGGTCCTCAAGTGGCTCCTTTGAAGTGGTCTACGCAGACCGGTGGTTTTCAACCAGGGGGAGCAGAGGTACTTTAGGTGGGGCACAATGGTTTCCCGATACCCCAACCTTTGGAACTCGATCGCGAATGTATGAAGGAACGCGATTGCATATTGACGGAGTGCATTGTTCCTTTTGAAGCTGAAACTCATTATAGGTCCTGCTAACTTTGTTTACACATTATCTTATCTATCTTCAATGTACAGATTGGGGACGCGGCAGTTTTTTAAATGGGTTTACTAAGGGGCGCAACCATGAAAAGGTTGAGAATCACTGACAGAGACACCTCATACAGATCATTAGAGACCCCACACCCCCGCAAATCAATGTCAGTTCGTGGTGTAGTGTATTTCGGGGAACTATGAGTTTGATCACAGTAAAATACGTATAGTTAATGATGATTAATTATACTTATTTTATACACTTGTATCAGATGAGGCAGACCCAATAATCGCGACACACTAGATTCACTCGTCCACCAAGTGATCAGCAAATCGTATATCACATCTAAGAAATATTACTTTCCTGGCCTTGGAAACATAACACCCTTACTGTAGTGCCTACAGTACCTTCACCAAAATTATAACGAAATCAAGCAGTTTAAGTGACGTCAAAATGTGATAAAAGGACACAGTCACAATTCGATTGTAGATAACAAATGCGGGTTTATTGACTATACTAAAAAGGGGGAACACAACAACTAAATATCTAAAACATTCACGATACACTTAACATAAAACATAAAAGAAAAGTAACGAAAAGTAAGAGATTAATAAACAAAAGGATTAGCAGTTATACAAACAGGTATTTCACCTCTGCATGAAACCATCGAGGAAAGACTCCTTGTAAAAAGGGGTTTAACGTCTTAACGCAGTTGTTTAGAATAAATTCTATACTTGCATTGGTTCTTTGCTTTGGACAAGGTCTTGTGTCCAGGGAAAGTGTTCTCTGAGTCCAGGTGGTTTCAAATTCGTCGAGTCCTTTCTTGGAGCCGGATTGGCTAACGAAGTCAGACGCGAGCTTTTCCGAAGTATAACTGCCAGGAAAATCTGTCTCCGAAGAGAGAGACAGGTCTCAGGAGGTGATTCGAACAGGAACGCGCGAAACCACGAAAGGAAAACTGAGCCCTGTTTGCTCCGTTCACACGTGTTTTAAAGATGGGGAAATTCACGCCCCTACACTGAATGATCCAATGTGATGAGCTGATTTTGGGGGGAAAATCCAGGTTTCTTTGTTCTGGACATTGGCTCATTTGCATTTATGGTCACGTATAATCTGGACTGTAATAATTCATAGAAAATAGTACATGGAGTATGATATAAAATACATTTCTGTGGTGTACACCATCTTTTAAGAAATAGAGAGAGGAACATTTGGATATAAAACAAGCCATGATTATAAGTTCATCGACCTGAAGTTTGAATAAGAACACAATATAAAGAGGATACACTTAAACACACATGCTTTTGAGGTTATAGTTGAGGCCGAATAACATGGGGACAAAGATACAATGTGGAGATGTAGGTTTAAACCCGTTTTACTATTCTTGTGTGGTTAAAAAAAAAACGAGACATTCAAGACTAGTCTGACCATTTGCCCTTATTCCTGTTTAACACATCTGGTGTCCCTGTTGGAATTTCTTTGAAGTCCAATGAGTGTTTGTTGGGATTCATCCTGGTCAATTGATGGATGTGTTACAAGAGGACAGTTGGATCAGACTTGCTGGCGCCGATTGTAGTTCCACCAAGAGGTCATGGTTTTAACGACTCTCAATGGTCCTCTTTATTTCAAACAAACCCTAAATTTGCTGATGCCGATTATACCCTTATTGATAGGTCAGTGGTTTTACGACGTCCCAAAAGGGTATTCTCTGTTCGACACCCGGATCTGTAATCACTGGTGCGACCCCCTACTGAGAGGTCACGATGTTTTACGATGTTGCAAATGGTCACCTTTGTTCTGGATAAGATCCTACATATTCCCCCCTTCGGCCGATGGGGTTCGCATAGAAGCTTAGGCGGGCGATGTTTGGTCGGATCGTAATGGTCCAGGTGACAGGTGGGTCTTATTCATCCTCAGTGCTGTGGTGCCCTGACAGTGGGTCGATCTCGATCAGGTTTGGTTCGGGTTCAGCTTGCGTGTCCCTCTTCTCGCGGCTCCGCTTGAAGGTCCGAGGAAACACCGCGGTACACTTGTTTACTGACTCCTGCATTCCGTTGACCCTTCTGTAAAGGACAAAAGATAGGCCAAGGGTAAGGGCATATCCTAACGTGGTGGTTAAACATAGTGCGGTGTCCGCAGCGGTCCAGGATCGGACCACAGGGGAGTTGGTAAGAGCAGACATCCGATCAAGAGTCAGTAAGGCCTGGTCGATGGGGGTGATATCGATCAACTGGAGTCCCCCCTCTGCAATCCTCATCTCTAGTTCAGGACCGAGGGTGAAATTATAGTCCTTGAAAAAGGTAGAGACCTCCAGCTCGGTGTGGTATTCTTCGCTGGGCAAATGATAGAGCGCCAAATCATCAATGTGCAGGATTGCGTCCTTCGGAACTTGAATCCACATGGTCTGATTAAGTAAGCTGATGCGAGTGGCGGTATCATGCTGGTCATAGGTTAGAGTTGCTACCCGAGCTGGAGTGTTGACTAACCAGCGGTCTCCCACAATTTCGGCCTGGGTGTAGGTGACCTGGACACGAGGTTTAGCTTCCGCTGGGCAGCGGGTGTCGCTTCTCATGGGGTGCATACCACAGATTCCCTCTGTGTTGTCCCGGAGGAATGGCTTACTTGGACAAAGGTAATGGATATCTTTGGTCAGAGTACACATGCGCAGGTTTGGGGCTAGGTACAGCTGGTCATTGCTGTCGTGGTACGCCACCACGTCTGGTGTGTGAATCCGAATATGGGTGCTACCTTGCCAAAACCCGACATTTACCATGTCTTTGAGTCTGTAAATATTGTTAGACTCAATAATGGGTAAGTTCAAAAGAAATGCTATCTCGCCTTGCTCGGGGGCTATGTGTAGAGGAATGGCACTACCCAGAGAGTATGCAAGATGCGCTTGAAGGGGGTTGGTTGGTCCTGAGGTGGCTGAGGCCAGCACAGTCTGTACAAGGCTCAGCGGTACCAGGTATGGAGGAATTCTGCCCATGGCGAGGCTGTCCACAGACGAGCTCACTTCTCGCAGCATGTCTGACATCAGTGCTGTCACAAATTGAGCATGTGCATAATCCTTCTGGATTACCGAGAAGAGCTGCTTCATGGAATTCACAGTCTGGTTAAGGAGGATACTGTGGGTGTTGAGGACTACTACAGTGCCCTTTACCGACTTGCCTATGGTCTGCAGGGTTTCGCTTTGAATTGTAAGTTGTGCTCTCAGCTGGGGAATTTCAGTCTGAATCTCCTTCACATGTCGCCTGACAGTGGCTAGGCTCACGGCGTTGACACTGGTGATTCCGAGGTTGAACAGAGTTCCGACTGCGGCGGCAGCTCCCAGTAAGGCTCCTAGGAAGCGTTTGCTGCGCCGGTTTTGCCCACTCAGGTCGGCCTGAGTGACAGTCATCTTCTGAAGTTGGGTGAGCATGTGGCTGATGTCGGCCTCCGCATGGTCTAGCGCAGTTTGTGTCCATCGTCCTCCAGCCCATCCGACTTGTGGTGCTACAACGGGGTAGTGTGCTCTGTAGACGTCACGGGAGTTGAGTCGGACGTACACCTTTTGGGTGTGTGTCCGGCAGTTGGTGACAAGAAGGCCCGGTTGCTCCCTCAAAACGATGCCTGATGTAGGGCCTAGCGACACAACGTCTGGCTGGGGCAGTCCTCCAGTTAGGCCAAGAATCAGTGTGGCAAGCCCCAGCAGCATCCTGGTGACAAAGAAAAGAAAGAAAGCAGTGGATAAGCGGTGACATTCTTGTGTTGGTCAGCCTTCGTTCGTAGCTTTCTCTAATGGTGAGATCCCTGCTGTTGACTCGGTGAGGAGGGAGTTCAATCTAGTTAGTGTTGCCCCCCCCTTCTCTCTCTCGCCCAGAGGCTGAGTGTTTCTTAATCTGGTTGCGATGGACCCATTTGAGGATTGGTTCTGTCTGTCCCCGGCTAATCCTTATCCTGTAGGCGACAGGGGAGAGTTTGTCAACAATCTCGTAGGGCCCAGTCCAGTGTGGCAAAAACTTCTTGGATAGCCTATGTGAGGCGGTCTGCAGTGGCCGGGCGAATCTGTAATACCACACCCTATCACCCACGTCCAGTTCCTCTCGTGATGCTTTCTGATCATAGTATGCTTTCCGCCCTTCTGCAGTTTTCTGGAGTTGCTGTTGAGCGAATGCAAACCCTTTTCTCAGATGCGTGTGCAGCTCCTCGAGGTACTGGTGAGTGGTGTAAGCTGTGATCAGGTTGGAGTCTCCGGGCTGGTATAACAGGTGTAACGGCAGAGTCATCTGTTGTCCTGTCATCAGCTCGAAGGGAGGCACACCGGTTGACCGATTCGGGGTTGCTCTAACAGCCATCAGCACAAGGGGGAGTTTCACATCCCAGTCCTTCTGGTTCACTGCCACAAACTTTTTTAACATACTGACCACTGTCCGGTTGGTTCGCTCCACTTGGCCGGATGAGATTGGGTGATGACTGATATGGAGTTGGGACCGTACACCCAATAATTTCCAAGTCTCTTGCATAATCTCAGCCGTGAAGTGTGTTCCTCTGTCTGAATTAACCCTCAATGGCAATCCGAACCTGGAGAAGACGTGGTTCATCAAAAGGTATGCTGTTGTTTGGGCTGTGTCGTTGGGTGCTGGAAGGCACTCTACCCACTTGGTAAACTGACATACCACCGTCAAGAAGTATTTGTTGCCCCTCGTTGTCCTGGGTAAGGGTCCGACCCAGTCGATCTGTAAGTCTGACCATGGGAAAGTTATCCCTCTGCGTTGCAGTGGGGCTCTATGATTTGGGTTTGCCGGCTGGAATTGGCAGCAAACCAGACATCCCCTGACATACTCTGTAACATCTTGCTGCATGCCGGGCCAGTATGCCACCTGCTTTAGTGTCTCATAGGTGGCTCTGATACCGTGGTGTCCAGCACACGGTGCGTCGTGGGCATACATTAGCATGACCCCCCTTTGGCACTGGGGAACCACAAGCTTTGGTGTTGTGAGTTCATCAGGGGCGTACCAGAGGATGTTGTCTGTCACACGCAACGTGTGCTTTATGTCATTCAAACGCTTGAGGCCGGGCACTTTAACAAGGTCAGCAGACGTGATTGGGTAGGAGGAGGGGTCAGAAAGGTGGTTCAACATAGCTTGTGTGGTGTCGTCAGAGGCTTGGAGTGAAGCTATGTCATCGTTAGAAATCTGGGGAGCTAGTGATAGAGATTGTGAAGCCGGGGAGGCAGCGTCAGCGAGACTTCGGCTGCGTGTAACTGCCGCCACAGAGCGGGTGGGTGGGTGGGTTGGAGGCGACCACGGGTCGCCATAGAGTGCACCTGCTTTCGCAAGGGCATCTGTCTGGTCATTCAAGTCTTTGTCTTGGCCAGGTTGTTTCGAATGCCCTTTTACCTTTTTCCAGTAGACAAGCATGTCACGTTCCCTTGTGATTGCGTTGCATGATTGGAACAGGTGTTGATGCTTGACTGGCTTGTTGTTAGCAGTTCTGAACCCATTTTGTGTCCAGCCAGGGAGATGGCATGTGAAACTCAGTCTGGCGTAGTTTGAGTCCGTGCAGATAAGGATTTCTTTGATGCTGTTAGCCGCGGCAATCTGGAGGGTGATCAGAATGGCTGCCACTTCCGCCCACTGTGATGACTGTGGTCCCAGGTTGAAGTGTTTGGGTGGACAAGGTTTGTTGTTTACCCACAAAACACCTGCTCCAGCCTTTAGGGTACCCTGGTGGTTGTATGAGCAACCGTCGACGTACGCCGTTGGCATGCCTTTGCATACATTTTCTTCAAAGTACCTGTGAGTGGTGGATTGTTGCAGCTGGGTTTCCATTGTCTCTAACGTTGTGGTTGGTGTGTCATCAGAGCAACTTTGACAAGCGGCAAGTCCATTGCCCAGTGCAGACCTGTGATTTTGAGCATACCGTGCTTCAATGTTGCGTCCTTGGAGGGCCATCAACCACATGGCTATGCGTGCATTGGTGACGACGCCATCTCTGATACGTTGACTATTGAGGAACATGACAGGCTGGTGGCAGGTCTCTATGATCACCTTTTGTGCTCCAATGTAATTGGAGCATCGCTGAATTGCCCACACAGTGCAGAGCAGGGCTTTTTCACAGTCTGAATATTTCAGCTCGGGTGGGAGCAGAGTTTTGCTGGCATAAGCGACCACTCTCTTGTCCTGGTCGTGTCGTTGGTACAGACCAGCGCTGAGGCAGTGGTTAGAGAATCCAGCTTCGAGGTAGAACTCCTTATGAGGATCGGGGTAGGCAAGACATGGAGCTGAGCAAAGATGTCGTTTGAGCTCAGTCACAGCCGTGTCCTGGGCTTCAGTCCACAGAAATGGGCAGCCTTTTTTTAGAAGGGAAGTTAGAGGTCGTGCAATGTCGGAGTAATCTTCAATGAACTGTCGTGAGTAATTGCACACTCCTAGGAAACTTCGCAGTTCTGAGATGTTTGCAGGAGTTTTAATGTTCTGTATGGCCTGAATTCGGCTAGACTGGGGCTCAATACCATGTGGTCCTATGAGAAGTCCGACGTAGTTCACCTTGGTTTTACCCCATTGTCCTTTATGGAGAGCAATCTTAGCACCTGCTGTGGTTAGTTGGTCCAGGACATGGTCTATCTCTTTTAGGTGGTCGGCTACAGTCTTGCTTTTCATTAGGACGTCATCTACGTAGATGAGATTGCCTCTTACTCTGGCATCCGGGCACGCTTTGTTAAGGAAGATGTTGAATTCGGCTGGTGAGTTGGCATACCCAAAGGGGCACCGTGTGAAGGTATACTGTCGGCTCCCAAAGGTGAAAGCCAGCTTGTGTTGATCTTCCGGGTGCACCGGTATAGTCCAGAATCCTGAAGCTACATCAAGTGTAGAGAAGATGGTAGCCCCCCTTATCCTGGGGAGCTCTTGATCCAGCTGAGTCATCGGCCATCGGGACAAGGGTACTTGTTGATTTAGTTTCCTGTAATCAATTGTAGGTCGCCACTTGCCATTTGGTTTGAGGACAGGCCATATGGGTGCTGAATAGGTACTGTTACAGGGCCGGATGACACCCTTTTCCAGCATGGAGTTGATGATCTCTTGTACTGGCTCATGTGAAGCAATGGGGATTTTGTACTGCCTGACGAACGTGGGGGGAGCATTTGGGTGCGAGGGAATTCGCACCATATGAAGGTTGGTGAGGCCGCAGTCTAAAGAGTCTTTGGCAAATGACGCTTTGTACTTATACAGGACCTGTCGAAGTTTTTGGAGGTCTTCCCTGTCCTGTATGGCATCTGCATCCTTCAGGATTTGTTGAACTTGTGCCTCAAATCCCGGGTAAGGCTCCTCCATCGTTGCGTCATCTGTCTGGTTGACAGTTACAGGAGCGTTGGGTTCATTGTCTTCACAGATGGGTTGGCTACAGACAGTGTACACTGAAAGATAGTCTTTGGTCATTTCGGTCCTGCACACCTGTTCTTTAGCGATTGGCATGACAGAAGCAAGTGAGATCATCTGGAAGGGTGATGTGAAAGCTGTGTTATCTAAGCTCCCCTCCGGAATCAATGGTGGTGGGATGTGACCTATGACTGGTATGGTGAGTTCAAAGTCATGGAAATCTTGGCTGATTAACCATCCTACACGGTAGCCCTTAGGAAGTTTAATAGGTGTAGCCGTGCAGTTATTAAACAGGATGTATACTGCACGGGATGTGACTTCAGTGAGGGGTGTGGCTTCCAGGGTGAGGCCAAGCTCCATGCAGTCCATTGATGGCTGGAAGTAGGCCAGTGTGTGGTTGAGAGTTTGACCACATCGCATGTTGAGCCGAACAGCGACCCCTTTGGTGTAGGCTGGTACCGCGGTTTCAAGTTCATTCACCAGGGTACAGACTTCAGGGATGGTCTGACCCGATGCAAGGTGTGTGTGGTTGATGGGGTCCCCAGGGGGTTGTGAGATCAATGGGGCCCACACCACATCATTAATAGTGTCTACGTGAGCTTGGAGGCGGACAAGGACATCTGCCCCAAGGTAGATGTCATGTGGTGAATCCTGAAGAACAAGGAAGTAATGGGTTAAAAACCGGCCATTCCAGTTCAAGTTCAAAGCGCAGACTCCTTTAGCAGTCACCATGGTTGACAGGTGGGAGTCTAATGGGAATCGCGTGCTTTTAGCTACAAAGGGAATGTCTGGTGTGTGTAGCATGAGTGCTTTAAACAGCGTGGCGCTGATAGCTGAGTTGTCTGCCCATAATGCCAAAACAGTGTCTGTTATTTCCATGTCGTTCAGGTAGATTGCTTCCTGGACCAGAGGGCAGTAGTTATCTGGGTCCTCGGCCGGTTGTAGGGAGCAGAGTGGAGTCCCTGAACTTGGCGCTGACCTTGAGTCGGTGTTCTCGCGACCGGCTGGGGTTTGGCCATTGACCTCTGTGACCTGGCGATGCACTTTGACTGAGTTTATTGAGGGGAATGGCAGTGGTTCTCGCACTTGAGCCCAGATTTTTAGTTGTTTAAAATCCATCAGCGGCTCGAAACGATCTAGCAGGTCCTTGCCAATGAGGAGAGGATAAGTGTCCATTGGTGAGATGTAAACAGGATGTACCAGGCTCATGGGACCGATGGTCAAGTGTATGGGAGCTATTTGTTCCATTCGGACCTCATTTTGGCTGTATGACTGTACATTCAACGCGCACCTCTGCGGCTGGAGGGTCCGATTCTGTTTCTTAGCTTCTTCCCCGAGTCTGTGAAACAACTGGGATGACATCAGCGTGAGGTCAGCTCCAGTGTCAACAAGGGCTTCCAACCTCACCTCATGTTCCAAGGTGATGGCTAGATATAGTTTCCTGGCCACTCCTTTCTCAATCAGATTTCCCAGCAGTCTTGGTGCAGGGGCCTGTGTGGTGACTGACAGGCAGTTGGGGCTGGTTTCTGGTAGTTCGGTTTGAAGGCAGACAACTAACACAGCACTTTCTGGTATCTTGAGATCTTGTTCAATGATTGACAGCACCGTTTTGTCTGAATCTGGGTGCTCGGCCATAAGTTGGGGTGTTGTTTCTGAGTTGGTGGGGGCGTTTGCAGAGATATGTGAAGTGTCTTTAGGAGGGGGGCATTCTGAAGGATCGTCGATTTCCTCCACGTGTAGTCACAAGGAATCTGGCTTATCCTTCTTGTTTTGCTTGTTGGGCCCCTTTTGCATCAACTCCCTTAGTATCTTCAGGATCTCTGCTGACTCTGAGGTCTCTGTTCTGTTCTGCTCTGCAGAACAATGAGGTTTTGACAGGTCACCGGGGTGTTGAGGTGCATTCCTCTGGTGACGGTTTGGGCTGGTTTCCCTTGCTACTGTGGGTCGGTGATTCCTAGGTCGGCGGCTACCTTCCCATGCCGCACCGCCCCGTGGGTCATCCCACGAACGTGGCCTGTTCCAGGGCCTCTCGGGGTATCCTGCCTGACGCTTAGGTCGAGCACCAGTGCGGTCACGCCGTTCCTGGCTGACCGGAAAATCTCTTGCCTCTCTGTGGACAGGCCTAGCGTTGTAACGTGGTTGGGAGCCCTCCAGAGTCAGGTCGGGGTATTGCTCGGAGACAGGAAGTATGACAGGATTTTTTACAGTCTTTTCAGAGGCAGTCTTGTGTTTCACATAGGCCTTATGGGCTAGGTCCCGCAGCTGTTGAGTTGTCATGGTGCGGGGGCATGCCGTGACTCCTAAGTGGTGGCTCACGCTAGGATGCAGGTTACGCAGGAACAGAGTTCTAAAGTTAAAGTCCTCCTCCATCTCTGGCTCATTTCTGGCACCAAAGTAGGTTCGTCTCAGTCTGTTATAATAGGCCTGTGGGGTTTCGAGGCGACTCTGTTTAAGGTCCATGGCAGCAACAAGTCCCTGTTCGGACTCTGGGTCTGCAAACTCCCTTATTAGAGCCTGCTGCAGTTGCTCATAATCCCCTTTTACACTGTCGGACTGCCGGTCTAGGAAGCTGCGCACCTCACGACTGGATGTAATCCTGAGCAAATACAGCCTGTCTCCGGTGGGAACATTTGGCATGGTTTTCAAATGAAAGTTGATATCTTGTAGGTAGGCGTGTATGTCGTGTCCTCCTGCAGGGTTTGGTGTAAACGTAGGGATGTTTCTGGCCAGCTTGTCCAGGTCCTTGGGTGCCATGCTGTGGTTTGTAGGGGTTCTTTGGAGACGCTTCCACCCCTCAGTGGCAGTCAAAGGCTCTTGGAGGCTGACAGGTGACGTTTTAAACTGCAGGCTGGCAGCTTCTCCTTGCTCGGAGGGTGCTTGGCTGGGAAGTCTGATCTTGCTTGCCGGGGGAAGGTCAGGAGTGTAGCCCTCCCCCTTTCGTTCAGCTTGAAGTATATATGCGTACTTCAGTTCTCTTTGCACGGTATCAAATTCAGACCGAAGTTGGTCATGTTGCTGAGCCAAGTCTTGGGCTTCAGCTTGGGCTGATTGACAGTGTCTCTCAGAGGCTTTGAGTTTTGCCTCTCTCTCTTTCAGTTCAATTTCAGCCCGTCGTAATAGAGTCTCTGCTTTCCGGAGCCTGCTTTCTAGGTCCTCGCGGGCCTTCTTTTCCAACCGTTCTCGGGCTTCTGTGTCTGCACGGAGGTCGGTCACGGTGTCCTCGAGCCTTTCCACCTTTTCCTTTAGTTCGGAGTCGCACTCCTCTTTTGTCCGCCCCTGGGTCTCTAGGGTCAGTTGATCTAGGTTTTCCTGGGCCTCTGCCTGGTTCCTACGGGCCTCCTCAGCCTGAAGCTTTAATGCCGTTGTCTCCTGCTCCAGGAGGCTGACGTTTCCGTCGCTCAGCTTCAATTGGGCGATGAGGTTGTGGGCAAGGGTACCAACAGTCTTGGCCAGCTCCTTGTGGGTGTAGCTCTGTGTCGGATCTTGGGCCATCAGCTGGTTCAAGTTGTCATCCAGCTGCTTACGGTCCCAACCCTGTACGTCCTTGGTGTCGAGAGGGAGCCCCTCTGTCATTGCGCTCAGCCAGGTCTCTAGCTGGTCCCAGTGGGTGGCAGGGCTAGGCGATCTGGACATACTGGCACACTGAGGGTGAGAGAGAAAAGCACAAAGGGCCAATGCAAGTCCTTACAAGTTTAGTGAGCTCTATAACACTTATATATTAGCTAACTGGGTGAATCAGTCAGTGACGTAACTCAAACACCTAATTATCCTAGCGGTGAATTGGCAGGGTGGATAGGAGGCGTATGAGTGAGAGTGTGGGCACAGGGAAGGGGTCTTAGTAAATGTGTTGATGGATTTAAACTTAGGGTGTCATTCTAAATTACAGGGAAGTTTACTTCATCAACATATTACTGAGAATTCCCTGATGGCTCATGCAGATTCAGTCTTCCAGAAAACAAAATTAAATCAATAACAAAACAAAATGAAAAGATAGGAAAGGGGGCACGAGATGACTGCTTGCCCTGGCTATGCTGGTTGGGGGTGCTATGGTTTCGTATAGCCCAGGGAGGCAGCTAAGCTAAAACAAAAAGGGAAACTAAACAGTTTGAAAATGGGGGAAGGGAGTATCCCTACTTCTCTTTCTGCCTATAGAAGAATCTGTAGGGGCTGTATCTTACTTGCATAGACCTGGCGTGAAGTGAGGGCTTCCAGATGGGTCCCAGTTAAACAGGTCCAACTCTCCGACCGCTCCGGACACACAGTAGCAAACAGCCCGGACCCCAAGCCCTACACGCCACTCAGGTGCGACCTCTCAAACAGTTATGACTCTCAGCCCAACCTGACCGTACCGAGTGGGTTGCAGACTGGTGGGCACAGAGAAAGCTGGGGTTTTACCCGGGGGTGCCACTCGCAACAGACATAGCCCGTAGGCTTTTCTTCCCGCTAAATGACACTTCCCGTTGTTATATACCCCAGAATTGCTGCAGTGCACCAGCCAGCGCTATTGGTCCCCCACTAAACATAGGAGTGCCAGTGGCTGAAAGTCTCCCTGCGTGCCGTCACCTAGAGCCGGGGACAGAGGTATCCGGGCAATCCACCACCAGCGCCAGACACGCCAAGAGAGCCGGATCCGCTCACCGGGTACCACGGAGGAGAGTCGTCACTTCGCTACCCAGGTGCCCTAGGAGAAATGCAACCTATAAGGAAACAAGAAGGCTGAACAGGGGTAGCATTAATAGCATAGCCAGGAATACACAGGGATGGGCAAGCAAACGATAAAAGGGGCGAATGCCTTAATCCAAAAATAACAAATTGTGAATCAATTTAAAATCAAATCATCAAATATTTAATCCGTAAATTAAATCATCTAATAATTTAATCAAATTAAATTAATGATGTTTCTAGGTAGGGGCTGTATGGGGAGTAATGAGGAATGAAAAACAAATAAACCTACAATGTGGAAAACTGAAATCAAAAATAAAAAAAAAGGTAACCTGAAAACTAATTATTATTATAATAATAATTAATTAAACTGAAACTCAAAATCAAATAAGTAAATAAATAAAAATAACTGAGAAATCAAAACAACAATGGAAACGAGAAGGTAGAGAAGGAAGAGACTGACTGAGAGGACCACAAAGGGGGCGTGGTCGAGCCACGCCACAAGGGAAGTCAGGGAGGAAGGGGTGGAGTTTAGGAAAGTGTTAGTCACTTACAACACGCTACACTGCCCTCTGGTGTTAGTCAATCATAACACCATATCCTCTGACTTCAACGTGATTACCGTCTCGTTTACACAAAAGACTTTAACAATCACTTTAAGATGAACATTCAAGCGGCAATTTCTGTAGGAAAGAATTTACATCTAAAATAAACGTCAAAACACAAGTCAACAAATTATTTTCCGGATTGGGTCTACAAAAAAAAAATTATGTTACAGCATTTGACGTCTGATTTATATAAATTCAAATCGCCCGCTTTAGGGGCGTCACAGATGGTGACGTTCGATCTCGGCGGATCTAAGCTACGCGTCAGTTCATTACCTGTACGCGTGCGGCAGGATTCTTCGCTGCCCAAACTGGGTTTATAAACACACAGTAACATTCAAACAGACACACAACGGGATTTCTTCGCCGTCGTACAATTAACTTGATCAAGATTTTAAAACACTTCCCTTTTAACGGTCTTCATCTATTGTTTAACTGCACAACATCCAGTAAAGTACAGCACAAAAACAATATCCCTCCGCCTTGTCTTCCGAGGAAACAAAAAGCACGCATTAGCTAGCTAGGCTAATGGTTCAACTTCGGGAAGCGGTGTATGTTTAGTTGAACACTCATTGGAACATGCATCAATGGCTTTACATCAGTCTAAAATACACAAAATTCGGCCGTATACATGAAACAGGGAGGAAATCCGCTCCACTATTTCCTTCGCACTAACAAGAGGGTTTCTTCGCTCAAATTAGCCGGTAAACAATATTTGACTCACTATAAAAGATTTCTTCGTTTTATAGGGTAAAATTTAAAATAGCAGTTAGCTCGACCATCATTAACAGTGACTGGAATTTCCTGGATTGAAACTCAGAGTGTGTTTCGGCGCAGCAACTTCGTCATTCATTCAAAGAGCGAGTTTTAAGTTTCGCTCAGCGCGCATTACACACAAATGCCAACACAAATGAACTATGATACTGGTCTTTGTTCACAAACAACGTTTAAAACTGCCCGCATTCTCCACCAATTATGTAGTGTATTTCGGGGAACTATGAGTTTGATCACAGTAAAATACGTATAGTTAATGATGATTAATTATACTTATTTTATACACTTGTATCAGATGAGGCAGACCCAATAATCGCGACACACTAGATTCACTCGTCCACCAAGTGATCAGCAAATCGTATATCACATCTAAGAAATATTACTTTCCTGGCCTTGGAAACATAACACCCTTACTGTAGTGCCTACAGTACCTTCACCAAAATTATAACGAAATCAAGCAGTTTAAGTGACGTCAAAATGTGATAAAAGGACACAGTCACAATTCGATTGTAGATAACAAATGCGGGTTTATTGACTATACTAAAAAGGGGGAACACAACAACTAAATATCTAAAACATTCACGATACACTTAACATAAAACATAAAAGAAAAGTAACGAAAAGTAAGAGATTAATAAACAAAAGGATTAGCAGTTATACAAACAGGTATTTCACCTCTGCATGAAACCATCGAGGAAAGACTCCTTGTAAAAAGGGGTTTAACGTCTTAACGCAGTTGTTTAGAATAAATTCTATACTTGCATTGGTTCTTTGCTTTGGACAAGGTCTTGTGTCCAGGGAAAGTGTTCTCTGAGTCCAGGTGGTTTCAAATTCGTCGAGTCCTTTCTTGGAGCCGGATTGGCTAACGAAGTCAGACGCGAGCTTTTCCGAAGTATAACTGCCAGGAAAATCTGTCTCCGAAGAGAGAGACAGGTCTCAGGAGGTGATTCGAACAGGAACGCGCGAAACCACGAAAGGAAAACTGAGCCCTGTTTGCTCCGTTCACACGTGTTTTAAAGATGGGGAAATTCACGCCCCTACACTGAATGATCCAATGTGATGAGCTGATTTTGGGGGGAAAATCCAGGTTTCTTTGTTCTGGACATTGGCTCATTTGCATTTATGGTCACGTATAATCTGGACTGTAATAATTCATAGAAAATAGTACATGGAGTATGATATAAAATACATTTCTGTGGTGTACACCATCTTTTAAGAAATAGAGAGAGGAACATTTGGATATAAAACAAGCCATGATTATAAGTTCATCGACCTGAAGTTTGAATAAGAACACAATATAAAGAGGATACACTTAAACACACATGCTTTTGAGGTTATAGTTGAGGCCGAATAACATGGGGACAAAGATACAATGTGGAGATGTAGGTTTAAACCCGTTTTACTATTCTTGTGTGGTTAAAAAAAAAACGAGACATTCAAGACTAGTCTGACCATTTGCCCTTATTCCTGTTTAACACATCTGGTGTCCCTGTTGGAATTTCTTTGAAGTCCAATGAGTGTTTGTTGGGATTCATCCTGGTCAATTGATGGATGTGTTACAAGAGGACAGTTGGATCAGACTTGCTGGCGCCGATTGTAGTTCCACCAAGAGGTCATGGTTTTAACGACTCTCAATGGTCCTCTTTATTTCAAACAAACCCTAAATTTGCTGATGCCGATTATACCCTTATTGATAGGTCAGTGGTTTTACGACGTCCCAAAAGGGTATTCTCTGTTCGACACCCGGATCTGTAATCACTGGTGCGACCCCCTACTGAGAGGTCACGATGTTTTACGATGTTGCAAATGGTCACCTTTGTTCTGGATAAGATCCTACAGTGGTATGATTTGACTAAGACCGCCCAAATGTATACGCATGTATGTTGGGCGTACCTGTCAGTACAATTGCTTTGGAACCCAATGTTCCAAATATGGCAAGAGGTGTAACATTTCCATCACACGCTTGCAGAATTCGACCAATCACTACGTACTGGATAACTGACCAATCATAGCACACCACGCTTTTCAGAGCGATGAGCTTTTTAAAAAAGAGGAGGGGCAAAAAGGAGATACAAACATGGACAGTATGTGAAAAATATAGCATTTTTTAACCTTAAATCGTGTATACACATTGCATAACATCTAAAACAAACAATAATATTCATTTTAGCCGTGTCAAATGACTTTTGTCATCAGATGAGATATTTGAATTAATAGAAAGGGAGTTGAAAGCTGAATTAGATCTACAGTATAGATCAGTGGTTCTCAACAGGTGGACCGTGGCCCGCAATGGTCCCCAGCTGATTTCCAAGGGGGGCTCAAGATGACTAATAATTTAAAATTACACCAAATGAGCATCGAAATATATTTTAAAACAACAAAAAACCAAGGCATGTATTATTTATTATCCGTCGTTTGTATACTTTTATATAAACATAAACAATTTTCCATGAAATATCAAGCTCTTAAATAATTTTTGTTTAGAAATTTTGAGTTTTTGTGAGCAGGAGGGGGGCCTTAAAAAATTGTTAAATTCAGTTGGGGGCCGCAGAGACACAATGGTTGATAGTTTCAGCGGCAACAACAAACAAACGTTATGTGGACCAAACTTAGTAGTTTCAATGTAATTTAATACAATGAATATACAACAAAATATAAATATAAATTAATATTTAATATAAAATAATTTGTTATATTATAGTCAAACACAGACCGTAAGTTTACCTCGGGCCAGGCCTGTGTGTCCCGTCTATATAAGGCAAAGTTAACTAACCTGAACGTTAAACTTAGATCTCAGATTCATAAAGAGACAACATCTGTGAGCGCAGCCGTTGCAATAACTGGAGATTAGTTCAGATGTCCCTCAGGTTAATTACCACAATACCAGAGATGTAAAGGTTAAACAAAAGTAATCCACGTTGACATTTAGATTAGATATCCGAGCTTGCTTTCACACCCGAAGTGTGAAATCTTGAGTCAACTCTGAAGCCGAGGCGTAGGAGATGTAATGCAAGTTGGATTTTAATGCAGTTTAATGTTTTAAAGGAGTCTACGACTGGCATTATGAAAATGTCATTGCGCTTTTCTAGGTGAGAAGCTGATTTCAAAGAGAGAAGTCCTTTGAATGAAAGTGCCGTGAACGTTAATGTGCTTATTATCACAATGAATAAGCAGTAAAAGCCTTTTAACGCAGTCACATATATTGAAACGGCTCGCTTTGAAACAGATCGCCTAAGATGAGATACAGGAGTGTGTACGGATGTATTGTTAATGATGTCTGTATTCTGGAGATTAAGATGCATTTGTTCATTATTGTTTTCTCTCGACCCCCAAACAGAGAAGATTTGGATGCTTAATGAAAAGGAAGAGCCCATTTAATCAGGCAAACAAACTGGTTAATTAAACTCTTAATTGAATACTAAAGGGATTTCTCTTTCTTTCACACCACCTACTTTAAAAAAGCAGGCAGTTGTTTGGGCAACAGTTTGCGTTTGTAAACATTTAAAAGTTACTTTTAGAAATATAGTAAAACCACCTTGTAAGGACATTTTAGATGCCCATAATAAGTATAAAGAAAATTCTCATAAATTGGCAAATCATGTTCTGCTTCAAATCTACTGATGTCCAAGTGAGCAAGGAAAACGGTCAGGAGACAGAAAATATCAACTACCTGATTTGAGACTAAGGTCGTGAAGCAAACTGAAGTGTGTATCTGGTTGAAATCTGTGTTTGTGTGGCAGTGAATGAATGGGGCTGTCGAAAATGATTAGCATTGTAATTACTCACCGTTGGCCGGGAGTCTCCGGTCAGCGCTAACAGACATGTTTAATGCTATGCGTCAATCTACAGTCTCACGGTAAAACCCAAGATGGGATTTCTAAGAAACAGCACCAGGAGGAAAGAAGAAATGTGAGGGATGGTCTCTCAGTGCCCACTTTAGTTGTTACAAGCCTTTCAGAGAATATAACAGCTGATACGCAGCGAAACAAACATTCGAGGAGCTGGCTATGCAGATCCAGACAGCATGAGGGTTTGTCTTAGTAAAAAATGCCAAGTGCTGAATGAAACATGATTGTGGTCTATTTTTATGGATGGAAGTTTAGGGAGCTCTGAGGAATTATGAGAAAAATATGTTGGGAAAGAGTGAATCATCTCTCAGAAACATCAGAGGGAGAGAGGAAGAGAAAGTTTAGCGGTATTTAATGAGCACGAGGAACTGTTTAGAGAATATTATCCTCCCATCATTAGAGTGACAAGCTAGTGAGTTTTGCTTTACAATTTGTGAAATTTGTGGGTTGGTAGTTTGTAGAAGAATATCAACATCTCCGCTATATTGGGGAGGGCAAGATTGCACATAAATTTGAACGCAATTTAACACAAGAGTGCACACACCAATTTGTATCTTGTAACTTTTTATTGTCCGAATGTAATTTCTTGTCTTAAGGAATTTAGAAAACTCATCTGTGTCAAGCTTTGAAAACTATTTAGAAATATTGTGTGCTTTTTATACAGGAAAACAGCTTATAGGACAGTGTTGCTTTTAATGTGGCAATACAAATCAATGGTGGCAAAGGACTGTTTGCATAAAAGCATTCTTTCAAATATTTTTCTCTGTGTTCATCAGAACAAAGAAATGTACACCAATTTGGAATAACTGGAGGTAAGTAAGTTGAGTAAATGATGAGAGAATTTATATTTTTTGGGTGAACTGTCCCTTTAAACTCAGTCCCTCTCCAGTGCACATTGAGTCTATTCATTTTTGCCGCCAACCTCCGTCCGTCTCTTTCTAATTCTCTGTCTCCCTCTCTTTCAACATGGTCTTACTCTCTCCTCTAAGTAACAGATTTGACATGGTGGGAATGTGGCAGATGTAATTTAGCAGAGTGGAATCAGGCACGGCTCTTTGTGTAGCAGAGCTCTCCGAGCATTCTGTTCATCTCTTTAAACGTTCTCCACGAGCACAGCACACGCATCATCCTGGCAGCTCTAACAAGTGCAAATGAATCCTGTTTAAGACACTGCATGGATCTTTCTTCCTTTGGGAAATTGGGAAGGTGTTTATTTGTGGCTTTGAAATAAAGACTTAAGAGAAACATGGGACAGAAAAAAGATCACATGTTTGGCTTTCGTGTAAATTTGCTCAGTGTCTCTAGAGATGTTCTTCTATGACACATCCTACAGTCTTTCACACAGTGTTTGATTGTGTTAAAATTTCTTTACAGAAAGATTTTGAATTTAACCTGTTAAAGTACACTATTCATATTTTACTCAAATGAAATAAATCATAGCAGAAAATTAGATCATTCAAATATTAGCAGATCCACTACAGACAATGTGTGCTAGTCAATAAAGGATTCACACATTAAAATAATATTTAAATACATTATATACATTTTTTTGTGATACTCATGGTATATGTATGAAGATATATGATTCAATATAAGACTAATTTTTTGTATCATGCTGCTTCTGTTGCAGGTTGGATACCAACATACTGATAGAAAATGGCATATCTGAGATATAAAACTACCTTTGTGTTGTCTCTGTGGGCGTCCCTTCTCTGTGTGGCACTAATGACTCTTCCCCTGGAGGCAGATGCACCAAAGTCAAGCCTGTACGTTTGGAAAAAAGGTGGGATGCTGATATTTCTTTTCATTTTGCTTCAGACTTGATCAAAATAATCTGTACCGTCTAATTTGTCAGCATTTTTCTGCAGTCACCACTCGTCCACTTTCAGATTTGCGTTTATTGAAAACTTTTCATGTTATTTTTCCAACAAGTTACTTTCTTTTTCTATACAACAATAGTATGAATCGCTTTAAAGAATCCAAGTGAAAAAGCCTCATGCAAATCTTTCATGTGTTTCATGAACTTTATTCCACGCTTTCTAAAGCCAATTAAACATGACTGGTCGAAAGATTACAAGTAGATATAACTGGATATAATATCTCAATTGTCCCACAGAAGTAGGGAATTTCTCATGGGTTTGGAAAAGCATGAGGTGGAGGAAATGATAACCGAAATCATAATTTTACAATATATGGAAGATGAACTATTACATTGTGATGTTTTCTCTGTTCATGTATTCATACATAAAAGTAGTGTGATATATGCACAGCACAGTTTACGTTTCTAAAATTCCTCCACAGACTGAGCTGAGACGTCTGACAGTTCTTTCGTTTCTCTGTGGTCAGAACCAGTTGGAGAAGTCACAACTTGGGATTATATAATCAAATGTGTGAATGACGGTGTCTGGTACAGTCAGTCAACATTCTGAGACAGAAGGCAATGCTCGTTTCTCATCTGGCTTTAATAGAGAAGAAGCGAATGCACAAACAGGAACACCAGCTGACCTGTTGTGTTGGATATTGATCCTTGCGGTCACGGTTCTGGAAGCAGCAAGGATGCACATTTGGTAATTCTGAAATTATGGCTGAAAAGTGCGAGACCATCTGCCTGTGTTATCTTTGAAGTCTGATCAATCTTATATCCTGCTGGAGTGCTCTTCATGTCGCCATGGTGACAATTGTTAAGTGTGAGATTGAACAGAAGATTAATATGTGGCCCATTAACATTGTCCGTTGTGTTCGAGATTCTGTGCTCTTACAATTTATAATCAATACATTTCTCAGAAAAAAACATCCAACGATTGGGTGTATACATCTTTAAATGCTTTGTAACCAAAAAAGAGGGATGACATTAAGGAAGGTTCTCTGCGTTGTCCTGTGAGGCATTGGACAGTCCACCGAGGCTCTGACCTTGTCTCCTCACGTGCTGTGTTTGGATCGAAGGACAGCTCTGTTGGCTCACAGGGGTGAGGATATCTGGAATGTCAGTATGGTTCATCCTCAGAGTGTGGTTCTGCTCCAGTCCTTTTCTTATGTTGAAATGCTAATTTTCCCATCTAGAAAACACTGGCTGGAATTCACCACGGAAAAAAATGATGCCTGTGAATTTTTGCTTTAAAGGTCCAATGTGTATTTGTTTAAGGATCTCTTGACAGAAATGCAATTCAATATACATAACTATGACTTCAGAGGTGTAAAAAGACCTTGCATGATGAAGCTTTATGTTTTATTATCTTAGAATTCGCCATTTCTATCTACATGCACCACAGGTCCCCTTGCATGGAATTAGTCATGTTGTCTCTACTGTAGCCCTAAACGGACATACTGCTCTAAAGAGCATTTCATGAATACGAACACGTGATCTTCTTCAGCAAAGAAGCCGTCAAAGAAAAGAAACGTGCAAAGAAACGTGATGACTTCTTTGAGCTATAAGAGCCACAGTAGTACTTCAAAAAGGAGGGGTGGAAGTGAGCCGTTGGTTGCAATTCACAACCTCACCACTAGATGCTCCTAAATTTTGTATGACGGAACTTTAAAACAAAAAGTTCAAATTCAGCTTTGTAAACATATGCAGTATATACTTAAGTATAGTGCCCTTGTGCATCATGTAATCATCTTTTGATGAAGGACTGCTGCCTTGATCAATATAGAAAATCATTTTAAGAGCTAAGAAAAATTGAAAGCACTTCAGGTTATTGCTTTCTGTAGATGATAAGAGTGTGAGTTATTTAAACCAGGCAAATAGCACTGATATTTGTCATTCTAAAAGTCCTATAAAAAGAATTATTTGCATAGATGGGAGGCGTGTTTGCTTGAGCTTCGGATCTCTCTTCCTCTTGTTGCTTCATGTAATACAGTTGGCGAGTTCTGGGAGTAAGAAATCTGTGTGGAGGAAGAGGAAACTCTTTTTTTATCTTAAAGCACTTGGGCAACATTAGAACCTAATATTAAACGTGTCTCCGTGGAGTTCTGCTTCCAGGAGCTGGACACAGAAAAAGCAGTCTTACAAAAAACAAGATGAAAATGTACCTTGAAAAAAAGAGCAAAAACGGACTGGAACAGATTTGGTGATGCTTTCATACAATTTATATCAAAACAGAATTATTTCAAAAGGAAGACCGAAGCATGAGTTTTTTAGCAGAGAATCCTGGGCTGCAATTGTCTTTTGTTTACTGTTAAATCAATTAAGTGCTAATTTCTTTTATTCTCTTGGTTTGATTGATTTTGTGCAGGGAATTGAAGGAAATCAGCACTACGTACACACACAACCTTGACAAAGGTTGGTGGTGGTGTTCAGAAGATACATTGGATTCAAATTTAATCAGCAGTGTTGGGTGTAACTAATTACTTAGTTATAAGTTAATGTAATTTAATAACTTTTCCCTTGAAAAAGTAAAATAAGGGGTTACTCATTATTTTTTCTGAAATGTAATTACAGTTACTTCTGATGTAATTAAACTAAATACTGTGAAATATTACATAAAAGTTATAAGTCTAACTTTGAAATGTATGCTTTACTTTATCCTTCTAACATTTGAATACATTTGGTCAGTTAATATGAATAATCAATATAGTTATTTATTATTTATTTGAATGAATGAATTAAATAAGCCGTTTCATGTCCTTGAATCACGTAACTAATCAAAGTTGATATAAGATAAAGAAAGTAATTAGTAATAAGTAATTAAATACTTTTTGGAGAGAGAAATTTGTTAAGTAATCTGATAACACTATTGAATATGTAATTAGTTACTAGTATATAATTACTTTTTCAGAGTAACTTACCGAACACGGTTGATCAATGAAACATAGGAGCTTTATCAGAAGTTTGTTGAAAGGTTTTGAAGTATCTCTGACACTTTAGCTTTATTTCTTTTGTAATATTTGAAGACTATATATACTATCATTAGTGGTGGGCATAGATAAATTTTTTTAATCTAGATTAATCTTGGAATTAATCTAGATTAATCTAGATTAAAATGACTCATTTGAATTCTGCCAAAGGCATTCAGAATATATGTGCTACCCAAATAATGACTAAAAGTAAGTCTTTGAGAACGGGTTTCTCAAGCCAGGTGGCGCATTAGACCAGGGGCTCATCTCCTGTTTCCAAAATGCATCACAAACTGCTTGAGAAAGCTGTTCTACTATGAAAATTGGTGATGAAAATGAAATTATGTTGAATAAGATGCACTTGTGTTCACTTCCTCATTAGCTAAGGGATGCTTTGCGTTTAGGTGGTACTTGAGACTGGAAGAGCTCCTACAGTACATTTACATTTAGTCATTTAGCAGACGCAAGCGACTTACAAAGAGTTAGGGAGCAACAAGCGATATGTCATACAGGAGCCATAATACATTAGGTGCCAATACAAAGTTACTGGTTTCAACTAAAGCTAGACCTGTTGAGAGAAAGTTTTTAAACCAACTGTATGTAAACCAATTCTGTACAGTAAACCAATTCCACATTGAACAATGTGCAAACAACCTTAGTCTTGTCGAGGTTTCCATTGGGAAGCTTCTTAAAAATAAATTTTCCCTGAAGCAAAACCGGCGGCTTCATAGCTGCATCCATGTTAGCACGTCACGTTTGATGTGGTCATTTCACAGTAACGTTATGTTCTGTTCAGACCAAACGCGAATGGCGCGTCAAGCGCGAGTGATTAACATGATAAGTCAATGCAAAGACGCGATAGACCTACTTGCGGCGCGAATCGCGCAAATGAAGCCCTGGTTATGACATGATGAGGCGGCGCGAATGACGCGAATGAAGCCCTGGTTATGAGATGATGAGGCGGCGCAAATGACGCAGATCACGCGAGTTGAAAACTCTCGTTCTCGCCCCCTACAGTGCAATTAATCTATGTATACATCCGCGCTAAGATATCAAGGTGAAAGTCATCATAGCTTGCGTAGTATAGACCCAGCTCCCAACCCAACTTTGAGAATAGATTAACGGCGACATTTTTTTTATCGCGCGATAAGAGTCTCACGTTAAAACAGCGCGTTAACGCCGTTAACGGCCCACCACTAACTATCATATATAAAAATTGCAAACCTGTTTAAATGTCTTTCTTTGGTTATTAAACACAGACAATATTTGGAAGAAATCGGCACCATTGACTACCATAGAAGAAAAAATTACAATGGAGGTCAAAAATGCCTCTTTGTTGTCCTACATTCTTGAAAATATCTTCTTTTGTGTTCAACATACATTTATTAAGCTATTTTTCCTATTATGGAAGTCAAAGGTGGCCATAAAAAGTCCTGACATTCTTCCAAATATCTTTCTCTTTGTTCACAGAAATGTATACAGGTTTGGAACAACTTGAGTTTGAATAATTCATGACAGAACTTTCATTTTGGGTGAACTATTACTTTAACAGAAAACGTCTGCGCGTTACTTTACCTCCCTTCTTATGCACGTACAAGTAAACACCCTGTAAAACTGTTTCCTGTCATTCCAGCATATTCTTGCATTCAAGATGTAACAATCCGCCACAAACTCCCACAGACTCGTGACGGACCAAAAACAGCTCCATTTCCTTTGTGATCGTCAGAAAAGCACTGTAATTGCGTCTTTAGCCATCAGCGAGTAATTAATCTGTCATGAGCCCTATTGTTGCACCCAGGATACGACCGAAAAGTGTGCGAGTGTCAGCCTGGAACGTTGAGAGGAAGAAAACCGCCCGTCTCGAGAAACCTCTGGGTCAGGAAACGTTTTTTAGATGTGTAAACAACACTAATGGGCCTAACGCTTTCAGACATCATAAATGGGTAATCCGATTTATTTCTGTATAAACAAAGGCTGCATTGTCATCTCATGCTGTGTTGCATATATACCATTACACATGTTTATTAGGGAAGCGGTCGCCGATTGTTTCCAAATATACTTATTACTGTCTGGCTTGGCTTAATGGGATGGGGTTTGGTTTAGTCCTCTTGTATTTATCCTTAAATTAATTGAACCAATTGAATGGGTTTCAGCTGACAGAGGTGAACTGGCACTAATGCTCTTCGTAGCACCCACACTCTCCCCGAAATATTTCCTATAATGGAAGTGTCGTACCACAGAAAGTGGTCTTCCAGGCGACTACAGCTGAAGGAAGTTTGGATAGCATAAAATAACCCGTCTCAGATGCATTTAAACCAACGTTTCTTATCTGTGCTGATGAATTTCCAGAGTTTGGTGTTTTTTTTCGAGTGAAACTCCTGATTTTGTATGTTTGAAGTGAATATTATGGATTCTTCCACCAGAGAAGATATTCAGCAGCAAAACTGTTCAAACAGTACATCCGCCTTTCCGATTCCCTCGATATGATCTAGTGTCACAGATTCATGGCGGGACACATGCCTCTCTTGGACTGCTGCATTTCCATGACAACCATGAGAGTGACAGAGAGGAGAAAGAGGGTGCACTCCCCATGAGATGCACAGGAAGAGCACTGGAAGGAGCTTGTCACAGCTGTGTGTGTATGCACGTGTGTGCGGCTTTGCGCGTGTGCATCCGTGTGTGTGCGCACATTTATGTTTTTGTGTGCATGTGTGTGTGTGTGCAACATCATATTTGAATGAGCACATATCTAGATGAGATTTGCTACAGCATTTCAAAACTTTGAGTGCTATTTATCTTTTAATCTGTTTTTCCCCACACCATGTCGAATTGCCTTACCAGCTTTAAGCCAAGAAAGCAGTCAGAGGAATAAAAATACAACAGATATTGCTTTTCGTGGTGGTACATGTTTCCCTCACATTGCTACAGTCCAGAGCGATTTTTCCTCGATCTAAAGTCTTTAATCAGCGTGTCAACTTTCATAACCCCAATGAAGCCGGAGATGTAAGCAGGACAGGTCTCAACAGACCTGAATCCCGTCTCCCGATAAATTGATATTTAAACACAGACATGACTGGAGAAATAATTTGCATGCTGCATTTGGGCTTTTATGCAGTCTTTTTAATTGAATGAGGATAGAGTTACTGACACAATTTTGTGTTCTAATCTAATTGGCTGAAAGTGTTTTCTGCTGACCTCTCTGGTCTGACTTTGTTGATGTCATCCTCTATGTTTCTCTGTCCTACAGTATTTTCTGCCTTCACTCAGTGCATTAGCGTGGATTTGGTAACTTAAGTGACCTCACCAGTGAAGAGAACGTGGCCTTTATCTTACCCAGAGGACGATGGTGTCATGTTTTACGTTATAAACATCCGCCATCCCCCCTCATGTTCTTATATGTTATTATCCTTAATTATTATCAATAATGAATGTCTCTTTTGCTGCAGGTGTATGGGGTGTATGCATAGCCACCGATTGTGGTTCTGTCGGGCTCCAGAATCGCTCAGTATGGTGCATCCATTCGGAAGGCTGGAGTACACATCAGTCCAATTGCTTTCCGTCTGATCGGCCGCCACACCAGCGAGTGTGTGTGAAGACGTGCGAATGGCAGAAGGATCTGTTTGAATGGCGTTTGGCTCCTTGGGGTCCTTGCACCCCGACTCCTTTCCTCCCAGCCAATCGATGTGTGACCGCTCAGCACGGATTACAAAACCGAGAAGTGCTCTGTGTGAAACGCACCAACGGCACCACGGTGAGCCTGCGAATGTGTGAAGCGTTCTCTTCGACACCCGAGCGAGAGCAGGCATGTTTGTTGCCCTGTCCTATCGACTGCGTCGTCTCCGCCTTCTCTTATTGGTCCACCTGCAGCCGCACCTGTGGGTCAGCCCTCCAGCAACGCATCAGGCACGTTCTAGCCCCGCCCCTTTACGGAGGAGCTGACTGTCCCAGCCTCACCCAGACACGCCTGTGTAACCACGACAGCACCCACCCCACCCTATGTCCCTCTGACCAACAGGATTACAGTTACAGTTTGTGGGTGGGGCCCTGGAGCCCATGTAGACTTAAAGGAAAAGCGCCTGTTGGAAAGACAACAGTGGACTTTAGCTTTGGGCTTGATGAAAATAAAGCAGACACAGCGGCATATTTTGTCAAACGACACAATATTCATCATCAAAATCACTATGATGATAAGATAGGCCTCAGAGCATTGTGGGAAATCACAATCGGATATCAGACTCGGCAACTGCGCTGCACAAGGAGTGATGGGAAGAATTCAATGATAAGGTGAGCTTTCATTTAATAAATAAAAGTATAAATTATACATACATCAATCATCCAATTATTCAATTATAAAATACTGTTTTATGACCACACAAATAATTACCAGGTGCCAAATTTGGTTAAAATTCTTAATAAGTGTCTTTGTCTTACGTTATTCTCCTGCCACTATTAAAGTTGATGTAATACTATTTACATTAGAGAACAAAACTTTATTCTCGGATTTACTCATTCACTATCCCAAAAGTATCTGAATATTATTGCTAACTGTGAATGATGAGAAACTAGAAAAGCCCTTTTCCTTTTTTCTGTTTAGGTAACATCCCAAGCGTGTTATACTTGATTAATATTTAATTTGATTTAAATTGAAATACTACTTGTTGCTCTTTGACGGTCACAATAATAAGCTCCAGTGAGATTTCAGGAGCGATTTGTGATTAGAGTGAATATAAAAGTTTAAGACACAATTCAGAGGATCCCTTCATGTTGTCAAACATACTGTAGAACTGCAGAATTCCTGTGAGACACATAAACCGTATCTTTTATTATAAAAGAGATTTCACAGAGAAAGCACGAAACAAATTCCCACTGCACTGTGGTTTTTACTTTATAAGACTTTTTATTTGCTAAAACTGAAGACTTTTTTCGAGTAGTTACAGAAGATTTTTATGACATAGGAAGCCCTCCAGTGTGCTTTTTCATTGGTAAACTCAAAATAAAAAATCTGTCTTTAGAAATTCTCATATGGTCCAAACCTGAATAGCTTACCTTATTCTTTAAACACTTTTTGTCGGACAGTATCCCACTCAATTATGGGCGTTTTCTTATTTTTAGGGGTCTATCCCCGAAGGATCGCAGACTCCTATTGGATCCGTTAGTTTTCTGGGAAAGGTTTAATTTATCAACTGTTACCGATCGTCCGCGAGAAACTTGGGAGGCCAAAGTCTGGCAAGGAGATAATCGTGATTTTGACAGACCAAAAATGATGATTTTAAATGTATTAGATCTGCAAACAAGTAAAATTACTGGACCTATGTCCAAACTATGTCCAAACTAGCATCGTAGTGTTTAATCTATCTCGGTTACAGCGAAAGTTCAAGCCGGCGCAAACATATGTCATAACCAAATGTTCTGTGATAAGCTTACAGGCAGGGGTCGCGTTAGCTGAAAATGGGTTTCTCATTCAATAGCTTAAAATGCCTGGTCCATTTTGGATTATGCACGCACGGTCAGCAGAGAGTCGTGGTGCAGATGCATTGTCACAGACTCCGGCGTGGCGTGCAGTCATACAAACAAAGGTGCGCAGTGGTGCTGTGTTTACAGAGTATTTCCTTCAGAAAAGTTACTAGCGTGTTTTTGGATAAACATTAGCTTTCAGTGAGTGGAAAAATGTCTCCCTTGGCGTCTTCTCTGTTCAGTGAGCGGCAGAAGTAGCACATTTATGACCAAACCGCAGCCAGTGAGTGAGTACAAAACACCACTTTCAAGCACCTGCCATTGTTACTGGCTGGACATAAGAACATAAACATTTGTCTGTAATTATAATTTTATGTCTGACAACAGAAACATTAAATATATAAGTGAAAATAAACAACAATGGCTTTATTGGGCATTCAGTTGCATTCAAATATATAAGTTCACAGAGTAAACGCAAGTACAGTGTGATGACATCATGAACATGCTAATTATCACATAATGCCAACTTGCATCATAGTGACTGGTAATAATAGATTATGACGGATTTTTTCGAGCCTGTTTGAGCCTGCTTACTGGTACACCAATGATTTTAAACTTCATACAAGCGCCCCCCCCCCCCCCCACATGAAAATAAACGCTTGTCAATTATTTGCTTGCAGACTCTGTCTACGAAGCAAAGGAAAGCAGCAGACTTTGGTATTACCAGGCTACCTTTATTGGGCTTGAACCCGTAATTGCTGCTTGCAGCTATATTTTTCTGAATTTTTGTCTCTATTTTACCCAACCATGGGTTGAAGCAAACCCATTAATTTGTCAGTATGATAAAAGCATTTGAAAACTGCTTACTTTAGAGGAATAATTGTCATATAAATGTAAATTTTTGTGACAGAAAATGAGTATATTCTCGAAAATTGAACCCAAAACAAGCACATCCGAGAGCCCTACATAACGTTGATCACTTGAAATCAAATTGGTTCTTGCAAAAACATTTTGAGATTTTTCGTTTTGGGGTGAACTTTTCTCCAAAAATGAAAATTCTGTCATTGTTTACTCAACCTCCTTTCATTTTAAACCTGTTGTAACCATTGACTTGCAAATGGTTTTGTGTCCATACAATAGAAGTGCATGAGTTCTGCTGTAGTTCGGTTCCCAACATTCTTCAAAATATATTCTTTAGTGTTTTGCAAAACAGGTTTGATATGACAAGAGTATATTATGAAAGAATTTTCATTTTTGGCTGAACCATCCTTTAAATAAAACTCCCTTAGCATAACTAACCGATTTGACACTTAAGATGAGCATATAAAGGCTTTAAAATGTGCACATAAATTATAAATCCCACCTGAGTTCTGTAATTCTTGCTGTTTTAATTAGCTCATTACCAAGTTAAATGTGTCACGCAATATTCTCTTATTGTCCTCTCCTTCATACCTTCCTAATGGATACCGATGCCGTGGTATCTATTTCATTGTTAGGTTTGTAAAGGTAAATGTTATATAAGCTCTATTTGTTTTATATTCACGCATGCAATGCAATCAACACTTTGTTTTCTGAGAAGCCGAGAACAGTATTGTTACTAGAAAAAAATGCTAATGCCAGTCCTTATTCAAACCCCTCGATTACACAGAGTGCATTATAAATTAACATCATTTTAACCTGTCTGCAGATTACAAGATTTCCCTTGTGGTTTGCTAACTTTTCACATTTATATTAAGGCAAACTTTTGAATAAATTGTACGCCCACAGACCACCCTAGCTCTCTCTCTCAGGATTTCATAGCTGTCTTTGGCTGTCATTGTTTTGTATGCCAATATATTCACGAGAATCAGCAACAATGCTAAATCCTTGGAGAGTTTAAAGACATCTGTTTATGTTGTTACCTTTTCTGTCACGCTAGCCAGAGGCTAAAGACATGCCAACAGCTTCAGAACAAATAGATGAACCGATCATAGATAAACCGATCATAGCACAAAAGCCTTAAAGACAATGTCATTTCATGTGAGTTTTTTTAGTTGTGAAGATCCCATTCCCTCCCTACATTTTAGTTCTATTAAGCTATAAACTGTACAAAAGCGTAGCATCTCAAAACCAGCATAGAGAAATAAAAGACAAATTAACCCAGTAAAGGGGCTACAGACACCCTCAAAATATCAGTCTATATGTTTACAAAATATATGTTTACAACACACTTCTTCACACACAATGATGACTCTGTAAATATCTCACCAGCCTTTGCGACCATGACAGCAGCCCGGTGAACTTCCGGTCCTGCGTGATGCCCAGAGACTGCAAAGTGTCTGATTGGTCAACGTGGAGTCATTGTTCAAAGACCTGTCGAATATCCGACCAATCGCCAGGCTTCAGAAGTAGATTCCGCAGTGTGAAGAGATCAGCCATTGGCGGAGGAGAGCCATGCCCCGCATTGGTGGAAACACAGCGCTGTAATATTTTGGATGACACACTGCCGTTTTGCCCAAGGTACGGAGAATGTCTTGGCAGGATTGCACCTCCAGTCTTGTGAAATCATAAATGTTTATGTTAAATGCAATTTCCTTGGCGAACAGATGCGAGCAGCATTGTCCTAATGTTAATTGGCTGGAAATTCAGGTATGGATGGAGGGTGACCAATTGGAATCCATGTCAGGTGACCCCCCTTTTGAGTCAACAGGACCACCGCCATAGCAACACCAGCATCCTGTGTGGAGGTGGGATCCAGACGCGAGAAGCATATTGTGTCAGCATCCATAACGACACAGCTCCATCCCATAGTAAGACCATGGGTTTTTAATAAAAGTCAATTATGGTTCATTAACAAGCATCATGTGTTTTTGGAAATAAACAGTAAATAAACAAATGTGATAAACTCAGATGAGTGTTTTGATTATTAATGGAATACCCATCAGGAAACGTTTCCTAGACAGGGAAGATTGCTTCCATTTTGTTTAATCCTTTATGGGATGTCGAGGCTCAGTGTAGAGAGTGCTGACGGGGAGATTTAGCTTTCTCTGCGTTTGTGTTTTTGATTTAAATGGTAATCTGTGGCCACACAGCGAGAGGGCGGATTTGAATTACGTTTATTTTCAAGCAAACTTCTATTAGATCTCCGAGAATGCTTTTTATACAGTTTGGAAAACAATTTAGACAGCAGAGAAGCGTTATGGTAAATCATTTTCTCTCAAACTGCTTCTGTTTTTCTGTTAGTCAAGAGGCCTGCCGGGAGGAACTTGTGCACTGGACCTTTACCGCTCTTGGCTCAGTCTTGCTCCATCCCCTGTCTGAAACATTGCCCCCTCACACCTTGGACACCTTGGGGACCCTGTCTCCATGACAACTGCTTAGAACCTCACGGGAAGAGAGGTGAGAGACAAAAAGCATCCCATTAAACCATATCAAACATTTCCAAATCTAACTTCTCTCACGCAAACGCTAATCCCTGACCTTGGTCTCGGTGATGTAAATGGTGTGTCGTGTGGGACAACTTTCAAAGGGGGCGTGTTTCTGACCCTGAGCTATAGCCCCGCCCACTCAATGAGGCGACAGCTGTGTTCTTCTATTATTTATGCTTGATATGAAACCTTTTTCTTCAAGTATTCTTTCTATACTTTGTGCAGTTTCTTTCGAAAAGACACGTATATCAATTTGGCTAAGATTTTTGGCTGTTACCTTCAGTATTTTGCCAGATTGTAGGAGAACAGTATCTGGTGAAACGTTGGCATTAGAAAGCGAGTCATCGGTTGAATCTGGTCTTCTCTCAATTGTTCTTTTCTCCACATTTCTTCCATTATAAATTTACAACACCCCACTGAGCAACCATACATCTCTATCAATTTGAGGAACATCATTGTTTGATGTTTAAAACCTGGAGAGGGCTGCCTGATAGTGCTTCCATTCATCTTATAACGAGAGATGACGTTAAAGGCAGCTGATAGCCAATTTCCCTCCTAGCATCATCAAAACTTTAATACAATATGTGCAATTATTATGACCTCAAAAACATTTCTGCAGTATTCTGTAGTTACAGTCTTCAGCCAAACCTTGACCTGCTTGAAAAACTACTTCAGTTGTAGGTTTGTGTGGCTTCTTCGCTCCCTTTTGCAGTGGAAAGGTGCCTTAAAGTTAGCCTTATTTCTCCCATAAATGCGAATTCTGTAATCACTTAATCACCCTCACGTAATTTCAAACCTGTTTGACTTTCTGTCTTGTCTTCTACAAAACACAAAAGAAGATATTTTGAAGAATGTTAGCAACCGAACAACGATGGTACCCATGGCATTGGTTCTGTGTCCAGTGAATGGATACTGCCGTTGTTCGGTTGCCAACATTCTGCAAAATATCTTCAGTCATTCAGGTTTAAAATGACAAGAGGTCAGTTTAATGATGACATTACATTTTTGAGTGAACTATCTCTTTAAGAAATCAAAGTAGATTGCTGACAGATTGCTGTTTCTTATTTTGTATGCACATGTTGTGATTTTAGGTTTCAGAGTGAGGACTCGTTCTTTAATCAATGAGTCTTGGGTGGAGTCGCACAGTTGCCCTCATATCTCCGAAGCAATGATCTGTGATGACCCCATATGCTTCCTGTGGCGGGTGACATCACAGGGGCCCTGTGTTCCTTATAATGGATCGTGTGGTTTGGGAACCCAGGAACAGACTATGGAGTGCATCTCTGTGATTGGTGAGCAGCTTATTTTTGCACCTTTGCAGCCACCTACAAGACCTTAGCGACCTCCTAGAACACCCTAGCAACCACTCAGAAACTCATACTGTAGTATTGTGACTCCTGCACAAGCAAGCACCATTTACATCCTCATGGAATTTAATAGTTTTACTTTTGCTTTCATAGAAAGCATATAATCTTTTATTTTTTATATTATCGCCCTTATCATGATGTTCAAACGCTCAGTTATTTTCACTCGCGCAAACCAATGATCTGCTATCTCATCTACGTCTCATCTCACCTCCTTTGCTCCCAGTGGGCATAGGGTGTATCAGCTAGCTTTCTGTCTTCTGACAGGTTTGAGATCAGAATCTTCCCCTACAGACTGACACATGTCACAATATTTCACTGTTGTTCTTACACACACATGCACAGAGATGAGGAGCCTGAAGACTCCTCTGAGGTTTGTTACAGTACTGTCCAAATGTCACTCATCTATTACAAGTGTCACAGTGTGTGCTGTCCATCATCAGAAGGGTATGAGTGTTCTATAGAGGGCTACCAGATGAAATAATGGCTTTGGACACAGAATTATTTAAATAGAAAATTAATATTATTCCAACCAATACTTATATATACTTAAACAGTATTTATAGATGATAAAAAAAGACTATTCCACATTTTTATTTAAGCAGCATTTCTATGTATTGTTGCCAATCCTGTGTCTCTTGAATTTCAACAAAGTCAAACCTCCGTAGTGACATAAAGTCATCCAACAGCTATATGAAAGACGGGCAGCATTGCAAAACACAGAAAAACTAACATACAAAAATCAGTGATATCACCTAAAATAAATATTAAACTTCCTAAATACATATATGATAATACTGTTGTATTTCTTAAAAGTGAATATGAGCTAGTTTTCTATGCAGAATTTGTTATTTTCACATGTTTCTCCGGTTTTTATTTTCTGCAAATAAATGCAAACAGAAACAATATTTTTATTTTAAATTTGGGAGAAAATTTGATACTAGTTCACAGAATGACACAAAATGCTAATTTTACCTAAAATACACCTATAAAGAGCACATTTTAAAATCAGAAAAACTGATTCAGAAATGGTCTCTTATTTGTTGTCGTATGCATTTAGCTAAAGCTCAGCTTTGAGAAGAATTTAAAGAGGCAAGAAAGGATCAACAAATATTCATTAATGATCAATTTCCAGCTTTATTTCTTGCAAGCGTTTTGTTTGTCTATGCATTTTTTGCATGTTTTATTTCATTCCCTGATATCCTGTTGTTTGCCTTTTTGCCAGATAATTGTGTCCAAGAAATACCATAAAAGCTTAATGTTTTGTCTATTTTGCACCAAACACTTCCTATTTTTAAGGTTTAATCCAACCTGTATTTACGTTTGTTCTCTATATAATAATAATCCAAGACTTTTATTTATTTAACAAAATAAAAGGCTGATTTATTGTGTATGTGAAAACCCATTGCATTTGTATAGTTTGATTGGTCTTTAGATGCCATTTCAAATAGTGTCTGATCTATCCTGTGTAGGCGATTGTCTGGCATAACTAGACATGAAGTTGAATGTAAGACATACGCATTAACCCCGACAGCATCATCTGCCCAGCATGCATCAGGGGAGTTCTTTAAATACAAAGTGAACCTGAAATGCCAAACCTATTAATGTAAAGTGCGGTTGACCTGAGCATATATAATAGATTTTTGCAGGAGATTCTTGCTGTACAGTCATCAGGTTAAACTCTAGTAAAACCACATTCACGCAGAAACATTACAGGAACATATAACAGGACAAATGCAGTGTTTATGAAGTGTAACTTACATTAAAAAAAAAACGATTTTTGTTTGTGTGAGAGAGTTATTGCAGTGTACAGAAATGGTTTGATGGTTTTATAGCTGTCGATTCAGATTTTGTGATCTTACTGCAAGTCTGATACATGTTTACGAGGCAGTTCCTGCTATTGATTTTCACTCGCTATAAACACTTCTGCTGTCCTGCTTTATTATGACGCACTTTGTAATGTTCTAGGTAAATCTCCGTCCACCAAAGTACAAAGACGATGAAATAAACCACAATAAAACAATTGGCAGGACGGTGATTACAGAGGTCATAAAAAACATAGTATATTAAGAGGTGTGCATCTTCAGTCTCTTGTGCTTGGAATATGATTCACAGAGATTGATTTTAGGGCAGAACATCAATTGTAGAAATGTTGTCCTTCCTGCATGAGATGTAATGAAGAAATGAACTACTGCAGCTCGATATCTGATTCTCACAGGAGAGTCTGTTTCATTTCTCGGCTTTGATCTTTTCTTTTATCTCACAAACAAGCTGAAGAACATCTTCTACCAGTTGAATCTGTGTTTCCGTGTTATTTGTTCATTCTGATCTGACAAAATAAGACAATTTTTTTGTTTGTTGTGTTGATGTTGTCTTAGAGGGTTGGAGGTTATACATTAATGTAAGGCCCCAACAGGTTGATCAGCACTCTAAGAAGAAGAAATTGCTTTTGCATAATACTTAAGGGGTTTATTTTGTGTCATAAAATTTTTAAATTAGCGATATGAACACACCTGACTAGTTCTTTCTATAAATGCATCTTATTCCCATTGTAGCTTGAAACCAGAAGCATAAGGCATAGTTTACAAAAAAACACTATTTATTATGTGATTTCAAACCTGTGTATGACTTTTTCGGAACACAAAATAAGATATTTTGAGAAATGTCTCCGTGGTTTTGTGTCCATAAAATTGAAAAAAGACAAGACTAGCCTACTGTGCATTGTTCTGACTGCTACCACAAAACTTAACTGAACATGAAATATTGATTTGACGTGTGCGAAAGTAAAGAGACAACTGAGACATGGAACTAGCACAATGTGGAAGATTGGTTGCCAGGGACGACGGTCTAATGAAGCCTACAGTTTAAAGATCATGTAACAAAAACTTCTGAGCACCATTGACCAATTATAATCAAGCATCATGTAATAAACTGCGGTATTTTACTGTAGATTTCATTAGCGGATTATTATTTTCTATCTTTTCGTGAAAATGAATGGCTTTAATGTTGCTTAATCACAGTCTTTGAGGAGAGAACAGAGCCATCAGAATACTCTTAGACAACTTCTTTGCATATTTTTGTAATGTAATTATAGAAAACTGATTGTGCAGTGCAATTTTCATATTTTTGTTTAATTATTGTAAGATAAGTGGCACCCAAGATATTTCTGTTATTTGAACAGCCTTAATATTTATTTCGAGATTTTTATTTGTTTTTAACTGGTGAATTTAATTGAATATTTCCTTGTAGTACAATCAAAAGCTAATTAAATAGGCTTGTTTACTGGAAAAGAAGATAATGTTGTTCACAACAGGAACGTTAGATGGAATAAACGTTTCATACTTAATGCGTTTAATCTAAATCTGCTCTCATTGTCTGTTTTACAGGGGAGCCAGCCTCTAGTGAGCGATGTCCAGGTGATCCTCCTCCAGTCCAGCAGCCGTGTGAGATGGCCTGCCCAGGGGACTGTGTGCTGGGACACTGGGCTTCCTGGTCTCCATGTTCACAGTCCTGTTCTAATAAACATTTTGAGGGAAAACAGACTCGCTCGCGGCCCGTTCTGGCTCTTCCGAGGGAGCGTAAGTCCACTCATCTTAAATATTTAATATTTGGTCTGCAAATGTGTAGAAGCTGACACACTCGTTTTAATTCAATCAGCATTTCACAACATTATATGTTTGGTGTGTTTTAAAATGCACTAGACTGATGTAATTCTACATAAACCACAGGCTTCATGTTTGAAATTCTATAGGTGTCATGGGAGTACACGATATGTGTTTATATGAAAAAATCGAAATAGTGTCATCTTTTATGCACCCACATGACATTCAAGATGTTTTAAGACCTCCCGGCGTGTTCGGAACACAAATAAAGATATTTAAGGTGACATACCAGAGATTTCCAGGTCTCCTTATATAGTTGTCGTCAAGGTCCAGAAAAGTTTCTTGAACCCCCTTCAAAAAAATTCAATTAAGCCACTATGGACCAATTTCACGTTTTTTTATTAAGCTTTCAGTTGATGTATAAATCTCATTCGAAGAATTGTTGACTGGTTTTGTTGTCCAGCCAGGGTCACATTTTATAAATCTATGTCCTGTCGTACTTGGACATGATTCTTTTATGCTGGTCTCCATTAAGTAGCTCTGTCTTATCAATTATACATGTTTCACATTTGACACACTCATTATGGATGTGACCTCTTTATGACCCAGTGAACCCATGACCCTTTCAACAGACATCTATATCATTTTAATGTGTGTTTTACGCTATAAATATGAATCTATATACTTATTTAGTGTTTTTATAGATATTTATGTAAGGTATAATACAGTTTATTCCTATGCATTTGGTTCTATGCCCTTTTTTTATTAAAATAAAAGTTATTTTGTGGAATGTACATAATATATATATAATGGTTAATAATAATGAACATTCATTTTAGTGCCAAAAATCGACCCGATACAAACATTATCTTTGCAAAGGCATAACTAAATAAACAGTATTTTGGTAAAAACATTTTTCTGTTTGGTTACAGAAGGCAAAACTTGTTCTCTGTCCTCTGAGCTGGAGCAGTGGAGACCCTGTGGTACACACTCATGCACAGTATACTACTGGGATACTTCACCTTGGGATGCCTGTGTGCCAGAATCCATCACAAATGGGAGTGAGAGGAGCAACACAGACCAGATGGAGAATGAAGCCACCTGTGGTACAGGGGTGCAAATGCGGCAAGTTATCTGCAGAAAAGCTGGAAATGGACAGGTGGCACCAAAACGGTAAAGAAACATTCAAAATGCTTTAATTTAGATTCATTGTTTGTAAGTACATTTTTTCCAGGTTTTTAAGGGGATTGTAACGGGATATTATGAAAACTTCTTTAGAATAATATGTAAAATGAGATCTCTTTGAGGAAAAGTAATCCAAATAATATTTATTTTCCTCATTTACTCATATCCATATCATTTCAAACCTGTATTACTTTCTTATGCAGAACACAAAAGAAGATATTTTGATGAATGTTGGTAACCCAACAAAAATTCAAAATTGAAATAGAAATTCTCTCTTATGTGAAAATTTTCATGCGAACAAGCTCTCATTTATTAAATCTGTATTCACTTAACTTTAGCTGTCCTGAATCATCTCGTCCTGAATCGATCCGGTCTTGTGCTGTTCCTTGCCAAATTGACTGTGTCGTCACACCTTTTAGTGAATGGAGCCCCTGTCCCACTTCTTGTGTACCAGGTAAACATACAATCATCTCTGCCATCCACATTTGTGTTCCTAATTTACACTCCATTGGAGCTGAGCTCCGGGTTTGAGGATTGACAGTGAAGTGAAGTATGTGGTGAGAGTGTCAAAAAGTCGAGAAATGTTCAACTTTATGCAAATGTGAGATAGAAAGACTTGGCGACATGCAATCACCGTGAGATGTGGGCGGCGATGCCTCTCAAAAGTTTTGGGTGTATTCATGCTTACATCACATCATTATATGTTGTTTATTTCAATCAGATTTTAAATTCAGTCTGCGTTATATCGAATGGGTTTCTTATTTCATTAACACATGTGAGCTTAAAGGGATAGTTCACCCAAACCCTCTTGTCATTTCAAACCTTTCTTTCTTCTGCAGAACACAAAAGAAGATATTTTGAAGAATGCTGGTAACCGAACAGCGTATTCACTTCTAATGTATGGACGCAAAACCAATGCATCTGAATGGGGTCCAGTTATCAACATAAATCAAAATATCTTCTTTTTAAGTTCTTCGGAAAAAAGAAAGTCATGCAGGTTTGAAATGACAAGAGGATGAATTTTCATTTTTGGGTGAACTATTACTTTAATGTAATAAATCTCTTCAAGATATGTTTTGGGGGGTTCTCATTTTGCTATTGTAGATTTGGACTGGAAGTGGACATTTTGCATCTCTAGGTACAAAATAATGTTGTTGGTGTGAATTTATCCAACTTGTCAACTCGCACATGAGTCACTAAACATAATCGTTAAACAAAATCCTGTTATCCAATATCATTTTTATTAAAAGGAACTGAATGTAAAAAGTAATTTTTACGGACTGAAACTCTATTTGATCTTCTCTCGTACACTAGTGAATGACACAGCCTCAGCTCACTCACGCCACAGGATTATAATCCAGAGACCTGCTAATGGAGGTCAAGAATGTCCAGACACTCTTTATGAGGAGAGAGAATGTGAGCCGTCCCCTCTGTGCCCAGTTTACAGGTGAAAAACAAAATTTCCTTTTCAATACAACATAATCAGAGCACACATAAACAATTAACAATGACTGGATGCGACAACAGAATCAATATCACAAAATGTTTAAAAGACATAACCGGGTGAGCCAAACCCTAACATGTGTTCCTGCGCAACAATGTTTCCTGGCAGATGGCAGACCCACCGCTGGCATCAGTGCATTCTGGTACCCGATTCAGTGAGACAGGTTGTGGGCGGGCCCACAGAGGCATGCGGGATGGGGCTGGAGGTAAGAGGTAAGTGACGGATTTAATTTTTGATTTGGATAGTTCTGTAAGGGCTGGTTAATGATGCCAGAGTAGTTTCTTGTTTCTCAGCTGCCTGAAGAAACTTGTGTGTACAGACAGTCGCAAGATGTCAGTGAGCATCTTTTAGCCGTGTTTGGCTGCCTGTGGTGTTACACCTGACATCTCAGTCCCCTTTTAAAATCTCCTGCTGAGCCTTCATGTAAATTTAAAGCAAGTCCCAGCCTATCACGACACAGCGGGATCTTTCGAAGCGCGTTTCAGCATCCAGCAAGTACACGCGGTAACCCAAGCAACCAAAATTTGGACAACATCTACAATTCAGAGCAGTTGGCACGGTGTTTGGGACCAGATTCTCTACAATAGTTTTGGAAAGACCGGCTTTAAAACTCGATTCACCATTCATCATAAAATTTATTATATCTTGACATGAGCACTCATGAGGAATAAATCTGTTCTCCGACTGTCTTCTCATCTGTAGATGTGGCGTGCGTGGATGCGGATGATGCTCCAGTAGATATGGCTGACTGTTTGAGGTGGGCAGGTGTGATGCCTGAACAGGTGAGGGAGTGTCAGGTGCCATGCAAAAATGAATGCACCTTCACTTCCTGGAGCAGATTCACCCAGTGCCAAGGCTGTAGAAGTTGGCGCACCCGAAACCGATCCTTGATAGGTACAACTCGCATTCACACAGGGTCCAAAATTCATTTTTGGCTGCTCGTTACAAACCATAAAAGAAGTCATATTTAAGTTTACTTTATTCATTTATAAAGCATCTTGACACACAACTCAAGTGCTCAAAGTGCTTGCTTTTAATAAACTTACCTACCAGTTACAATCCATTTTTCTCACATTTGGCACTTGTACAGTGTTCATTTGGCTTCTATATACACATCCAAACTTTCTGTGTTTATCAAAATTGTCTTCATCCATCCATCATCACTTATCCAACTTGCTCTCCCATTTCTCTCGCCTTCACCCGAATTCTCAGGTCGCAGTAAGAAACGCTGGCGTTGTCAGCAGCAGGAGTTGTTTCCTCTCCAGGAGAAAGAAGCGTGCGCCTGTTCTGAATTTTACGCCAAGCCTTGCGGTCCTTGGTCCCCCTGTTTGCTCCCTCCGACAGCAAACCAGGCTGAACATCCTTTCATCCGAGCAGTTTACCAGCAAGGCCAAAAGGCTGTCCAGGACTGGCGAGTTCAAAGAAAGAACAGCGAGTGTGGGCCTGGAAAGCGCTACAGAGCCATCGCCTGTCTGGATCACCAGGGACGACTAGTGGAACCAGATCACTGTAGCAGCTCTGGTGATTTACACTTTTTTATTAATTAACACCGTGTCTGCACCGGGTGGGGACCTGACACATGACCTGTTCTAAGCAGTTTATTGTGGACAAAATTTTTAATTTTAATGTGTTTCTAAGGTCTTTTGTCGTGTCCGTCGCACCAGTCGCGTCTGCTATAGACACGATATTACTGTATTTATGTATAGCTGGTCTTAAGCTAGTATGTACAGTCTTGGAAAAAGTTAGATATTTGGAAGAATGTCAGGAATCAATCAGATTTCGTCCTCCATTTACTGCCAAAATAAATTATATGGGAGTCGAAGGGGGATGAGATCTGTTTGGTTAAATAAAAGAATTGTTAAATCTGGGTTTTCAGAGACTGGGTTATGTTTTATGAACAGTTTAACTATATTAAATTGTATCTATGTTGTTACAGGCTATGAAGAGGAAATGTGTCATGTGCCCTGCTCTACAGACTGTAAGCTGAGCGAGTGGTCTCACTGGTCCACCTGCAGCGCCTCTTGTGGTGGGGGTGTAAAAGTTCGCTCTCAGTGGCTACGAGAAAAACCTTTTAATGGAGGCCGACCCTGCCCGCAACTAGATAACAAAAATCAGGTGAGAACCATATTTTCACAGTTTTCTGCCTTGACTTGCATTTTCATAATTATTTTAAGGAATTATCAAATCTAGATTTATAAACCTAAAAAAATACATTTTAAGATGATTACAAAAACTTGCTGTAAAACTATACATGACCACACATTTCATTTCAATACTGTATATATTTAAAGATTTGCAGATAACTTAAGCAGTAGATGTGACAGAGTGTGTATGAAAACCAGATTAATTATTCATTTGACCTCGCTTTTGGCTGTTCCCTGGGCTGCCCACTTTCAAGCCTTTTCACACTGTTTCTCAATCAGGTTGTGTACTACAGTAAGTCAAGACTGTAGAGAACAGAGGTCTACTGGGACTGAAGCTCTTATCCCTTCAGCTTTTCCTTGTGTTCAACTCTCTTTATTTTACATTCCATCAGGGCAGGTGTAGCAAGAATTAAAGTTTCATGAGTCTGAACTAAAGTCTGCAAGTCTTCAGCTCACTTTCACTCATAGAAATGAAGCAGGAAACCTTACCTACCTGAAGTTCAGGGTGAAAAGTCAGACACTAATGAAAAAACTTTCTCTTGCCATTTTCTTTTCATTTGTTTCTCTTTGCTTACCTGTCCTTTTATACTTATTTCACTTTACTTTATTTTACTTTCCTTTTTTCATTCCTTTCCTTTCTATTTTTTTTCTTTTTTCTTTTATTCTCATTCTTTTCTTTTGTATTCCTTTCTTTATTACATTTTTTCCATTTCTTTCCTGTCCTTTAATCCTTTTGACTTTTTTCTGCTTTTCTCTTTCCTTTGTTCTACTCCCTCTCTTTTGTGGTTGGCCACTGCTTTGAATGTCTACAAAGGCTCAGGTGAGTACCCAAGCGTACCCTTTTGCTTTTGTGAATCCTTGTCTGTGCATTGACATGTTATCTTTTTACTTGCACAAATGCACAAATCTACATATGATTCCATAACTAAACCCAGTTATGTTGTATGTGCTCAGGTGTCTGAGGTACTGCACTGTTACTCTCAATGCAGTCAGTATGTGTGGGATGCAGGCTCCTGGTCCATGTGCATCATAAACCCAACAAACACTAACAACACTATAACGAATACAACAGAAGGACAGCCGGTCTTCGGAAATGGCCTGTGGACCCGCAAAATCCGGTGAGCTCATCGCACCCAGCCCTTAACCTTCATCCCCTAAAGTCATCAAAATAGATCTAGTGAGCGTCACCGCAAAACTATCTCATAAGTCAGCGTTCAAAACAGAGCAGAGGTCACATTACCGCCAAATGGATTCATAGGATGGATGCCGAACTCTGAAAAGAGTAGTGAGGTCATAACTCTGCCCTTCAGATTGAAGTGAGGTCAGAGAGGATGATGGGACACTATGGGAAACATCATCTGAACGTTGAATATTTGGGGGTTGTTTTTTGCTTTCACCATCACAGAGTCATTTTTTCTTTTTCAGCCGAGTTTTAGTCTTGACACTTCTTTTTCTCCGACTGACAGCTGTGTTAAAAGGGATGGACAGAACCCGGATGAGAGTGTGGATGACTCACTGTGCGACCAGGAGGAGCGGCCAATCACAGCTGAGACCTGTCGACTGCCATGCCCCACCCACTGCGTGACATCGGAATGGAGCCAATGGACCAAATGTAGCGTGGTCAGTTAAACTGATGTATAGATAAATATGGCTGATAAATGGATCATTTAATGTCAGGATGGAGGTATGGCCTGTTTATTGCAACATCTATTTGTGTTTCTACAGGACTGTAATGATGGTGATTTAAGGTGGAGGAGCAGAACTGTATTAAGATGGCCAGAAGGAAATCATACCTGTCCTGATCTAAACCAAACTCAACCCTGTAACAATGTGACCTGTCTCAAATACTCATACGTATATTCAGGTAATGCTAAAATAATCTTGCTTACTTTTCTACTTAAAGGTCACCAGGAAATCGAACAGGAAAATTCAAAGTGTTTTACACAGTGTTGCAGTAATTATTTTAAATGATTCATTGGTGCACACCATTATTCTTTTCTTATTAATTTAGACTTGTAATCTTTAATGAAAAACATTAAGCTCCTCACCACCTCTCAACAACAACCACATGACGTAAGCGACAAAAAAAGGACTATACTGACTGTCCAATGGCCAGGCATTTTAAGCCCTCGGCTCTAGGCCCAACTTACAACAAACCAATGAAAAAGGGAAGGGCAAAATCAATCCCCGCCCTATATTTTTTCTAATTTCAAAGCCGTTTCACTTATATATATAAGTCATGATACGGAAAAGAAATCAATCGTAACTTCCATTTCATGGTGACTTTAAACACACTTCACATTTACGAATTCAATTTACTGCTAAAATAGTTCACGACCACATTATAAATTGAGTAAGAAATGTGTGTGGGTCTGTTTTTAGCAGTGTCGCCACAATTATGGTCAGTCCAGAAATATGCAAGACATTTTCTAATATAATTAAGTGTAAGGAATAGAAAAAATCATAACTGAAGTAAAAAATAGATGTCAATAAAATAGTCCCTAATAAGATAAAAATGGTGTGTTTTTTAAAGACTGGAGTAGCTGTCAGATAGGTGAAAATGCTGTATGCGGCAGGGGGATCAAGACTCGACTCCTGAACTGTGTCCGCACTGACAGAAAGCTGGTGGAACTGAGCATGTGCAAAGAGGTGCTCCTTCATCTTTCATTAATAACACCGAGTCACTTCTATCATGAATGCACTTATTTTACCTTCTCTTCTCTTTTCTAGTTGGGTCCTTCACGTGGAAAGCTGTCTTCCCCGTGTGAGGTGGGCTGTCCTGTAAATTGCCTGCTCACAGACTGGTCCACCTGGTCAGAATGTTCGCACACCTGTGGAAGCCAAAGTATGATTATTGTCTAATAATTATTATATTTCCATTCGATTCCGTGGAGAAAGATCAAGACAAAAAAATAGTAATTCCTAGCTCGCTTACTCCCTCGGGCCTAAATCACTTTAACATTTTGGTCACTCCTTAAGTTTATCGCTATGTGATTTCCTTATTAGTTATTGACCTTTAGATTAAAATCATCTGTCTGTTCGCTTACAAAAGTCACAGCACACCTCTCCACAACAAGCCCCATGATGTCAAGTTAAGTTTAATACCTTGTATTAAGCGTATCATACAAATCCCTAACCCTGCGTGCAAGTAATAATAGCAGGCAAGCATCACTAATAAGATGTCCCATAAAAATTAATCTAGTGTCTTTGAGAAGATAACACCCACTTGTGAGCTCTGTCATGCTTCTTGGAGCCCCGTCTCTCTTTCCAGCTATTGTTAGGGCTTTAATTAAAAGCTTTAATCAGTCCCATTTATCTCAATTCAAGGCCCATGAGTAAACTGTTCCCTGAGCTCGTATTAAGCCTAACCATGCGAACAAAGCTCGTATCTTAGATCCTGATCCAGTGTGTATACTTTTGCATCTGCATATGCCAATGTTTGTGTATGCGTGTGAATTTTCCAGGTCAGATGACACGCACCCGGATCGTTTTACAGTCTGCTGGAGAGGGAGGGCGCCCGTGTCCATCTCAGCTCTCGCAGACTCGCTCGTGTCCCATCAGGCCCTGCTACAGCTGGAGGCTGGGGGACTGGAGTCCATGCAGGGTGGAGGTATTGATTCAGCCTTTTAGATAGAAAAACAGCCTTTACACTTCAGGGACGTTTAGATGAGAAATAAACATCAATCTTAAAATGTCTTTATCCCTCTGTCTTTCACTCCAGGGCGCTGACTGTGGTGAGGGTGTAAGTCGGAGGGAAATGTCCTGCGTGGTGCACTGGGGTTCTCTCTCAGGTCCTCCTCAGCCTGTCCCTGTAGAAGACCAGTGGTGTGCGGTACATTCCCAGAGTAAAATCAGTGAGATTGAGTTACAGCAGCCCTGCACGATCCCTTGTCCAGGTTTGCACCTGCAACACATTTCTACACAATATCTTGACAATATGGCAATTATACGAAAAAATGTCACATTATTCTATTCTTGATGAAGATATTAAATATAATTAAGGATATAGTGGTTTAATAGTGATGAATCAGCAGCTTTGTTCAGCACACTTGTTTTTTAATAGCTCCCTGTGATTGTTCTTTTCCATCACGTACGTCAGGTGAATGTCACTTGAGCCAATGGTCAACGTGGAGTTCATGTCAGCTGCTGTGTTTGGATGGCCTGAGTTTTGAGACTTGGGGTCGACAGGCTCGTTCTAGAGCCGTGGTCACGCAGGTGGCTGAGAACCAAGATACATGTCCCAGTCAGGTTTATGAGACACAGCCATGCCAAGGTATGAAAAGAAGCCGATAGAGAGATATCAAATATCTGGGCTTAGGTTTTCCATACCTAGGAAAGGCTTACATTTTGGAAAAGCAATGGAAAAGTGATTTCTGTAATAAATCAAAATTTTGTAATTAGGATTAACAATGAAAATAGCTCTTTGAAAATTCAACATCTAGAAATGTTTTCATATGAAATCATATCCAATAGTGTTCAGAAAAGACAAAAGAGTAATGGAAATGCATAAGTCAAGGCTTGAGAACCATGCACACATTCACAAAAAGCATTGCCAAACTTCAGAAACATACAATTTTGGGTTGAAAGCTTCCTTTTGTCACGAGTGTACCTTTCCTTTGCAACACCTGCTTTTAGTGGGTTTGTTGACAGGTATTTGTGAAGTAACAATTCTCCAGATCTAAAATATGGAGAGCAGAGTGAACCTTTCTCTCTCTTCACCTTCACAGTTGCACAGCTGTTGTTTTGCAGACCTTATTTTCTGTCTGTCTGCCTGAGAAAATAGCTTCAAGACTGAGAACTGAAAGACAAGCTTTGTTTGGCCTCTAAACACCAAATGCATTGTAGCGTATATGTGTGTGTCTCCAGGTGGGACCTGTCTCACTTATGAATGGATGACTGGTGACTGGAGGCACAACCGCAGACTGGTGTGGTGTCAGCGTTCGGATGGAGTTAATGTCACAGGTCATTTAGATTTTACCATTAACAAACATGCACAAGTCCAGTTGCTTTATTGTTAAAATGATCTTATAATAAAGCAACAATTTATTATTGTGTGAAGATGTATTGAGCAACACATAGCGGTGTTACTACGGTCATTGTAAAAGACGAGAATAAAAAAGCTTGTTCACTATTCAATCTTTCTCTACATTAGGAGGCTGCATCTCCCAAAACAGGCCCTCTGCTGTGAGACAATGTCATCCTCCATGTACCAAACCATTCTCTTTCTGCACACAGGTAACATTTAGGGAACATATGGATACATGCTCTTAATCATTATTGCACAAATTCATTACGAACATAGAAGGTCATATTATTTTGACCTAAAAATCATAAGATAAAAACAACAAGGTAACTTGCTGAACGGAATGGATTTAACATTTGAAAGTCTTCTCGTATTAAAATGAGCCATGGCGGACAGTTACCTGTGTTATCAGCTGACTAAATACAATATAGGCTACATCTGTTTGTCACAGTAAGTGAGAAAATATGTTCATTATCGCATGTACAACACTGCGCATTTCACAGTCTGAGCCATGAACACTAGAGTTTCTGTTTTTCAGAGTGGAGTTTGTGGTTGTGAGAAAGGTTTCACAGTGGTCATGACCTCTCAAGGTTTCCTGGATTACTGCACCAGAACTCCAGGGTTGGATCTAAAGAAAGCAGATGTGAAGAGGAGTGCGAGGCATCCTAGACCAGAACATGCTCGAAACAAGAACCAAATCAATGATTGGGCACTGCATCCCCTTGGACCAGGTACTACAGCAACCATGTGCTCTACTATCAGAATGATTGTTTGATTGATGCCTACTAGTCAAAAACTCGACCTCCCACATCATAATGGCAGTCTTTAGCAACACGGATTTGGCCTTGATTTGATTCTAAGTAAGAAAGAAAACTGACCTTCGTTTGCATAATTCTAAACAGGCACTGCTATTTGTGTCTCCTTATTGTGATTGACAGATGGGCGTGTAAAGCTGTGGGTTTATGGGCTGATGGCTGCTGGGTTCGTCCTGATTCTCCTCCTCATTCTTATGTCCTTCCTCTTGTGGTAAGCTTTCATTTACCTGATACAAAACAGATGGTATGATATGTACGATAAATGAGTTATATTAGCTAGTTCACAGATTTAATGACTAGTAGGCCTTCACGTATCATTCCTACTTCGTAGACTATGTTTTTGCTTGATTTGATACTTGTTACAAAATGTTTAATCCTTCCTCATTTGCAAGTTTGCAAGGATAAAATCTGTAAAACCACTGATTTAAATAGCTATGTTATGCCCTCTAGTGGTTAAACCTGAGACAACCTGTGCTGTGTGTGTCTCAGCTTGTGTTGTTGATTCGTTCTCACTTTTTTTGTGTGTTTCAGTAAAGACACAGAGGGCAGTCCCAGCAATTGTCCTCAGAAGGCAATGTCTCTGGCATATGATGGTGATGTGGATATGTGAACTCTAGCTAACTCTACCTAAGCTATCTCAAATCGGTCTGACACCGTTTAGTCCACAACATGGATGTTTACAGCACACAGGCAGAGCCAGACAGAGATGGTGATGATGTTTAAACACAGCAGAAAGAACCTTGGGAATGTTGAGAATGCGCGTTTAGGACAATTTCATGTAACTAAAATGAAATGTGTCATGCGTCTGTTGTGTGTATGTGTGCATTTATGAGAGTGAGCGGACCTGTGTGCAGATGTTTGTTATATGCTGTATATGTGTCTTGATGTGTAATGCTATTACAGTTATGGGCCCAAATGAAATTTACTGTACATCTGCAGAAATTTCTCCCTTTATTGTTAGTCTTACGATTATGGCTAATTTTGTTTCACCACTAAGACTGTAAACTCTTTTCAAATCTGTTTAGACACATTCCATACAATTTGACACGCTTGTCCTGTACATGTTTATGATCTCTAAAAGGGGGTTTCAGTGATGCACTATGTTAGTGCCAGATTAAGTGGCATATTTATTTATTTGTTTTAAAACTATCTTAGCATTTGAATAACCCTTGACCAGCCATGAAGTGTTGAAAACTTTTATACCCCTGATAAGAAGTTGAAAGAATGCTTGTGACATGCTCTTTTTTTAAGTGTACGCTGTAAATATTTTCTATGTGTCTTTGAGCGCTTTATAAATAAATGTAAATCTTTGAAAAAGGCAGAGAATGTCATCTTTTTGATGCTTGAGTTGTAAGAGAAACCTCAACCTGGCAACCGCAGCTGTTTTAAAAATGTACTGTTTGGATGTGAGTTAAACATGCTTGGTGCTTTAAATGTTTGTCGTGATTTTACTGTGGGGCTCTTTAACTTTCCTCAGTTTTCACAGTTCTTGAACAGTTCTGCTGTCATTTCTTATCAGTATCAATACACCGGGCCAACTTTCATGACCCAAGTCCAGATTGTCATAGTCCTCTCATGAATTGTGATTATTATGCACATTAGCAACAGCAGATGAGATCAAATGTGGAAAACGCAGGTGTGATGAAACTGCATGAATACATACGAGCCAGTAGGTGGCAGTATGACACAATTAGATAAGTGGTTTGTGTATGGTAGGTTGATTAAATTCATTGTGTTTTTGGAAAGGATCTGGGTTTTTAACATTCTGGAGATTTAACTGCACAAGATTTTGTTTCGCACAAGTAGTAGTCCACATTACTGGTTACCACATTCAAAGTCTTCAGAAGCAATGTATTAACTAAAATGACAGGCAATGGCATTTTAACGTTTTATTAACTGGAATTTCACATGAAAACTTTGAGTTTCATATCTTTGAGTTTGGAGACATTGACATTCTTCAAAATTAGTTTTCCTGTAGGTCAGATGGCGTATCGTGTTAGTAATGCAAAGGTTTGATCCAAGAGAATACTCAAATGATTAATAAAATGTATTGATTGAATGCACTGCACTTTTGATAAATTCATCTGCCGAATACATACATGTAAAACATCTAGCCTGTGTAGTTTTATAGAAGAAATTTTGTTCCTTCTAAACAGATCTAGAAAAACACATTGGTCTGGCTAGGCCCTTGGAGTGTGAGCCCATATGAGAAACATCGTTTTAGCACTCGCATGCTGTTAAGACTTAAATGTTGCCACAAATGGATGACGGTAAATTAAATCAGCAAATTGATTTGATTTGAAGTTGTGGATTGACGTCAGGTGTTTAAGTGAGTTTTCTTCACAGCGTGCCTTGCGTCAGGTCACAGATAAGACTTTCCAACAGCCCAGATTTCGAAATTGGATTCATTGATTTATGAGAGGAGGTAAACGACTCTTTACTTCTCTCAAAGGGAAATACTGTAGGTTATTTGGACCTTGAATTATTTTCTGTCTAGCTAAATTCAGCCAGAGATCATCAAATTACCCATTATTGGCAAATGGGTGGCCCACCACAGCAGTCCTTTTGCATCAAAATGTATTTTGTCTCTCACAATTTTCACTTAACATAGAGAGACGACATTCATTTTATGACTGTCGGAATGTCCATTTCTCCACATCTGGATAACAGGATAGTGTTGGTAATTTACAATTATAATTTACCTTTCAAACAAACAGAAGACCTCTCCACATTCTCCTCCTCTCTCGTATCTTCTCCCTCCTCCTTCTCATCGCTATCAGTGGAGAAGTGCATTAGAGAACTCTCGTTCTCGCTCGTGTCTCTGTGTGCCTTATCAGATGAGATAAGAATGAGTGCTGAAGTTCTAATAGGGTTCCAGTCTAGCGGGATTCTTCTCACGTGCACTGGAAACAACAAACACATACATCACTGCGCCGGCACATCAGCTCCACAACAAAACAAAACCAGCAGTGACTAACTCAAACACATTCTATAATCAAGATCCCAGTTTAACGGAAAAACCTGAACATGTCCACATTTTGTACATTTAAAAGCATAGATCAACCATTAATGAAATTAAGTCCTCATTTAATCAATCTCTTGTCATTTCAAAGCTGTATTGTTTTCTTTTTTTGTGTGTAGATACAGAAAATTAGGTATTTTTTAAGGATGTTTACAGAATTTTTTTCAGTAAACGAACATGATCAATGACCAGAAAGCACTATTAAAGTATGCAACTTGTCAATTCATAGCTTATGTTTGGTTATTTAAGTCTATTGAAATAAATCTATGAAAAAAGAAAACAATCTCTAAACATTTTACTCTAATATCTTTAATGTATAACTTTCTTCTGTTGAGCAAAGAAGATATTTCGAGAAATGTTTCAGGGGTTCATACACCGGAAGTCAATAGTGGCCAATTTTGTTTGGTTAAAAACATTATCAAAATATCTTCTTTTGTGTTCTGCAGAAGAAAGGAAGTCATACAGATTTGGATTGACGTGTGGGTGAGTAAACGATGAAATAATCTTCATTTTGGGTGAACTGACCCTTTAAATTGTTACTCTCTTCCCTATGCACGTTTTATCTTTTTGCACCTCTAAATGTTAAAAGCTATGATATATTTTTTGTGTTTGATTTCTAAACTCTCCTTTATTTTCCATTATTCAGACACAGTCCCGCTCCGAAGACCTGCCACTGTGACAAGGTTAGTCAGATTAATCAAACAGTCATGTTTTGGTTTCATCACAGGGCTACAGTGTTACACGTCAAGAGAATCAATCTATGACTGCTGTAGTTGTTTCTACATATCAAGCTGGGATAATAGACAGTATTATCATTATTATGAGTATTAAAAACATTGACACATTTCACCATTACATTTCGACCAGAATTATGTTTTCACTGCAAAAGTGCACAAACATGAAAAGCAGTCTGGCTCTAAAGGAGCTTTGCAAAGCACTATCTAGAGGGCAGCTAACCCTCCAAATATTAGTAAACCATTATAACACATAAACGCTGAGTGGAAGGCCAATAATGAGAGAGAGATAAAAGAAAGTGGCAGAGCGAAGAAAAAAAGGAGTGTAGGAGGAGATAACTCCCTTCTCTTCATTACTCCCTTCTCTCTTCCATTAAAAGCTTTTCCTGCCCCTGGCTGAAGACTCTGGAGAGAAAGCGTAATTGTGTATGGGAAATTAAGTCTGCGACTTGCTACACTATTTAAAATACTGAGTCCCCAAGGGTAAGAAAGCCTGCTATATCATGACACACTCATTTTATCTTTAACACGTGCGCTGGTTCGCACGCACACTCTAGCGCCGCATAAGCCGCAGCGTAACAACAACAGCAGACTCAATGGCACATCATGAAAACAGAATCCGTGACAGTGATTCAGCTTTAAATAAAATACATTTCTGAGTTGCTATTTTATGCAAATCAGGGACAAAATCGATGTGTAAGGCAAACTGCATATTTATCCATCTTATAGACACAACCTGACACTTTACTAGCGCTGTTCAATATCACTTCCATTGTGAACAAGGCCCTCGCACAACTGTATTCTCAAAACGCAGAGAGTTTTATTCCTAGATGAACCACCATTATACCGAAGTTTGACTGCTTCAACCCCAGGCTAGGCCCTTGGTGGGCTGATTTCAAAACAAAGCCAGTAAGTCTGAAGCAGAAGTGCATCATGAACATTTTTCTGCAGCCGTCTAACTCATGATGCATGAAGAGGAAAGCTTTTATCTTGATGACGGATTGCTTTAAAACTGCTGCGTTTTCCCCCCCAATCAAATCTCGCATTTGTTCTCTCTTGTAATTTTAATCAGTTCGTTTGGCAGAGTGCCAGCGCCAACGTTTTCCCTCGGGATCAATAATTGTATTGATGAGGGTCCGATAGAGGCCGGTCAAGCAACCTGTCTGCACAGGGCTGCATCGATTTCATTTTCTGCAATCCATTCGAATCAGGTGGCTACCAAACGCCATTGTGTTTCACCTCGCGTTGGACAGGCATTATCAATCAAACACAGAGAAAGGCCTGTCCGATCAGGGCAGAGTTATGGGCAGTCGGACTGTCTCAGGGACGTTGTTCCCGGCCTGTGCTCTTGAGAGACGAGGTTTACCGTGGAATACTTTACACAAACCGTGACAGGTTGTGGTGGTTGGCCATTGGCAGAAGTGTTCATCCTTATGATGCTGGACTTATGACACATGTTCTGTAAAGGTTTCAATATTTTTGGTTTCGCATGGCAATGTGGAAACTCTACCTCCTAAACCCTTCTCAAGTGATTTAATGAAAAGTGTTTGGATGGATGTGTCTATTGATGCTTTTTGTGAAAATGTTGACCTAGTACAGGCCATAAAAAGGTACTTTAAATTAAAATGTTGTGTTGTACCACATTTCTTTTTGGTACATTTTGAAAGACTTTTATTAGATGTTTTGGTACTTTTATTATTATTACATTACATTACATTACATTATATTATATTATATTATATTATATTATATTATATAAAAATGTATTGTATTGTATTGTATTATATCATATTATAATTAACAATGTAACGCACACACTTAAAGCTTCTAAGGATTTATTTCAACAAAGTACTTTCCTAAATATCATTTTCTTTGCATTACACATCTATTTTTTAGACCGGTGAACATGATAAAGCTGTCTGCTGACCCTTGTTAATGGATGTTCTGCGGTATCACAGCCCATAGGCAGCAGAGGGAACTCTGAAACAGCACTCATTACTTCGTGAAGTGTTTCACATATAAAATTTATCGCTGGGCTGCCTCTTTGTCAATATCACCTGTCAATGTGAATGTCAGGACGAGGCATGAGAATCCATTAGACATGGTGGCAGCGGCCTGACCTGTGGCATTGCATTCAGTCACTGTAGCCTGGTGTCATTTCTTTTAGGTTTCCAAAGAGATATTCAGAATGGAGTGTTAACCTTGGATCATAAAACACAAGAAAATGCCACGGGCCATTTTGACAGAATTCGTATCGGCCACTGATAAAACTCCGTAGACACGTGTAGCTGTAAACTGGGGGTTTGGGTGATTTTTTTACAAATCAAATGGATATTTTGAGTGTATAAAAACACACTTAAGGCTGAATTTCAACCTTTCAGGCATAAGTCTGTTTCATATTTTACCACTAAATCAAAAGACTTCAATCAAGATAATATAATATTTTTAAATAAAATGTATTTTTTTATTATTCTTATGAATGTTATACATTATGTGGGCTGTAGCCTAAACTTAATTAAAGGACTTAATGACTATAGACTAAAGAGGGAGGGAGAGAGAGACAGAGGGAGAGAGAGGAGAGCGAGAGAGAGAGAGAGAGAGAGAGAGAGGGAGAGAATAGGTTCCTAATCCCATGCCGGATTGATCTTCTAGCTTGTGGTGTTGGGAGTTCTGTAATTATGTCTGAACTGAGTCCTTGACCCACTTTTGCTGTCTTATCTCTCTCCCTCTTTCTTCGCTTTCTCTCTCTCTTTCACTCATCACTCTGCATGTCTTTCTTTCTGTATTGCTCTCCAAACTCCTAAGAAGTGTATGGGGGTGAAAAACGAGTATGTAGATGCTGTTATGCGAGACAGAGATGGCCGAGTGCCCGGGGTATTTAAACAAAGGGAGCTCGCTCCAGCGGGAAGAATTAGTCTCCTGCACTCTCTCAACACTACATTTGGCACCTGAGGCCTGGCAAAGGACCTCATCACCCCCCAACACAATCCAGACAATTCAGCAAGGCATCTGCGATCCGCTCAGTAATGTGGGACTTCAACCATAAGTAGCTGCGGGCAACCGTTGGCCATATAATATTTCATTTGATCCATTTCTTCTCGGAGATGCGAGTCGATAGTCTTGCTGGAGGCAATGTTTGGTAAAGATGTTGTTCTTTTAATATTACGCAGCAAATGTGCCGAGACTCAGATTCAGCTTATTCTCATTCCAGTCTGACCAGGCTGACTGAAGGGGTAAAATAACTGGGTTTAGCTGCTCTGTGTTCACTTAATTTCACGTGTCATACTGTATAATCTTTAAGTCAATAGAAAGTTCAGAGCGTCAAGATTTTATTTTTTAAAGATAGAAGAAAAAGAATATGCCTAAATTAGCCAATTTTCTAAATCTTATTTTTATCAATTTCAATGACAAGCTTTTTCACAGAATTGCCTAAATATTTCTATTTTTATCATTTTGATTATTCTCATGAAAAATAGAGTAATACAATAATGTTTTACATTTAAATCTTAGGGACGTTACTAATATGTCATTGTTTTCTTGGTGGGGGCATATAACACAATTCAGTAGTATTAACCTACTACAATAGGCTTTGATTTCTGTAAACAAAAATCATTTTTCTTATCTCTCTTTTAAATTTGGAATGAAATATGATCTGAACCTGTTCTTGATAGGTTTCATGACATTCGCCCATAAACAAGTTATTCGGTTATGTATAATACATTTTTTTTCCTTAGACCATTTTAACTGATTCAGCAGAGTTTCAGCATTCCGGTTGCCAAGGTAATCAACAGGCGAAGTCTGCGTAGCTCCAGAAGCCATACATCACTGTCACCTCTCCGCTCCTTTCCGAAGTACTACCGCGGATCTGCAACCAGGATGCTAATCACATCCACGTCCCCACACATCCTAAAAAGATAGTGATGGATGCAGTTAGCATTCGATATCTCTTAGACACAAAGCTGCAGTTGAGAGCTGGTGTCTATGCAATTTTTTTCAGGCACAATACGGTAGGAGGGAATTTTAAGGTGGGTTAGTTTCTTATGATACCAGATAACAAATATATCTTAAATAGTATGTTATACACAGTTCTTCAGCAGGCTTAAACTACTGCAATACGTGAAATAGCCCCAAGAAGTATATGTGGCTCATTTTTTTGATTTACAGTATCTGTATTTGTATTCTGCGATCGATCAACCAGTGAATATTCTTGACTGGCTTTAAGGCTACACCCCTTCAGCTCTTTGAGAATGTGATAATGTCTTATCTATAAATCTCATCAAACTCCACACAACATTAATGAATCCGCTTATTTGAGTTATCTATGGGGGAATTCCCCCTAATTTCAGGCCCAGTGCACTATAAAAAAGAGTGCGTACTGAACAGCATTGGTTGAAAACAAACACCATATATTCTCCTCAGTGTGTACATTGACAACACCATTTATTTTCTTCTGATAATACGGGTGCGGAGGGTGTGAGTCCCATTTTGCAGGCGTCATGCAAAATTCCTTTGCTGAGAAGAAGCAACTTGGAGTGCAAGTCACCCTGGATAAAGATTTATTTATTTTTTCATTTTAGTGACCGTTACACTTTAAAAAAATGTTCTCCACAGTGATGCCACATAAGGACTATTTACTGTTTTAATGAATATATATCTTTCTTACTTCTAATAATATAAAGAAGTGGGGATGCACAATAAATGATCTGCCATATCGGTATCAGCCGATAAATGGTAATTTTTATTATAAAATTTTGGCTGATAAATTATGAATAATTTTCTGTGGTCAAACCACTTAAGCTGCACGCTGCTCACAGTTAAAACCCAACACCTCATCATCCCCTTACTATTATTACCAAAAGTGTTGATGTAGGTACAATTAAAGCGAACAATAGCATAATGTTTAAAGCCGAATGCTTTCTTTCTTGAGACCTGTGAGACTCGTAGCTATCAAGAACACTTTTCTGGGTTGCTCTGGAAGAATACATTTGTTTATTTAATACACATTATAGAAAATTTTAAAAGTTAAAGGATCTTTAACTAGGTAAAGTAAGCTTGGTACATGATTTTTAGGGAGGGAGAATTATTGGTTACTTTGTTTTCTGCAGTGAGTTGTTTCAAATAAAAGATGTTGTTCTCTTTTTGCCGTTTGTTTCATCCATCCATCCATCCATTTTCTTCCGCTTATCCGGGGCCGGGTCACGGGGGCAGCAATCTAAGCAGGGATGCCCAGACTTCCCTCTCCCTAGACACTTCCTCCAGCTCTTCCGGGGGGACACCGAGGCGTTCCCAGGCCAGCCGGGAGACACAGTCTCTCCAGCGTGTCCTAGGTCTTCCCCGGGGTCTTCTCCCGTAGGGACATGCCTGGAACACCTTCCCGGGAAGGCGTCCAGGGGGCATCCGGAAAAGATGCCCGAGCCACCTCAGCTGGCCCCTCTCGATGTGGAGGAGCAGCGGATCTACTCTGAGCTCCTCCCGAGTGACCGAGCTTCTCACCCTATCTCTAAGGGATTGCCCAGCCACCCTGCGGAGAAAGCTCATTTCGGCCGCCTGTATCCGGGGTCTTGTCCTTTCGGTCATGACCCACAGCTCATGACCATAGGTGAGAGTAGGAACGTAGATTGACCGGTAAATCGAGAGCTGAGCCGCCTTCTTCACCACGACAGACCGGTACAGCGACCGCATTACTGCAGAAGCTGCACCGATCCGTCTGTCAATCTCCCGTTCCATCCTTCCCTCACTCGTGAACAAGACCCCCAGATACTTGAACTCCTCCACTTGAGGCAGGGACTCTCCACCTACCTGAAGTGGGCAAGCCACCCTTTTCCGACTGAGAACCATGGCCTCAGATTTGGAGGTGCTGATTCTCATACCAGCCGCTTCACACTCGGCTGCAAACCGTCCCAGTGCATGTTGAAGGTCCTGGTCTGATGGGGCCAGCATGACGACATCATTCGCAAAGAGCAGAGATGAAATCATGTGGTCCCCAAACCCGACGCCCTCCGGCCCCTGGCTGCGCCTAGAAATTCTGTCCATGAAAATTATGAACAGAACCGGCGACAAAGGGCAGCCCTGCCGGAGTCCAACATGCACCGGAAACAAGTCTGACTTACTGCCGGCAATGCGAACCAAGCTCCTGCTCCGGTCGTACAGGGACCGGATAGCCCTTAGCAAAGGGTCCCGAATCCCATACTCCCGGAGCACCCTCCACAAGATGCCGCGAGGGACACAGTCGAATGCCTTCTCCAAATCCACAAAACACATGTGGATTGGTTGGGCAAACTCCCATGAACCCTCCAGCACCCTGGAGAGGGTATAGAGCTGGTCCAGTGTTCCACGACCGGGACGAAAACCACATTGTTCCTCCTAGATCCGAGGTTCTACAATTGGTCGGATTCTCATCTCCAGTACCCTGGCATAGACTTTCCCGGGGAGGCTGAGAAGTGTGATCCCCGATAGTTGGAGCACACCCTCCGGTCCCCGTCCTTAAAAAGAGGGACCACCACCCCGGTCTGCCAGTCCAAGGGCACTGTCCCCGACCGTCACGCGGTGCTGTAGAGGCGTGTCAGCCAAGACAGCCCCACAACATCCAGAGACTTGAGGTACTCAGGGCGGATCTCATCCACCCCGGTGCCCTGCCGCCGAGGAGTTTCTTGACCACCTCGGTGACTTCAGCCCGGGTGATGGACGAGTCCGCCTCCGAGCCCTCAGCCTCTGCCTCCTCAATGGAGGACGTGACGGCGGGGTTGAGGAGATCCTCGAAGTATTCCTTCCACCGCCCGATGATATCCCCGGTCGAGGTCAACAGCTGCCCCCCTCCACTGTAAACAGCGTTGGTAGGGCACTGCTTCCCCCTCCTGAGGCGCCGGACGGTTTGCCAGAATCTCTTCGAGGCCGACCGATAGTCTTTCTCAATGGCCTCACCAAACTCCTCCCAGGCCCGAGTTTTTGCCTCCCCAACCACCCGGGCTGCAGTCCGCTTGGCCTGTCGGTACCTGTCAGCTGCCTCGGGAGTCCCACAAGCCAGCCAGGCCCGATAGGACTCCTTCTTCAGCTTGACGGCATCCCTTACTTCCGGTGTCCACCACCGGTTCGGGGATTGCCGCCTCGACAGGCACCGGAGACCTTACGGCCACAGCTCCGAGTGGCCGCGTTGACAATGGAGGTGGAGAACATGGTCCACTTTGACTCAATATCTCCAGACTCCCTCGGGATCTGGTCGAAGCTCTGCCGGAGGTGGAAGTTGAAGATCTCTCTGACAGTGGATTCGGCCAAACGTTCCCAACAGACCCTCACAGTACGTTTGGGTCTGCCAAGTCTGTCCAGCTTCCTCCCCCGCCATCGGATCCAACTCACCACCAGGTGGTGATCAGTTGACAGCTCTGCCCCTCTCTTCACCCGAGTGTCCAAGACATACGGACGTAGGTCAGATGAAACAACCACAAAGTCAATCATCGACCTCCGGCCAAGGGTGTCCTGGTGCCATGTGCACTGGTGGACACCCTTATGCTTGAAAATGGTCTTCGTTATGGCCAAGCTGTAACTAGCACAGAAGTCCAATAACTGAACACCATCCGGGTTCAGATCAGGGGGGCCATTCCTCCCAATCACGCCCCTCCAGGTGTCACTGTCGTTGCCCACGTGGGCGTTGAAGTCCCCCAGCAGAACGACGGAGTTCGCAGTCGGGGCGCTTTCCAGCACCCCTCCCAGAGTCTCCAAGAAGGCCGGGTACTCTACACTGCCGTTTGGCCCATAGGCGCACACGACAGTGAGAGACCTATCCCCGACCGAAGGCACAGGGAAGCGACCCTCTCGTTCACCGGGGTAAACTCCAACACATGGCGGCTGAGCTGGGGGGCTATAAGCAAACCCACACCAGCCCGCCGCCTTCACCATGGGCGCCTCCAGAGTGGTGAAGAGTCCATCCTCCCTCGAAGAGTGTGGTTCCAGAGCCCAAGCTGTGCGTAGAGGTGATCCCGACTATCTCTAGTCGGAATCTCTGAACCTCACGCACAATCTCAGGCTCCTTCCCCGTCAGAGAGGTGACGTTCCATGTCCCTAGAGCTAGATTCCGCGTCCAGGGATCGGGTTGTCGAGGCCCCCGCCTTCGACTGCCGCCCGATCCACTTTGCACCGGCCCCTTACGGTCCCTCCTGCAGGTGGTGGGTCCACGGGAGGGTGGGGCCCGACCACCAGGCGCTCGCATACGAGCCCCAACCCCGGGCCTGGCTCCAGGGTGGGGCCCCGGCTGCGCCATGCCGGGCGACGTCATGGTCCTCCAAATTTTTGGCTTCATAAGGGATTTTGAACCGCTCTTAGTCTGACCCGTCGCCTAGGACCTGTTTGCCTTGGGAGACCCTACCAGGGGCATATAGCCCCAGACAACATAGCTCCTAGGGTCTTTCGGGTACTCAAACCCCTCCACCACGGTAAGGTGGCAGGTCAAGGAGGGACCTTTTGTTTCAGTCTCAGAAAATTGTTTATGAGTATATCAGTCAATATATAGATTATCAGCTTCCAGTGTTAAAGACTTATCGGTTATTGTTATGTGCCAAAATTTACATATTGGTACATTTACCCTTTAAAGAACCCTTTTCCACTGACATGGAAAAGTTCTTTAGATGTTTATTTGTTCTTTAGGAACGATTCAGCTGTTTAATTGTTTCTATGGCATCGTGAAGCACCTTTTTAAAGAATCTCTACCCTTAACTCCCCTCTGGAATCTCTTAACCTACCCTGCCAACCTTTTCTGTCTTAAATTTCTTAAAGTAATTTTATAGATTTTTAAAGAAAATCTATACATGGATAGCTTCAGTAAATAGACATTATACACTTTATTGTCTCTTGGGTATTATTTAACTGTATTGTAAATAGATTATAAAAAGCAGAAAATGATTAAATGTCAAATCCTTCATAATTCATAATAAAAGATTATTTCATCATACTTTTATCACAGTGGCAGTATTTTATTGACCAGGAAAGTGTCTGATACATCAGAGTTGGCCATTTCTGGAAATATTTTTCAACTTTATTAAATAATTATTATTATTGAGCTTCTTGTCAAATGACATTGCAATTCTAAATCAATCAGAGCATCAAGAAAATGCCACTTAATTAATCTTTTCGCTTCATTAGCTTTCCCGATCATAATTAAATGATTAGTAGATATGAACTTTATATTCAAGAGTTCCACTCATGCATTTATTCCCGCTGACAATTAAAACTCAACAGCGATCTCATGTGATTGAAGGGTGATTGAGAACAAGCCCTCAAGTGCTTTCCCAGAAAATACTAGATGAAATTGGTAGGCGTGAGCGTGTGGACATTTGCATGAGGGGCTGCAACTGTCTATCCATATTTTTCAGACATTTCTGATGTTGCTCAGGCAGGAAACCTCATGTGCCTTTTACTTTGAGAAGTCCTCTGCTTCTGTTTTCTCCACAGGGAAATCCGGAGCGTTTCTCAGGCCTCTCACAGGGCTTCACACGCATCACTTGATGCCCTCCAGCCGTAGAGTCTTAATGTCACGGGAAAATTAAAAAACTTCTACCTTTGCCAAGGCCTGAATCTTAATATAGACCCTTACTAAATCCAAAACACAGGAGATCATCATGACTAGGTGACAGGGTCAGTAAGTACTGATTAAAATTGAGGTCGATAAAAGGTGGCCTTTGAAAAAAGAGTTACGAACAAGCACAAAAGTCTTTTGAGGCTTCAACACACAAAAGCTTATGGCTGGTTTTATGTGAAGGATGTGGTTTAGCTCTTATTTGCTTTTTATAAATGCACATTCAAACCAATAATAATTGGTCAGGTCAGGTTTATGACATGCTATTGACAATTTTGCAGCCATTCCTGATCATGTTGTTAAAAAAGCATTTTAACATCTTCCCTGCTTTGGCAGATATTGGATGAGGTTTGTATGTTTGGCTCAAGGCCTTGATAGAAAAATACCCAATTTAAACATTTACACCAGACAAACTAGACGTTTGTTGTGACACTGTCAATACCAATACTGGTAAGCATAGATCAAACGTTTTAGCGTAATGATTTCCTGTGACGGCGGATCACTGCAACAATTCCGACTGAAATTGTTTTCCAATGAGAAAAAAGTGTTACCGAATTTGTATGAAAATGTAAGGAAAGTGTGTCACTATTCTTCTAGAAATATAAAATTGCCAATTTGTCATACACAAAAATGATAGCTAATTAAAATCGTTAAATTATGTTTTATATAACGTTAAAGTTGTGTCTTTTTTCAAACAGTCACACTTGTGATAACCACGAGAAGCCATCTCTCGTTTACATGTGTTTTATAGTCAATAAAACTAGTAAGGCTACTGTTTCCTTTAATACTAAACATAGTAAAATCACGGTGAAAAGCGATTCATGACCTAAAATTAGCCTCGTGTGTCTGAGTGGCTTTTACCTCAGATTGTAGTGACAGATCACACGGCGGCTTGTGGAGTTTAACCGCTTTTTTACGTGCTTCCTCCTTCACCAGCTCATGAAAACACGCGTGTCTGCTCAGTGATTTCTCATTCCGAAAACACAAATTTAGATACAAGTACAAAACGAGCTTTAAACCGAGCTGTCAGCTACGGAGATGAAAGGGAGTTAATCGTCGGAAGCCTGTCAAACCGTTGACATTCCAGCGCGTGTGTGTTATCTGCACAGCGCGCGCTGCTGGAAGCGCGGGAGGCGCGCGCGTATGCTGACCGAATCGCCGCCTGGCGCTTCCCGCTTTTCTGTCCTTTCTTCTGACAAGCGTTGAGGGAGAGAGAGGGAGAACAGAGAGATTTTCTATTTCTTATAGAGAAATATGGGAAATTTATTGGGAAGCGAAGACAGACAATGTGGTTTTGTATGTCTGTACATTTTTCTCTGATGCTTTATCGCCAGACCTGATTTTCATTAACTTTTCTTTAAGCTATGAGTGTGTTGGGAGTTTGGCAATATATTTCTCTCAATTAAAAAAAAAAACGTATGTTTTCACAAGCTTTTGTGCTTTTGTCGATAATTACTTGTTTTTTGAATCCATGGGCCTGACAGAAGTCTTTGAAATATCTCTGTGCAGACGGGCATCCTAGTGCTATCCTCTCTCTCTCTTTTTATCTTAAAGAATATTTACCCAGCTGGCATGCTCAAATCTAGTGAAGCATGAAACCAACCTTTATTTCATTGCACACATTCCTGGTACTTTTCACCTCAATAAATGTCCAATGGTCACATAAAGGTGCTGGCAACATAGGTCATCTCATGAATGAGTGATCCTAGACAAAATGATATGGCCTCCTTATAATGATGTTTGAACCTTTTGCTGACCTACACTCACAGCAGCCTGCAAATACACAACAAAAACAGTACATAGTACAGGGGTTTTTAAACTGGGATCGGGGGTGCCCCAGGGGGTCTCCAGAAGATTCTAGGGGGTCCCCGGAAAATATCAGATAGGGAAAGTCTAGAACATTGTGTTTATGTGTGTTAAGTGTTTATCTCTTCTTTTTCGCTATATGAATACTTTCCGTACTATTTTTTATCTTTGTAGTTAGTTTTCTCACTACAGTTCCCTTCATTTCACTCCCATGCACTGTAAAACCAAATTCTCAAAATAATCAAACAGATTAAGTAATTTTAACCAAATTTCAAAAAAGTAATGCTTACTTAGATATTTTAAGTTCCTGAAACTCAATTTTACTTGTATGTAAAGTATAATGATAATCTTTAATTAACTTGAAGTCTAGAAGGATTTCCAATTCCCAGCATGCTTTGCGTCAGATTGCATTAGGAGTGTAGATTTGAAGGAATATGAATTTTTGATGTGTTTTTTTTTGTAAAATGAAAGACTTGTAAGTGTTTAATGTTCATTTATCTAAGATATTTAGAAGAGTTTACATATTTTTCAGTTGTGTGGTTACCATTGTTCAGAAGAATGGTGCATGTGTTTAGGTTTCTGTAACAAGTGTTATGTCACCAGTGACTGTAAATGTGCTGCAGTTATGAGATCAGTCTCATCTTGCTCATTTTGGGTTGCATAAGTATGATTTATACATAGCAAGACCAAAATATATGTAAAATAATGAATCTGAAAGAAATAAGTTTAGTTAACATAAAACTACAGGCGAAATATAGTCATTTCAACTTAATGAATTTAAGTAAATTTGAGTCTATTAAATATTTTACTTATTTAAGTAATTTAAATGTTCGTTTTTTTAATACAGTTTAATTAAGCTTACGTAATTGAAACAAGGCAATGAGTTTGCATAATTGCATTAAGTAAAGTAAACAAATTAGTTTTTACAGTGTGGGCTTTGTAAAATAGTCTTTGCAAATGTGTAAAGAAAACTGCTACAGTACACATACATTCGGTTGAAACACACAATGAGATATTTTGGAGAAGTTAGGAAAACAAACAGCTTTGGGATACCGTTGATTAATTTTTTCTGCTATGGTAGTCAATGATGTATTTGAAACAGTCTTTGAAACATCTTTCTCTGCGTTCATCGGAACAATGTTAGTCATACATGTTTGAAATAAAATGAGGGTGATGAAACAATGATAGAATCTGCTGCAGATGCAGGTAGAAAGTCACTTCCTATGAATGTTTTTGCCTATAATATAATGTAATGTGCAGTTTGACTATAGGATTCCTCCTGTGAAAGACTGGGTTATTTTTCTTTCTCTGTTTTTACATCCTATCTCTCTCCATCATTTCTGTTGCCAAAGGTTTTAAAACTCATTACTATTTCCCGGATTAGAATTCAACGCTCAAACAATGGAGTTAATTACAACAGATCATGATTGCTGTGAGAGCTCTTGAGTTCTTAATACGTAAGTTGCTAGAGGGTCACCACTGAGTTTGACTAAAAACAGTACAGCTAATACTGTGAACTATATTTTGTTCTTGTCAAAACAGTAAAAAAGCTCAGAAAATGCTAAAAAAAGTGATCAAATAAAAGAGAGTGTATTAATGATGTAGTTATCACTGATGCTATTTCATAGGAAACATGCGATCAAGCATTTCCTTGTCAACCTAGCAAGGCCTCTCACTACCTGACAGGAAATGTTCATCTTCTAATTGGGAATCTCAAAGCCAGAGGGGTCTGTCGAAAAACTTTCTCTTTTACTGGCTTTTCATTTCCCCTCCATTTGATCAAAACGTTTGTTGTCATATACCAAGGCCACAAAGCTATTCCACCAAGATGTATAATATGTCAATCCCATAATGCATTATGACAAACTGAACCCAAGATGGCTGATAACTTTGCAGACAATCAATTATAAATAAACCTACATTTCCCCATATGAGACTAGAGTCTTGGTGTGGGGGTCTATTCTGATTTTGTCATTTCTTTTGAGAAACACTATTCATGTGTTGCATTGAGTTGCTGTGAATGGAGAGCATTTCACAACAGTCTACCATAAGGTTTTTTTGACCGAGATGCTGCCTTACACAAGCTCACTTGACTTCGGAGCACACCTGAAGTGTTTATAAAAGCGCTGCTGTATATTTCAATAAAATGATTTGTATGCAGGGCTGTTGTAACATGTAATCCAAATCTACATTTTCCCACTGACACAGAAATATAAAGGCCTGTTTTTATTCAACTTTCATCTGTTAATAATAGAATGGTTTTCTACACAGATACCAGTTCATCCACTATCATCTTTTTCATTTAGTTGATAATCCTCTTACTTTCAAACATTGATATTATTATAGAGCAGGTCACAGGGCATTGAGACTCCGGCTTTGTCATGGTAATGAAGAAAGTGAGAGTTTTAATTCTGAGCTGATGAGCCCACAGAACAAAAATAATAGTTTTTCAAACCATTCAAATCTACACAAGTCACTTTTTCATCTGTTATTTTTTTCCAGTGTATATCTCCCCAGGCTTAAGGGAACTCCCTTTCATATCCCATTGAGTGATAACCTGGTTTGTTGAGGATCATTACCATTATAACAGCTGCTTCCAAAATACTGTTAACATCTAGTGATATCAAACGATGATATATTGTGTGGCATCTCTTTCATTCTCTCAGACAAGATACCGATCAGAATGCCCCAAGTCTCAAAAGATGACAAGTAGGATAAAAAAACATTTTTAGTCCATGATGGCTGGCACATATAAGTCTTGTATGAGTGTATGGGGAGGGGGGAATGTGTTGGGATCTCCGGTTCTTTCAGGACTCATGTCAGACAACTAATAATATCTAATTAATAGCACTAAATTTATAGAAAAGGGAGATAAAGTGCAATCATTTTTGTCATGCAGATTTTTTAACAAACAGAACAAATTTGGTAACACTTAAAATATATATATTATTAATTAACAACAAACACCTATTTAAAATTTTGTATTGTTATTTTATGTATTTTTTATGATCCATTTTACGTTATTTATGTTAAAGTGTAATATGCTACTTTTTATAATGAATCCATGTTTGTGTATATCAATTACAATGTATCTTTATTTCAAATCTAAAATGTGAAAAGCGCATAATATATCTATAAATTAACATCAAGCAACATCACCTGCAAATCGCACATGTTTTGTTTGTTAGCAAACAAGTGACAAACAAAGTTCAAAGCTGAACTATGCCTCACAAAATGTATTTCAATAAAGTATGTTATAAATGAACTAAACCACACTATTTTAATAACCCTACCAAGTTTGAAGACATTAAAACGTATCGTAAGCTGCGCTTTTTATCAGAACAGATGGAATCAGAAGGAAGTTCTCCGCGCATGCGCATTGTGTAGAGCTGAAGCGCAGGCAGGCAGCGCTATGAGAGACAGAGAGAAAAAAACACACCTTATCTGTAAAGACCGGCTTAAAAGTTCATTCCTTTCGCATAAAATTCTTTCTACGTCTCACTCAGGTCATACATTGAACCGTGTTTCTATGTCTGTGATGCGGAGTGTCTGAGAGGTTTGTAAAATATTTTTTCTTTTCTTTTAACCACCGCTCTGCGCACTGACACAAAGACAGATGGCTGCTCGATTTCACCTATCCTTAATATGATGTTCTACTTTGATTCAAACCAATCTGATACGCGAGGGCTTTGCTTGAAGGGTCTTTCTTTGTTTCGACCGGAAAGCAAAATTGTTGGCTGTCCTTTGTTATGGTTCTGCCGCTTGTTTGGGCCGTGCATGGAATTTAGGCCAAACGAGACGAGCCTTGGTTGGCTAACTTGCTTTCCTTTACTATTTTTTCTCCTCCGTGTTTATGCATCGATCGCGTCTAACTGGAAAGTGCGCGGCGCGTAAACGTACGTAAATACTTGTTCGGATGTTACGAGAAACCCGGTTTGGTTCGAAACAGAAACTTGGAGCGGATGGGGCTGATTTTGTAGCGCATTAGCCGACACGGTTGTCTGCTGGATGTTTAGAGAAACTTCACTTGCTATACCGGATGATTTGGTTTTGGATGCATCCCTTGTGTTTGTTACATTGTTGCGCGTGTACGTGAATCGCGTGAGCACGCCAGAAATGTTAATGTATCGAAAATGTATCGTAGCGCGACGTGAAAACAACAGACGGTTTTAACCGCCGCCAACACCATGCTTTGTTAAAACTTCTTCGACATCTTGAGGTTGTTGACCTAGATTATTCAGTAGATAAAGGAGTAGTGATATGATTTATCAGCCATGATGATTCGTCCAAGTTGACCATAAACACGAGTCCCCATTTGTATCAGCTGCAACTACACAGACAAAGTTGGGAATTAATAAGTTTCTGCTTTAGTTTCAAACAAATAATTTTTCATCATTTCACTTAAATGACTTTCAATTTTACAGCAAGCTGTGAAATTTTAAGTATGTTTGCGTTTTATATTCACTAGTTTCTTTGACAATGACTGGGCTGAATTCTTGATCTCTGAAATATGTTATCATCCTAGTGCCCTTTCCACTATTTACTACATTCTCCATTGATGTCAGCATTTGGATGATACAACGTTCCCAAACAATCCTCATGTTGTCATCAAACCTAAATAATTCTAATAATAATAACATCTCTTATATTTGTGGCATATCAGCTTCTATGGGTCGGTAATCTAAAATGTGAGCCACATTTGGTACATAATGCAATATTCGTCGTTCAATGTAGAGGTGGTGTAAAAATTCTGTTGTTCTTCCCAGGGTTCATTGAATCTCTGCTGAGCGTGGCATCCCACACCATCCTTGCCTGCCAAGCTCTGGAAGACTCACAAAACTCCCACAAGTGAGATTCAGCAGTCTTTGTGAAGTGAGTGTGTGTGTTTTTCTAGCAGTGGTCTGTGGATGAGCTGAATGAGGACTTGAGGGGCAATGGTGTGTACTGATTTACGTCATCATCTTCAGTGGGAACATTGATATGTTTTATTCATTAAGTAATTTTCCTGATTTCAAGTTTGTTCGCTGTCATAAAGGACCCATAAGATGCATAATGGGATGTGTAGTTCATTCTGTTTGTTTGTGTGTGTCTGTGTGTGTGTGTTTAGGATGGGTTGTTTAGAGGCTGAGGTCAGTCTGCACTGTTAGTCATTGTTTCCAGTCACACTGCCGGCGTGTCTCTGAGCTTGAGCCCAGGGATGTCATGGAAAACAAAACAGCTGATCTCTGAACAGAAGGTATTCGTTTATTAAGATTGCTCCGTTATTGTTGCTCTTTTCCTAAACCAAGTATTACACAGTGTGTTACCTGCATGTCGCACTGTTCGATATGGGCAGGACTGATCGTTCATTCTGCTTATTTTGGAGACGTTCATTACTTTCTATAATTGTTTGGGCATATTCATATTACCTGGCAGGTAAAAAAATCCTGTAGGCTTGCATTGAGTGAGGGGGAGGAGGCATATCAAAGGACCAGTTTCTTAGAGACGTTGGCCACTAAAAGTTGTATTTTTTTCCTTTAAATTTAGCCATATAGGTAGACATTTTAATCTAAAACAAGTTACAGTGATAGTGCAAGAAAAAATAAAATGTCTGTCATCATTTACTCTCATGTCATTTCAAACCTGTATGACTTCCTTTCTTCAGCAAAACACGAAAGAAGATATTTTGAAGAATGTTGTTAACTGGTGCCCATTCACTTGCATTGATTTCGTGTCCATATGGTAAATCTGAAAGATCTGTTTGGTTACCAACTTTCTTCAAAATATCTTCTTTTGTGTTCTGCGGATGAAAGAAAGTATACAGGTTTTAAATGACAAGACGGTGAGTAAATGATGACAGAATTTTCACTTTTGGGTGAACTATCATTTTAACTCGCATCAGATTAAAGTGTCTGCCTATATGCTTAAATATAAAATATAAGAAACCCCCCCAAAAAATATGAAGCACTCCAGGAACAGCGTAAGGTAGGTTGCCAAGTATTTGTGAGCCTCTACTTTAATAATAACTATAGGCACATTTAGTAACATCGTCAGTATTAAAATTGCTTTCTTGTTAAACACAGTGTATGTTTTGACTACAACTCTTTATTTTTTTCTCTTGTTTGCGTGTAGGTCGAGGAGTAAGCTAAATCGGGGACGTGGAAGGGTGAAAAGCAGGCCATGTCGCGGGTTCCCACACCCCCTCCCCCAGGGGAAATGACATCAGGACCTGTGGCGGAGAGCTGGTGTTACACACAGGTGAGAGAGAAATGAAGAGAACGAAAACTAACTGGTGCAGTTTGAGTAGAGAACACGAGGCATGAAGCCTGTTTTTTTACGGCAGGTGAAAGTTGTGAAGTTTTCTTACATGTGGACGATAAACAACTTCAGCTTCTGTCGGGAGGAGATGGGAGAAGTCGTGAGGAGCTCGACCTTCTCATCTGGGCCCAACGACAAGATGAAATGGTGTGTTTAACCGCGTTCTTAGTGTTGATAAATGCTCTCAAGGGGCCTCTTGATTACATTCCCGAATTCCTAACCACAACCACAAGCATAAAAAGGCAACTGGGAGCTTCGTTTCCATCATGATTTGCAAAACCTCACATACACATCAACTGAAAGGTTCTTTCTCTTCTCTCTATAGGTGTTTAAGAGTGAATCCAAAGGGTCTAGACGATGAGAGTAAAGATTATCTCTCTCTGTACTTATTGCTTGTTAGTTGTCCAAAAAGTGAAGTGAGAGCAAAGTTCAAGTTTTCTTTACTAAACGCCAAAAGAGAAGAAACTAAAGCCATGGGTAAGCCCGTTAGGAAAGTTCAGAGGATTGAGTGTGGATGTGAACTATGGGGTATTTTGAGTCTTTATATTTTCTTGTCGCACCTTTAGAAAGCCAAAGAGCCTACCGCTTCGTCCAGGGAAAGGACTGGGGCTTCAAAAAGTTTATCAGACGAGACTTTTTACTAGACGAAGCGAACGGACTGCTGCCAGATGACAAGCTCACGCTGTTCTGTGAGGTACCTTGACCTCTGAAATGTATTGTGGATGTGAATTACATAAACTCTAATGATGTCAAATGAGATGCTTGCAAAATAGCCAAACTAATATAAACCCTTATTCATTATTGGGCAGTGGCTACAATAAATACAGCAGGTGCTTGGCATCCTTGTACACTTTGTGTAGATGCATTGTGTCCAATAAGAAAATTTGTTGGACTACTGAAAGCAATGAATCCTATTTCTGTGTCTTTCCGATTAGGTGAGCGTGGTCCAGGACTCTGTAAATATCTCGGGCCAGTCTACCACAAACATGCTAAAGGTTCCCGAGTGTCAACTTTCAGATGACCTGGGTAACTTGTGGGAAGGCTCCAGGTTCACAGACTGCAGCCTGTTCGTTGGAGGGCAAGAGTTCAAAGCGCACAAATCCATACTGGCAGGTGAGCTTGGTTATATGAACAAATTGACGGCCGTTTGAGGTTAACCCAGATTTTATGTTGCTGAAAAGACGATGCAGAGATAGAGAATGTTTAGCGAAATGAAAATGAGGATATACTGGACACACAAATGATACCCATAAAGGAACAGTTCAGCCGAAAATGAAAATTCTTTAATCACCCTCAAGTTGTTGCAAATCTTTATGAATTTCTTTGTTCTGATGAACACGGAGAAAGACATTTGGAAGAGATGTCTTGTAACCAAACCGTTCTTGGCCCCCATTGACTACTATATTAGGTAAAATAGCTTTATAAATTACTCTTGATCACAAAATTTTGGAGAATTTAGGAAAGCAAACAGTTCTGGGACACTTTTGACTACAATTTTCATTTTTACTACTATGGTAGTCAATGGTGGCCAAAAACTGTTTGGTCACAAGAAATCTCAAATATCTTTCTCTTTGTTCATCAGAAATTCATACAGTTTCAAACAACTTTTTATTTTTGGGTGAACTGGCCCTTTAAACTGTTGATTCGTGTTACCCTTGGTGTGCTAATCTTTTTTCTTTTTGGGTTGACAGCGAGGTCGCCGGTTTTCAATGCCATGTTTGAACACAAAATGGAAGAGAGTAAAAAAGTAAGTTAAGATAGACACAAATAGGGGCGATTCACATTTCGCATCTAAAACCGTGCGGAAAACGCGAGCCACACTGCTTTCTCCTTTTTTTCCAAAGCGCCTAGGAGTTTGAGCTCTCCTGGCGTCCGTCGTTCAACCATGGGCCACGCTAGCCGTTGACAAGGAGATATAAACAAAGGATTATATGCACTTTAAATACCTTGCAATGACTCTGCTACTATATTTATTAACGCTGTGATCAACGCGTCTCCATCCTCACTGAGCTTGTCTATATGGTTGGTTTGTTCTCGTCACATGACCTGTGGTGCGCGTGAAAAGTTGAAATGGAAAAAAAGGGGCCTCGCGCTGCATGCGCAGCACAACCATGTTGTTCCCTATTTGAGCACTTTTGTTGCACATCTACATTTAGAAAACGAATATGTGCGCGCCAAAGACGCGAAATGTGAATGGCCTCATAATCACCACTTTTTGTATATGTGTCTCCATATTTTGTGCTTTCTATTTTTTGTCATAAATCATTATAATAAGTCACCATTTATGCGTGACTGTGGATTTTGCAAATATCTAACCATACAAAGAACTAAAAAGTGGAACTTCGATGACACACAGTATTGAATGATTTAAAAACTGGACCAAATAATTGTTTTACAATAGCCTTTGTATAATATGATAATATGGTTTGGAAATTAAAAAGCACAATGTAGTTGAATTTCATTTTCTGATTCCATTGCAGAACCGTGTGGACATCAGTGATGTTGACCCGGATGTATTTAGGGAAATGATGGTATTTATTTACACTGGTAAAGCTCCTAACCTGGAGAAAATGGCTGACAACCTGTTAGCGGCTGCAGACAAGGTATAAGGTTTTGAAGAGATCTCTCATGATATGATTGTCGCAATACCTGTATTTGACCTCCAGTGTGTTTGTCTTTCTGTACAGTATGCTCTAGAAAGATTAAAAGTATTATGTGAAGAGGCTCTCTGTAACAGTCTGTCTGTAGAGAACGTGGCTGACATCCTCATTCTGGCCGACCTCCACAGCGCCGAGCAGCTTAAAGCACAAGCCATCGACTTCATTAATAGGCAAGTACACGCACGAAGAATCACATTTATTCTTTTATTTGATTGACGAAGTGACAGGGCAGGAAGTATAGCATCCATTAGCAGCAGATTTATTTAGTTTAGTTTTTCTCCTCAGGTGCAGTGTTCTCAGACAGCTGGGCTGTAAGGATGGCAAAAACTGGAATAGCAAGTATGTGTGCCAACTTGTTGCAACCTTCCAAAAACCTTCACAAATAAAAAGGAGCATTTATTAAAGTTTAAAAAAAGCTCCCATTTGTGTGCCAAACGATACCTGTAAGAATAAACACACATGCTATTAAAACACATTAGGGCTTTAACAACATGCTACATTTTCTGTTGTGTAGTTATGTGTTTTACAAGAATGTTTAGAGATAAATACAGCATACGCCCTATTGAATCCATCTGTGGTATGTTGTTAATTATCATACCCACAGGAATTATAATAGTAACACATAACAAGAAGTTCACCCACCTTACACAGCTGAAGTCACATTGCTAAAAATGATTTAAAGAGATTATGAGGATATTTATCAGCTTGGAACAAGGCTTATCTTATCAGAATTAAGATTCAGAACGTTGCCTTTTTGTTAGTGCATTACAATACCAAACCAGCTAAAAGATGCCTCAGATGTCGTCCTTTGAGCTTAACTTGTTTTGAAACCAGAACATTCCTTTTAATTCGCATAATGTCACTAATCTTGGTTATTTTTTTGATTTTATAAATGGAAACTGTTTTGTGATAAATGTTTGTTTCGCTTTTGCAGTCACGCTGCAGATATAATGGAGACGGCGGGCTGGAAGGCGATGATTCAGTCTCATCCTCACCTCGTTGCTGAGGCTTTCCGCGCTCTCGCCTCTGCCCAGTGCCCCCCTTTCGGTCTGCCTAGGAAACGGCTAAAACAGTCCTGACCTTTGCCCTCACTGACTGCATAGAATATGACGCATGAGGAGGCAACTACCCCACAAAGCCCTTTCCCCACCCCCTTTCACTCGCCCTTATCGAAGACACAACAAAGTGGCTTGTTTAAACCACTGTGGTCTCTGCACGAGAGGAAGAAGAAATGGACTTCACAGTGGATGCAGTCATGCTGTTTACTATGGGCTGCTGAAGTCTCGTTGGAAAATGGCCTTAAGGATTCGCCCCTGTTCCTTTGTCTCTACATGTAGCTATGTGCCTGCTACGACTGATCCCAGACCTGTCTGGATTGCACTAGCTCCTACATAATGCAGTAGTTTTAACATGGTGGTGTTTATGATCTTGTATGTTACGGTCATGGGGCAGGGAAACGTCTGGTCTTGTGAACGTTTGACTTTTCGGAAAACAAAGTATACACTCACTAAACGCATAGCTACGCACAAGCATCAAGTGCAAAGTTTGTCTCCACTGACACTTTTAAAAGTGATGATGTTGCCCATATTGCTGGCAAAATGAGTCATGGTTTCATCGTTCAAATTGGCGTAGGTATTAACTGAGGTTGTGAAGTGAAATGTGATGCAGTTCACATTGAGTATTACAAGAAAACAGGTAAAGATGTCGATATTTTGCACCAAGTTCAACTGTTTGGTAAATATGAAGATTTGTTTACCGTGTTGTTTACAGAACTTGTTTTCCCCGATTTTCGCACAGAGTTAGTTTTGACCTTAGATGAAGGTGAATTTATTTTCCATGGTTAATGTACTCTGAGGAACAGGAGAGTTCTTTGTGTTTGAAAATGTATTGTGGTTCAGAAGAACTTTGATTTATTGCTTTGGAAATAAAATGGCAAAGTCCTCAAATTTGTGCATGATTTTTTTAAGGGGAACACTTTACAGTAAGGTTGTATTTGTTAACATGTTAACTATGTTAGTTCGGATAAACTACAGATGAACAATCTTTCTACAGCATGTCAAAGTCATAGTTCATCCCAAATGAAAATGTCTGTCATTATTTACTCAACCTCTTTCAAACGTGTATGACTTTCTTCTGCAGAACACAAAAGATGTTCCAGATCTTCTTCATTTGTGTTTTGCGGAAAAGAGTCAAATGGGTATAATGACAAGAGGGTGAGTAAATGACAGAATTTTTGTTTTTGGGTTATGCCTTTCATTTGTGTTATGAATTTTTTTTAACAAAACTAGCATACACAATAAAGTAACATGGATAAACACTGCATTTTTATTAGTTAACTATAACAAAGATTAACAATTGTCAAATTTTGCTGTTATTTCGTGTTAGTTACTGCATTAACTAATATTAACAAATAAAACCTTATTGTAACACGTTAACATTTTCATCAAATCAAAATTCATCTAGTTATTTCTTATTCGCAGTTCTACTTGGCACGTTATGTTTTGTTTACATGAAATTAAATATTTCATTGATTTTTGTATCTGTTCAAACTAATTTGTAAAAATCTGTAAAGAATTGATTTTGTTATAAAAGTGTTAAATGAATTCCATCGCTACCTGGATGTTAATGTGTGCTTGGAACAAGTCTCTGGATCACTTTAGTCTTTAAACATCTGGAGATAACTTGAAATTCGAGTTGTGCAAATCTTTTAACATCTTGTTTGTCAAGGCTTTAGATTACAGACCTTTACTGACACGTGAACATTTCAAAGATCAGAGTATGTGCATATGATCTGACATTACGTATAAATGTTCTAAACAGGGTCTGCTGCTTTGAAATGGTGCTGTCTATTATTCATCACAGATTCATTATAGATTATAGGTTAAACTACCAGATGACACCATTAAAACTGACAGCATCAGGAGATTTTCAAACACTGGTTGCGGCAGAAGGATACTTTGGGGTTTTGAGAGGATTTAGTAACACAAAACTGTGGCACAGATGTGACTTTTTTTAGTATTGCCGTTTTGCTTTGTCCACCATCTTTGTAACAATCTCTATCAATTGTATAAAATCAGAGAGAAGAAACAAACACACAAGGGAGTGTTAAGAAAATTTCAGTAAACAGATGTTGTTTTTAATAACAGAAACAAAAACTGGGGAGACAGCGGAGCACATTATGACAATAATAATCATATATTGTAAACACAAAGAAATTACGAAATAGAGGGAATCACAAGTGACATCAATACTAAATGTTTCACATTTTTCTATTCCTAAAAATCCCAGCCATGTTTTGACGTTTTTAATCTTTTGAAACTTCACACTGATGACATCACAAGGGTCACTGAGAATGGGGTCACTGTTGCATGTACACGTGTTGGTCTTGTCCAAATGAGAAGCATGAGATTTAGACATTAGCTATAGCATTTTCAGATCTAAAGTTTTAAAGGGATGGTTTATCCTAAAATGAAAACTTTGCCATCATTTACACACCTACATGTTGTTTCAAACATGCATAACTTTCTTCTGTAAAACACAATAATGTAGTTGTGAATAACAGAATTTCATCGTTGTGTCACCCTGAAGAAAGGCAAGCATGTGGGATAAAAAGGGTGAGTCCATTTCTGAGCTCTGCTTCCATGCATCCGGTTCTTTGTTTAACAGGAAGAGGGAATCTTGACAGTGTTATCCCACAGAAGTATAGGGCGTTTCACTGTGGTAGTTGTAGTCTGGGCAGACCTTCTGCACCAGCTTGTAGTCTGCGCTGAAGAAGTCAATGTAGATGCAAATGACTTTAAAGGGCTTGGAGCAAAGCCAGGACACATGACTTTGGGTCTGCTCCTGGAGACAGACCCTGTTCGGGAAGTCACTGCAAGGAGATGTCCTCTTGCTGCGATCCGTCTTCTCGTATTCCACGCGACAATTAAAAGCTTTATTGTCTTTAGGAACCTCTATGGTTTCCTGTTGGATGATTTCCTGTTGCATGATCTCAAAATCTACAGCCTTGGAGGGCGGGACTAGACTGACGGACACGTTGCCGAGCCCGGTGGAATTGTGGCGGAAATAGACGCTGAAGGTTCCGTTGCCATGGTCGACGATTTTCCCTGTGATGAGAAGATTTAGCTTGACTGTTTTGATGTTGGAGTGAAAGTCGCCCCAGCCGAACATCTTCTTAAACTTGCCTGTTTTCACATAGGGACGGCGTTTGGCCCTGGATAGGGTTCCCTCTGTGTCGGTGAGGTTGGATAACCAAGTCCACAGATCTAGTGCTCCAGGGTCTGGTACAGCATCACGGCTTTGAGGGTTAGTTTGGGACGGGTGGGGGAAAAGCCGCAGGGATTTGATAATCCCAGAACGGGAGTCGGGAGGGGAGACGCTCGCCTCCTTATCACTTTTACTCCAACCCAGAGGCGACACAGCTGTTCTAAGCTCTGCTCCGCAAGTCACCTTCAAAGACAAAAGCAGTTGGAGTTGTACATGCCAAAATATGTATAGTCAAAGAACCAGTACACACAGAGTGGAGGCAAAGCTTTTCCATAATGTTAAAATGCAACATCATTTGAAAGCAAAAATAAAAAACGTTTCTTCCAATAGGAACAGATGGATTTTTTTACATATCAAAATATATTATGAATTGTTACCATGTTGATTGTTACGTAATCTGTACAAATGTACATGTTGCACAAGCTAGCCCAATGTTAATATAAAAACATGAATAACCTGACGTTTGAGATAAGAATACATAGAGAATGAAGTGAGCATCACTGATATGAATAATCAGAAGATTAAAAGGAAGAGAAACAGAAAGCTGCGTCAAACTGTTTTGTTTTTAATGATGCAAACAGGATGTAACCGTGCAAGACTGTGAAGAGCCCCGTGAGGTGAGAGTTTAATGACAAAATAAACACCTTCTTCACCAAAAGTCCAAGACAGCGACATTCACACATACACAAACATGCTCCTAATAACACGGCAACTCATTCTTCCTAACAAAACAGCCTAGAAATAAACATAAATTTGTCATGACATTTTTAGTAAATGGAACTAAATGAGAAACTGATAAGATTAGTATTGCCTTATTTTTTCTGGTAAGCTGCTGTGAAACAATGTGAAACAATAATAAAAATGATGGTAAGAACAACAGGGCAGAGCTGCTCGGTCAGTGATCTTTCTATCCAGAAACATCTTTACTTTTATGTCCCCAAAGGCTGTTTGATTACAGTCTTTTGGAGTATGTCTGAATTATGCATTTCTTGTTTATTTTCAGAGAACCAAGTGAAAATATATTTAGGAGACAAAGATCATTAATCCTGTAAACCACATGATTCAAAAACGAGAATTGAAACATCATGTTTTCAAAAATGCTAATGTTTTTGAGCTCAGAGCCTGATTTGGCTGATGGTGGGCTGTATGTGATTTTGTCCGACTAGACCATATTTGGTTTCTTCTCTATTCTCCAAATCCAAGAGACTAAAACATTGCCACTGCCCTTTGAAAAACATGTATGAAAATTTCACCAAAAACTCTATCACAAAGTGGAAATTGGATAATTTCCCTCCCCCATTAATCCCTTCTCAGTGGAAAGAGATTTATTTGTTAGAAAAATAATGAACACTTTCATTCTCTTTAAAGTCAAGAGATTTGGGACTTGTTCCTAATCCGACATTTTGCAGTTTGTGGGTGGAATGATGCAGAAAAAAACTGAATTTTTAAAGCCTGAGTGTAGGTTATGAAAATAAAAGTCTCTTGAGAGATGACTTAAGACTGAGCCATCACGCAGGTTGTCATTTCATCTTCGGTTGGTTTATGGGCTAAAACCTTTAATTAACCTCTACGTGGGGCATCTAAAGTCAATTCATATCCATTGGAATTAATCTTTTGAAAATAAACACACACTGCAAGCACACATTTTGTTCTCCTTTGAGAAATAAGTAAAACAGATGGATTAGAGGCCCTGGAAGCAGGATAAAGATTTACAGAGAAAATGAGAGGTGCCGTTACAAAGAGCGTACAAAGGGTTATAAATACTGTCCTGTTTCTTTCTATCAAAAACAATGAAATAATTGAAACCAATAGTACATCAATAATAACAAAAATGTATGAAATGGAACATTAATTGTCAATAGGGTGACTGAAAAAAAATTAAATTACTACTAGTACCACTACGACTACTTTAACTACTAATGATAATAATGAATTCATTATAACCATAATTATAAAGCAGATCAGTATTTTTATTATATACATTATTTATATCTCACCAGTGCCAGCCTGACAGATAAAAAGACTATTCATTTGCACAACACAGTCATAATCAAAACTTTAAAATCTTTATTTTTGTAATAAAAATAGTATTTTTGTTAGAATAAATAATTCAATTCAAACACATACCATGTACAAACAGAGCAAAAGCAGCGCAGAGTAACACTGGCACATCTCTGTCAGTTATAGGAGTCCAGATTCTGGTTAGTAAAGATCAGGTCCAGTCGTGAAAGAGTTGTGTGTCTGTATGCACACAAAGAAAAAACAATGAGATTTAAATAAAAATAAAGCTTTTTGATAGTTTTGTCTTTTAAACTACAGGTAACAAGAAAGGTCACACACTTAAGAGTCTAGAAATATCATGTTCAGTATCAAGGAACTTGTCTTGTAATTAAATGTAATGGCTTTAGGCTTCTTATAAATTACACATATTATTTTAAAAACGGGTTAAAATTTGTTAACATGCAATGAGTTAAAAATAGACAAAACATGAATTTTATCATTAAATAGTAAAGGGTCATTTTAAGAATAACTCACCTTTTTACTGTGAGGCTGACGCCATGCATCTTTGTAAAATGAGCATCCTTAAACAGTTCACTTCGGAGAAAACGCACAACAGATAAACATCACTCCTCCAGAGCGCCAACTAAAGTGAGCACCAATACAAACTTCTTTGCTTTTGATTAAAACAATATAATCTTCTTCACTCAACGTGGCGCATGTCCAGCTGTATTAAATCCTCTTAGCTCTGCTCATCTGACTGTGTGCTTTACCGCCGCAACACTCACATGTACCGTAACGCGATTAAGAGTCTATGTGATTGTCCGTCCATAAGAAATAAACTTAACACTCCTCTGGGTAAAAGTCCGGGGTTTGGTGCATTCTTGCCTGCTCGCTCTCTTAACTGATGCTCTGCGAGTGGATGAGTGCTTTTGAGTTTTAATAGTGGAGCCACTGCGCCCTACCCCTCAACATCAGCACCAATAACAGATCCAACGTCTTCTATGCATGTTAACCCTTTTAAAACCGCGTGGTGTTACGAAGCACTTTGTTGGTTCATAAAACAGTCGAATACTTGCCTCGAAGGTGGAGTTTATCTTTTGGGATCAACGTGTTTTAAAGAGTTTTGTTAGTGTAACCTATCAAGACCACAGAGTTCCAAAACACGCTGTATAATGCTTACCTAGACAAACCCAAATAGCATGTGTGTTAACAAAAAACAAGCCCATTTTAGCGAACAAATAGTTTCTAAGGATATGCATATATACAGATATACCATTTAAAACAAAGAGTAACATTGAGGCTTTCATGGTTTTATATTATTTCTGCATTGTGCAGAGTTCACATTTAAGATCACAAAATGCCATTTAAGTCACTCTGTTTCTGGAAAAGGGTGTATCTCGTAAGATTAATGTAATTAATAACAATTAAACAATGCAAATTAAAAAAAAATAACGGTGGTAAGCGAGCGCAGACGTATGTTTGTTTGAAAACAGCGGCCCCTTGTGGTTGTTATCTGTGGTAAACTTCAGGCTGTTGACAAGTGATCAACACAGCCAAACAGTTCTGACGATGCACGATTTATTACTTACAGTTACACATGGAATTGCAGAACAGAAACAACGTAACAATACAATAAATATTCACTAAAAAGTTCAAAGATTAGAATTATAATTGCAAACCGATCAAAACCAGAGCAAATCTGTGCGGACCTCTTCACAAAACCAACCCACTTCTAGGCCTCAATGATAACTTACAAAAATTCTCTCCCAGAAAGAAATCACTGAAAGGTTTCTTTAATAATCTTGTTCTGATTCTTCACCATAGTGGCTAACATGGACCTGAAGTTTGCTGTAGAAGAGGTTTTTGTAGATTTGGTCTCGTCGGAGACTGGGACTTTTTTTTGGCTCCCTCTTTTAATCTTAGGCTTCACAGTGAACAGATCTGACGGTGTCTTAAAATCATCCGAATCTTCAAACAACTCCTCCTTCAGGCCAGCCGAGTCCTTGGTCTCGACACAATTTTGAGTTTCACAAATCTCTCCACTTTCAAGCTGTCGCTGAGAGCCCCGACTATGTTCTGCAGTATCCACGGCAACGACTTCAGGCATGTCATCAAACTTTAGCACCCGTCGTGTTCCCTCTATGGCATCGCATGCTTCCTGCTTGTCAGATCTGTCCTGAAAATCTTTCCTCTTTTGTTTGTCCTTCTGCCTCAAACTTGCGTCCAATTTTGAACTATCGTTAGGTTGTGGTTTATCCTTGTGTGTAATACTGACGCTAAGCTTGGGTGAAAAACGTTGCTGGGATAAAGTGTTGTTCATGGAAGGCTTCCTTTTAACTTGTTTCGTCCGACTGATGTTCGGCCAGAGTGCAGCTCGGTGTTTCTTACGCTGCCGTGGCTTTACTTTGGTCAAGGATGGGTCAGTCTGAATGGAGGCCAAATATTTGCAACGTCTCAAGTTCCTAAACACATGTACATCAAAATCAACTTATATTGTTTTAGTACTTAATGCGTTACAGTATGTTCCTATAAATATCAAAATATGAATTTATTGTGGGTCGATATAAAAAAACTTCAAACACCCTTATCACATAGACAAGACTTTTGTTTTGGATTCCTGTTCCCCAAACACTACAACTACTTTATACGGCCACAAACTGTACTAAAAAAATTCTTGTTTGGATGTGCACTTATAATGAAACCCAAAGGCTAATCTGAATTTCAGTTTTGATAGTGAATGCTGTCTGGACTTACCGCTGCTGAAACACATGAGGTCTGGAGCAGAAAGTTTGAGTTCTGTTTCTCTCTGCAGAATCATAGGCGTGTACCGCCAGCTTTCTGATCTGGGTTAAGCTGGTCCACAATAGCCTAAAATATGACATTGGAAGAGAAAAGTTGAGACACACATGAGTAATGATCTATGAGTATTTTTATAACATTAAAACTTTTTTATTTAGTTGAAAAAATGATCTTTAAATGGGACAGATCATCACTACAAGTGACAAGTTTCTTGTTTACAAATAAAAGACTCCTAAGTGTCATTCTGTTTGTTATTATCGCTGTATTATGCACTTATGAAATTATTCAGGAAATACGTTTAAATGCTGCTGTTGTTTCAATGACAAACAAAGCTTTGATGCAAGTTTTTTTAAATGCCAGTGTGACATTCATTATTGAGCACTACATACCCCCTCTTCCTATGCCGACCTCGCTGAGGGTGCCACTTCTTAAGAAGAACCCAGTGGTCACAGGACAAAGATGCTGGATCTATTACATAAAGAAATACACATCTTTAGACAACACAAATATACATAATCAAACCCTTATTTCTCAAAAGAGAGGTGCTTACTCTTGTCTCTGTTTTTCGTTTTTGAAGGTGTCTTTCTTCTCATCTTGTAGAAAAGCCTTTCGCATTCTCTGCACCTTGGAGTATTAACATCAAGATTAGGAGAGCTGGGACCCGACTCAACGGTAAACTCAGCGCTGAATTCATCCAATGCAGGACCAGATTCTTCAACCTCTTCTCTTTCGGATACAAGAGGGATACTGGACCTCGCCTCTGGCACAGTTGTGTTACTGATCACTCTGAGTTTTCCTAAAGTGTCTTCGGCCATTGCAGATGAAGCCAGGGAGATCTTCAGACCAATTCCTGAAGGGTTTGCTTGCGATTTTACAATCGTGCGAGTCTCTCCTTGTTCAATTCCTTTTCTACTGCCAACAGTGAGATCAATAATATTCCCATCGGATTGGCAAGAGTCATTGTCACTTGATAACACTACAGAGCTGGTCTCAGGTCTGGTGGAAGTAGCCTTTTTGCCAATGGACCCATGCTTTGAAACCCTGTTGCTTCCCCCCTTTCTCAAGTCCTTTTGATGTTGTCTTTTAAGGACCGAAGTTCGTCGCAGTTTCATGGAGACGGATCTGGCAGTGACCTCACTGACGACCAAGACATTTACCTGTAATGATTTATAATATTAAGACAAGGGTCAAAACCACAATATATTTACAAAAGACACAATCACAGCAATTGACAATTAAATATAAGCTCTCAATTGGTCTTTTCTGACTCATTAGGAAGATATTCTACCTCTCTGCAGCATCCTGACTCTGCTCTTTGGGGAAAGTTAACGAGGTATTGGTACCATTCCCTGAAAACAACAGTCGTTTAAACATACAACACGCTGATATGAACTAATCCCACATGTCTACAACAAGTCATTGACTGATATGCTAACCAACCTGTGATGCCAAGATGGCAAACTGATGTTTGTTTACATGCGCGCGCGTTTGACTGTTTACTTTGCAACGTACTAAAGCTCTGTGCAAGTTACATGTTAGCTAAAGGTAGCAATAAAATAAATCAAAACAATAATTATAACTATACACCCTAGTTTACTAGCAAACCACATTACACATAAAGTTACACAGGCTGCGTTTCAAAACATAGTAACGAAGATGCATTTTGGCCATTAAAGCTTTTGTTTTGAGACACGGCCACGGTTTAACGTTACGTTATGAAGTGAGAGGATAACTCACAAACATTTCGTTTTATTTGGTTGATACAATACAATTATCTCACAAATATTATGTTCATGCTGTTCAACTCGTGCTTTTCTCTCAATTCAATAACAGTAACGTTACATTGAACTTGTTCAGTATCGTGAACAGCTTTTGGGAAAAACTCCTGACAAAACCTGACACACATTTCTTACTTTCTTTTGAAATATCCGTAGTTTGTTTCTGCGGTAGTTTCCATCCCTTTTAATCCGAATTTGGGGGAAATTTTTTCAGAAACGCAATGCTGACAACCTCAGTCAGACATAAACCCGCGCTGACAAGAGCAAACCTCGCGCGACTCGTTACGAACCGGAAGTTGCACTCAAGGCCCTGAACAACAGGGGCCTTGAGGGGGCGCCAAAATATACTATACTTATTCAGTAGTTGTTTGTTTAAACTGTTCTTTATTTCAGTTTTTATATATTTTGTCATATATTAGTAATCCAATTTAATTTGATCTACACACATAATACTTATTAATTTGTTACTATAATTCTTATCTTTCGTTCTGTATGAATACATTTGCACTTTTTTCAATTTACAAATGCTTTGGCAATACAAATCTACGATTTTTGTCACACTAATAAAGCACACTTGAATTAAAATAGAATAGTTGTTTAAAAAAATATATTACAGTACTAAATAAAACAAAAACGAACCATAACTAAACATAAAAGCTGACAACCTCCGACCACCTCTTAAATAGTACTATTCCTCTTGTCCCACATCTTATAAGAAAACACAAGTGAAATAAGACATTGTGTGGTTAATTCGATTTTATTTGCGATCACACAAATGTTTACTGGAGGTTAATGTACAATATCTATTTAAAATAAGTAGTTTTGTAAATAAAATGGAAAACAAAATAATATAAATACAAGACAGCTCAAAGTTCAGACAACCAAATGAAAGCACACATTACAAGTTAGTATTGAACATCCAGTATGTTTCAATTAGTTAAAATGCTGGATGTTTGCATGCAAATCCACAATGACTACATTTTCCTACACAGTTTTCAAATGCATAACATTTGTATTGTACTGTTGAATATGTTGAATTAAATGAGAAGCAAATGTTATACAACACAATTACAGAGTATAGTCAGAATGTAGCCTAATATCAACGTACAAAAATAAAGTTGGCTGGAAACATTATGCTTACAGTAATTTAACAGTGTTATTTGTGACTGAAAACATGTAAAGATCCTTTAAAAGAGCATAACCTAAAAATAACTATAACATCAAAGCCATAATGTGCTCTCTAAAAAGATTGGTTGTTACAGAAACATCTTAAATAAAAAAAATTCTATAAGCATAAAATGATAAATTATTAATTCAAGTTAACTTATTCGAATCGTCATTGTAGGATATAATGCAATTGTTAAATATAAATTAAATACTATTTCTTTTAGTGACATTTTCATTTCAAAGTAAATTAAAACCATCTTCATCAAAAACAGAACAGCACAGAGTGGCATTTCCAGCAGTCCGCTTCACTGCCACCAACAAATTCAGAGCCGACATTTAAGGACCTGCTTGTTGATGCTTAAAGGAACAGTTCATCCGAAAATGAAAATTTTATCATCATTTATTTGCCCTCGAGTTGATCCAAATCTGTAAAATGTTTTTGTTCTGATGAACACAGAAAACAATATTCTGGAAGAATGCTTAGTAGATGGTAGTAAATGGTGGCCAAGAACTGTTTTGTTACAAGCATTCTTCCAAATATCTTTTTCTATGTTTATCAGAACAAAGCAAGTTATACAGATTTGGAACAACTCGAGAATGAGTAAATGGTAACAGAATGTTCTTTTTCGGTTGACCTGTCCCTTTAAGATCTGAGATCTACTGATTTATTACATTCGTTTTCATGTTTTGGTTTTATTAAACAAGAAATAGATCAGTCCTGAAGGTCAAAGACTCTGAGAACTACAGATATTACTGCATTAGACAGCTGCTGTTTGGCAGGAAGTCGTGCACATATGTGACGACAGCCTTTGAAAGATAAGTCATGGTGCCATAGCTGCCACTAGGGGCGCTGTCATAAAAGAAGTCGCAGATTCCTGTGGCAGGATCTTTCTCCAAGAAATACTCACTGGCCCCATGTGATCTCTGCGACAAAAACAGATGTTGTGAACTTCATTGTCAGTCCAACCTTATGGTTCGTGTGATCTTAAAAATCTTTTGATCTAAGAATATTCTTGAAACAAAGTTGCAAAATACAATAGTCCCCAAGGATGAATTTCTCCACAACATTTTTTAACAGAATACATGGGAACTTCATTAATGGTTTACTATTATTATCTGAAAAAAATATTAAAATAGCAAGTTGAAACAGGCTTTACTTGAGCATGAATAAGCGTCCTATATGCATTAACATATATAACATACAAAAGAAACATGACGCTACCTGATCTTGCTGGAAGAGATCATTGGCCATATGGACTATACGGTCGATGTAAATAATTCCACCGATACTGGAAATCTCCATCTCGGCCACAAGGGTGAGCACCATAATGGCCTCAACCAACAGCTGTCTGTATTCTGGCTGTGGGACGTGATTGAGGACAGACTCCACGTGCACTGCAAACTTGATCTCTCCCTCTGTCATCTACAATAATAATGGTATAAATAATGAAAACAAGTAAAAAAAAGTGCTTGTGGTAATTCAGTTTATACTTCTGTATGTGTGCTTGTTAATGCACCTCGCTGGTGGTGGAAGAAGGCAAAACATATCCTGCAATCGACAGGCCATGACATTTCTGCAGAATCTTCCAGACCTTCTGGTAGAAGCCCATGGGCACCCTGTTAATGGCTCCATCCAGCCTGCGTCGTCTCAGCCACTGGCCTTGACGCTCCTCCCACTGAAGGTGCGAGTCACCTGTACCGGTCGGGGATAAGATGCCGCTGGGAGTAGAGGGGCTGCTGCATCTCTAGAGACACATTTGTGTCATTCAAATTTACATCCACAAACATGCAATGTGGGAAAGCAGTAATCGGCGTTTAAAGATGAGCATGCTGTTAAAAGGTTAAGCAAGCAGGAAATGTGGCAAACACGGTTAAGATGACATCATATCAGCCCATTGCGTGAAAAGACCACAAGTTTAAACACGATGAGTGATTTGTGATAGATGTTGTGATTATTACTGAGCAGCACGGCTGGAAGTTCATCCCATTTCATCTATAATGATGCAATAAAATCAGTCAACTTAAATTTATCCCTACATATGCTACATGTGAGATTTAAATCAGTTTATTAAATTCATCTCTCCAGGTTGATTAAATAGTATTTAGAAATGGGAGATCTCAGCCTTGCTCATTCACAAACTGAAGAACGTTAGTGGAAAGAGTTTTGATAGATTCAATGGCGTTGAGTTACCGTTGAACGAGGGGACGTGAAATTACTGCTGGCGGAATGACTGCTGCTAAAGATCTACGACGATAAAAGCACAACAAACAAACATATCACAATGAACAGGACTATGGAAACTGTTTCGAATGGATTTTGCAAGTGTGCTGAACTGTTCAAGCTGCCACACCACATACAGAGGCAAAACTAAAAACCTTAAAACAAATGTTTAATATGACTGAAAAAGATGTGCGTGATATGCCCAAAAATGATAACACTCTGAATATTCATGCTATTGCTGGTTTCATGGTCTGGAGTCTGGACAGACGTGATGAGACGGATATAGTAACTCTACGGTTTTAGCATTCCTGAAAAATGATAACAAACTCAACCCACGCTTATGGGTCTGGAGTCATCGAGCTGGAAATAAAATAAGCAGAAGTTATGTAAGGTACACCAGTACAGAAATCTGCATCAGGTTAAAGATAAAAGTATCCAGACACAAACCAGAATTCATTAACACTTGCGGAAACATTTATGAAGGTTGCTCTTTCATATTCCACCTGTTTGATTTCAGTCTTCAGTTTTCTAATTCCCGTTCGCTCAGTCTTGGTTGCCCCTGTGTGTCCGAGCTCATGTATGGAAATAGCAGGACTAATGGCTGTGGACTGAATCGGACGCACTTTCACACAACACAGAGAGGTTATTGAAGTAAAAAAAGCTGTGTTCATTGTACTTGTACACGCACATATTGTTCAAATGTTTTAAAACGATTTCCACATTTGAGAATAATAGTAAAACCATAAAAACTATGAAATATCACACCGACAGTAACTTTATTTTATTTTTTATTTTTAAAAGCATGAAATCACTAGCCTATCAATCGGCTGGTCACAAACACATTATTGATTCAAGTCTGCAGTACATTTTAGTTATGGTTTATGTAAACACGATCTAGTTACACATTATTGAAGTAACGATATCTCATAATAGATATGGATTTTGATTTCTGTAAACTCACTGCTTCTCTCTACACCAAACTCTTTCCCGCTCAGGATGTGATGTAATAGATTCTTCATGTCGAATGGACTCAGGCTCATTAGACTCTCTGACGCCTCCTCGCCTGTAGGGGACACATTGAGATTTAGTGCATAAAGAATGTGTATGTCTGAAAGCATGGATGCACTCAGTCGTCTTTACCTGAACAGTGTAAACTGCGAGCGAGCTCTGTGGCCATCACCTGCATGATGAGGCCGATACGCAGGCGTAGCATGTCTCCGAACAGAGACGGCTGCGAGCGCACGTACATTGCCAGATACACCATAATCTCCTGTGCGGTACACAAATCACAGACGTTAACCATGAACCCTTAATAAATTGAAACGATTATACTGTATATATCTGAATTTGCATCACCTGTGTGAGAACTGCGATGCTGATGTCTTGTCCACTGGCCTCATAGATCAAGTTTATCAGTTCATCAGGGGGAAGAGGACTAAAATTGAGATAAGTTATTGAGTAATGTTAGTTACAGTGAATGCTAACAGGATTATAAAAGGAGCGGCTGAAGGCACTCACACTGTGATGACCTTCTCCCTGGGCTCAGGAGGGAGACCCACCGTCAGCTGTTTATGATGCGAGATCAAGTCAGTGCAGGCCTGTTGAACACACAAACACCGGAGGAATTACTCAAATCATCCCAGTATGTTCAGAAAATCAAACCTAGTGGTGTAAATGCAAAAATTATACGAGGCAAATGTTTTTAGTTTGCAGAAAAAAGTCAGGGAGCCTTTGAATAAGTTGATGATATGACTAGTTTTTACTTTCATTTTCACGTGTTTTGAAGAGTTATTTCATTTCTTTAAATCGTCGCTGTCATGCGGAAATCTTCATCTCCAAAAAGGTTACTTTTCAGGAAAAATCAATGTCCCTTTTAAATAATTTTTTTACAAAGTTGAAAGCCCTTTTTCGATTCTTTTAATTGGTTGAATATTTTCAAAATATGTTTAGGCCTGTTTGACTTCTGCAAAACACAATTTTTTTTTTATTGAAAAATTCTGAACTGTTCAAAAACTGTTGATCCCCATTGACTTCTATTGTATTGACACAAAACCCAAGTCAATAGGGCCACACGATTTTCCTTTTTTTTATATATCTTACTTCATGTTCTCACACATTTGACATAACAAGAGGCAGTGTAAATAATGACTGAATTTTTTTTTGGGTGAACTATTCCTTTAACAAATTAAAAAAGACAATAGGCTACAAATCGATTATACTATTACTTATTATGACATATATCGATTTGAGAGGGTTCTCACTTCAGCTAGGACCTCCACTCTCTTCTTCAGGATGCCTGATATGTAGCGGATGAGACCCCATTCCTTAAACGTTCCTGCCCAAACATAAAGCTCCTCCAGTAGGGAGCGAACAGTGTCCTCACCTTGACCTGACATATTTACTACCCATTCTGGACCCCTGCACAACACAGACGCAGTGAGAAAATAGCATTTTATGAATAATGATTCACATTCATTTAAATTTACCCATTTTGGCAGACGTTTTTATCCAAAGCAATTTACATTGCATTATACTACACATATGTCAAACCCATGATTTTGCCGTTGCTAACACCATGCTCTAACCACTGCGCCACAGGAAACATTTATATGAACATAATATTTGCAGTTTCTTGTGTATGTTTATACTCACTTCATAGCATAGAGGACGTAAAGGATATCTGCCTGATCTTGCAGGGTTGGACAGCGCTTAAGCTGGTCAACCAGATAAGCAAAGTCTGTGTTCCCATGAGGATCACGCGGTAAGTTCAGGTCCACGCTATCAGTCTTCTGAGGTTTGTAGACAATTGCATTTACATTTGGTCATTTAGCAGACAGATAAATGTGAATGCAATACAACACCTAAGCTACCTCTTGTTTTCCCATTTGTTTATGTGATTGTCAGAGCAATACTGAGAAAACTTACCTTGGAATGGTGAGAAGCAAGGTGTTGTGGGACTTCGAGCAGATTCAGAGACTTTCTGTGTTTGCTTATTATGGGGGCTACAGGTAAATACATGGAAGGTTCTGAAAAACATAAGGGCTGTCAATAAAACACATTAACTCAATTAAACTTTTCAAGGTTGACTCTGACGGCTTACTGGGTATGTTGTGTCCCTGAACCTGGGCCATAAAAGACAGAATGTCCCTGGTAGTGTGTTCAGCGCTGAAAACGTGGTGCTGCCCCCTCTGGATAGGAGGTAGGTGGACCTTCGTGGTAGTGATGTGTAGGAGATCTGTGAGATACTGTTCAAACACGTCTCCAGAACCTGCAGGGAAACAGACCACACCTTATTACAATACCTTACTATGGGAAATAAGTTCAGTACTCATTGCTGATGTTGTGGCTTCTTCTAATTTAAAATAATTATGTTAGCTTCAATTTTTTTGTTGCAAAAAACAATGAATCAGCCAGTTGACAGAGAAATGATAAGCTCCTCATTTTATTGCTAGTTTTAGGGTGCCTATGAACATTTTAGTTAATGATAAGTAAATGTAATAATACAGTTATGTTTTTTGGAAAAAACTTTAAGCTTATAGTGCCCGTCAGGAATACTTGAGCGTTCAAAACTCTCTTGGTCGTCTTCCTCGTCCTCATCAAGAGGATTCTCTTCCGAATCTGCGTCCAAGAAGCTGAGCTGAGTGTGGAAGGAGGTAGAGAGGAATGAGGACAGGTTTGCCAATTGTACCCTTTAAATAACAAAAAGAATTGAGCTATTATTTTCATTGTAAATAAATACAATAATGTCTCTCATTCTTTCTTTCGTTGTATTTCTTATCGTCCAACCTGGCACCACCAAAGTAGCCATCTTGAAGTTTGCGCAGGGTAGACAGAACACAAGGATCAATACTTTCACCATCTTCAACTGGATCCAAAAAAAGAAAAAAGATCGACATATTAATATTCCTTTGTTCAAACTAAAGCATTTTCTAATATACAAGTGCTTATGGATAAGCATTAAAGTTTTACCCAGCATGCTCTTTGTGATAGGGAATGTGAGGGTAGGTCTTCCAGTCATACGCCAGCAGGAAGAGAGATAGGCAAGCTCGGTTCGCAACATCTCCACAATCATCTGGTTATCCAGGGCAAGGTAGAAGTGATGTTGGTCAATGAACTTTGAAAAAACAGAAACAATACACAGTTTTATCCGTTTTTTATTTATTGCAGTGTTCAAGTATTCGAGATTATGCCTTGAGTTATTACTTGTGGGGTGAATGTATAGGTACGATTTCTGATCTCATAGAACTTTGAAGTACCAAGGACACCAATGTGACGGTACGGCCGTCCACTCAGACTGAGCTTCTTACAGTTACCTGTGCAAAAAGAAAGAGACAGCCCAATCTAATGATAATTTATGAATTTCAAGCCTAAACAACTACAAAAATATCATAACCCTTTGCTGTTTGAGGCTCACTATACATTTTTATACGAATAAAATGACCATCATTTATAATCAAGTTATGTTATTATTCATCTACAGACTTAGTGATCTACTTGGTTTGAATAAGTACTTTGTCTGTTAAATACTTACCCAATTTTACATATATGTGGCTCAGGATTCGAGCCGGCATGACTCGGATGGGTGAAACCTCAGAAATTGTCTGAACCTCTATCCCATGATCCCTCAGCAAATGCTGGATCTCCACCGATTCAGCCAATACACTTACTAAACAAAGCAAATCAAATGATAATTTCTTCAAAATATAGAGAATTTGAATTAACAAACTGAATATAATTTCTAAAACAAGTTCTACATGAACATGCAACACAATTTTGGGTTTACGAATGAAAAGGCAAAAACTTCACCTTGCACAACAACATCAGGCTTGAACCCTTTGGAGAATCTTCTATTGAGAGGATCTATCTCTCCAGGTGCCAGAAATCCCTAATAAAAACGAACAATTTGTCAACAAATAAATTTAAAAGCAGCTGAAAAGATAACATTTTACAGATTGCAACGAATATAAATCTTGGTGTATCTGTGCTAACATGTGCATTTAATCAAAGTGGTTTCAAAACATGGCGATGTGTATCAAAATCAATTTTTTAATTAATTCACTTGAATGTTTTTTGGGGTAACATTTACGGAAAAAATCTTTTCAAGCTTCATCACCTCAGCGAGCAGGCTACCCAGGATATACAAAGACTGGCCCCACATGTGTGGGAGCTGGCCGGCGGCCACACGCTCCACGGAGTGAGGGTTCCTGTACTCCTCCTCAATCTGAACAAGACATAAACAACAGATGAAATCATTTCCCCTCTTGATTGTTTGTCAGTTACTGACCTGTGCAAAAACACGGTTTTAACCGGAATTACCTTTCAGTTACGAAGAACTAGATCAGCATCACAACCACCGATATTGGTGGCTGAGATATTCAGACCTGCATTATTGTATAACTTTTTTTTAGCATAGCGGCACATAATAGTAATTTAATAAAAAAGCGAAGTTTAAATATTCTGCTAAAAAAATTATGTTCCAGTAAAGAGAGTTTGGACAGGAGGGTCAGTCAATGATGACAGGCTTTCAGTATGGATGATGGATGTTGAAACTCACTTTATCAGCGGGTACAGCATAGAGTTCAGGTACCAGTCGAATCCCATGTTTGCCCCGTATTAAAACTCCATCAAGGGCTTCCCTGTATTCCTGCACCTATGAGGAATCACACAGCCAAATGTTAAAACTACCAACTGCCTCCCTTTGGCAAGCGCGAGTTGCTTCTCATAAATAAAGCAGGGATGAACAGATTTCAGGCCGTACCTGCTCATGATCCTCATTAAATATCCCATCCAGTATAAGGTAGGTCCAAAACACAGGCCATTCACATTCGATATTCTCAAAGAGTTTCAGTTCTGCTGAATCATAGTGAAGTCGAGTGGGATCCTATAACAGTCACATTTTTAGTGCCATGTTAAAAGCCAGGAGGTGTGTTAGTGAAATAAGAATCGGTCGATGGATATTTACCTCTTTAGGGGTCCTATATCCATCTCGGATAAACCGGCAACAACCGTAACGTCCCTTAAATGAGAAATTTCGTAAGATTTCCTGTCAAATTCATGCACAAAATGTCTAGAGGCGGCCGCGGTTTCATTGGATATTTAATATTTCATCGGTTTTAATATTTTATTCTTTATTAACTGTATGACTTTAATTTTAAAACTACTCAACAGTTATAAATACTTTACGGAGGTCTACCAAAAGTTCAGTTTGGGCCATATAACATTTGTTTATAAATAAATCGTCTACATAAATTTATACTTAAATCACACAATAGTAGCCATATAACAAGCAAAAAATAAAACAGCAAAACAACAACAAAACAACTCTTATTAGCATGTTTCAACCGATGTTGTGAGCAGAGTTACTATAAATTACTAGTTACTAAGTACATATTGAATAGAGTAATTAGATTAAATTACTTTCTATATCCTATATCAACTTTGATAAGTTAAGCGATTCAAGGATAGAAATGAAACGGCTATAATTTATTCAAATAAATAATATAAAACTACATTAAGTAGTGTTACTACCTGACCAAATTGTTAAAAATGTGAGAATCATACATTTAAGCATGGATTTTAAAATAAGACTTTAGATTTTTATGTCAATTTCACTATTGCACAGACATATACTACACACAGTATTTAGTTTTATTACATCAGAAGTAACTGTAATTAAATTACAGAAAAATAAGGGATGGGAAAAGTAACACTGAATGTGTGTGTTTAGAGTGGAAGTGATAGGGAAACGTGTTTGGGAACTGGTTTGACACATTCATTACTTACAGAAGCTTTAAGATTATAATCTTTTTTAAATAAAGCTTATTTGCTTATCCTGGAATACTTTACCTGTAGCTTGGTGATGATCTCACTCTTGGTGATATTGACCAGGTCCGCATCCTCCACTGCAAATGCAGGAAAGGAGATTACGGACAGCAGACCAGCATCTATCTCTTTAGAAGTGGAGGCTCGTGGAAGCAAGGAACACAGGATAGACTAGACAAGAGAAACAAAACCTTTGTGTAACACCTTGAATTTGGATATCTGGTAAATGCATGATGGTTAATATAAGTTACCTGACAATGTTCTACTTCATCTGGTAGAACATGAATCACTGATTTTGGTCCTCCGTAAGCTCCAAACAAATCAAGCTCATCAATAGCCTCTAACGCCGACTAGTAGCACATGAACAGAAATAATGAGTAACTTTGGACCAAGGAGACAGTGGAAATGATGACCCTCCTACAGTACCTTAGCCATTCCGACAGAGCTGCCGTTCAGCTCAGGGATTCCCTGATTGGTCTTGTCCCCTCGCTCCCACATCCCGTAATCCTACAGGAGAGTGTGATAAGTGTGATGCTAGTCTGTTACCGCTTTAAAAATATTTAATGACAGATAAGGACTTATACATACAGCCACTTTATACGCCGCCTCAATGTAGAACACTAAGTTCTGGATGAAGGCCACCTCACTCAAGTTAGAAATGATGCGTAGACCTTGAATAAGATTTTAGAGAATTTACTTCAACAAACCTCGATCAAATCTCTCGGTTGAATGTATACAATCCGTCAATTATTTTGTTTACCTGAAGCCGTCATCTGAGCCAGCGTGAGAAGGTACAGTGAAGTCGCATCTACCTGCAAATGCCCCCACTGGTCATCTCCAACCACCGTGGCGCAGGTTGGCGTATGATATTTGGCATGCAGACAATCCTTTGTGCTCTGTGTGTGTTTGAACTTCTCCACTTTTGCAACCTGCATAAATAACCCCATTCTTAACCAGGTGTGTGCACATGTGCTCGAAAAAGAATACATAAACTGATCAACGAAAGAAAAAACAGATGCATAGACGTGTATAACACAAGACAACAGCAAATGCAGTTGGTTAAAGATTATTTGGCTGATAGGTAAGAAGTGAGATTTAAATGCTATACCTGTCTCATCATACACTGCAGCAGTCCCTGCATGAGTTTGACAACACTCTGAAATAAAAAAATGCTGTTTTGATTTTATTTAGAAAAATTCTACAATAATTACAGCAGTAACCAAGAATAATTACAATACTATATTTATTTGTGTGGCATATTCTGATACCGATATTACAACACATTGCATTTCAAAATAACACTTTCACAATTCAGTTTCACATCATAAAATCTCAAATACATCGACATATACATCCTGAGTAAAAGCTTCAGGCGTTGCAAGCATCCTACCATCTGTTCCACACTTGCGTGCAACTAAACAATGTTGATTAGCACAATAGGTGTCACATAGTTTGTTTCACCTGCTCAAGCTCGTATGCTTTGGCTTTGTCCTCATCGCGGTCTGCATTTTTCCGGTATGACATGCCGAGTCCCCACACAGCAAGAATGCTGTAAACATTGTCTCTGACCCAGGCATCCTTCTGCTGCTCACTCGCCGGAAGAAGACCGGTCACTGGATTCTATACAGTGACCAAACGTATCATGAAATATAATGTTTTTTTCTAATGCAAAGAGCATTTATTTTTCCGCACATTTCAGTCACTTTTTATCTCAATTCATTTGATAATTATGCCGATATCACATACAATAACTTATTATGACAGAAAAGTTATTCATTTCTGTTTAACACTTACTTGGGTTGTGCATAAGTCTTCAGCTCTGTTTTTAGAGATATTCACATGCTGTAGATAATACAAATATTTTCCCCACCCGTGGTTATATAAGGGTGACCTTTGTTCAAGCCCTATTTATTTTTAGATTCCTCTTCATAGAAGGGCCCCAATGGTAGAATGTATCATCAAACCCATAGACAGACTTCATCCATTATTATTAAAACTATTTTTAATTGTGCTGGATTTAATTGAATGGTTTAAAGGTTAAGAATCAGCATATACAGCAGTATTTTATACAATTACCGTAAATATGTTTTGTTTTTAACCGAATACATTGCTTTTAAGTTTTTGTCTTATGCAACGTTACCTAAATAGCCCCATCAATAAGGTGCAAGAACCTTTAATTGTTTTTATCAATAGATGCTGCATAAATAGATATCTTTGTATGTTTTATAAGCACGAATATTCTGCAATAGCTGTTGTTAGAATGTTATATATTATAATAATAGTTATTTTATTCTATTCTATAAGTCTGCGCTATTTTAAGTCGTAATTTCACCTTTATATGTTTTTCGAAACTAGATCAAAAGTAAACCCCTATTGGTGTTATATTATATTGCTATTATACCAGAAAAGAATAATACAGAATAACAAAAGTGAACAAAAATATATATCACATAGAATAGTCTAATATAGAATAAAAGGGAATGCTATAGAATGGATGGTGTCTGTGCAAGCGACTGTGAACTCACCTGATGGCATAATATTGTTTCATGGACAAGTCTGGCAAATCCATCCAATCTCACTCCCGAATTACTGCGGCTCCTCATGCTGTCATCTATTTATACGTTAACAATTAAAAACTAAGACGTTAAAAAAAGAGAAAACCTGTTGTTTCTCTGGAGGAGAGCAAGCAACCGGAGATCTGATGTCATTTAACGTTATTCACGAAGAGTCATGTCCGCAGTGTCGTTGTCTATCCTCCATACACTCCGTAATAACGAATACCGTCCTTTATTCCTGCGACACAATCGGACGTTTAAAATGCATGTTAAAGCTTTTAAACAGACGTTTAGAGATGACACTTCTGCGTGTTAATAGAAATTGTATATCCTGCATAAATACTGAGGTTGACAGCCAACAAAAGCTCCGCCCACATTGTGAAGTTTACTGGCTTGAGTGACAGGAAACCCGGAAGTAGACCAATTCCTTTGCTAGCATCCAAAGATTGAAGTTGTTAGCCTTTGCCTTTAATGCTTGAGTTCTGTTTTTAGCTAACTGCTTTGTTATTCTTACCTAATTATCTTACTTTTACATCCTGAACGTTAACTTAAATGTAAAGGTTTACATGTTAAAAAATAAACACGGTTTATGTTCTCCTTTTGACATTGGTGTCTGTCTACGGTAGGCGCACTGGACCAAAAGCGAATTGTTTTTGTTGAGTAGCTCGTCTCCTGATTGGCTCATGATACGTGCAGAAGAAAGTGATTTCGGAAATAAATATATAAACATCTTGACATGACTCCTTAAAGGGCTAGTTCAACAAAAAAAATAGAATTTTGAAATCATTTACTCAACCTTTAGTTGTTTCAAACCTGTATAAATGTATTTGTTCTGCTATGCACAAGGGAAGATATTTAGAAGAATGTCAGTAACCAGACAGATCTCATCCCCCATTTACAGCCAAAGTAGGGAAAATAAATGCCATTCGAATCAATGAGGGATAAGATCTGTCTTGTTACTGACATACATGCAAATAACTTCATTTGCGTTTAGCAGAAAAAAGAAATTATACAGATTTGGAGGAATCTTAGGAGTAAATGATGATAGACATTTTTGGGTGAACTTTACCTTTAAGGTCGCATATACACAATCTCTTCAGACTAATTCATTAAATCAATAAAAGTATATTGTTATAAGGCCTATCATAAAATGTATTTTACGTTTCATATTATAAAAAATATGTAAAATGTTAATTTTCCACACGCACATATTAGACTGTTCTCAAGACCCTCCTGTGTGTTTCAGTAACCTTTTGCACAAAAGAGTTTGTTTTAAGAAAACTAGTTATCATTAAAAACAAAGTTGTAACCTCAGCATGTTGAACCAGCTGCTGGACTATACATTTCCAAAAATATTGGAAATCAATAGCAGGGCTGACCTTAAACTAATTTTTCCATTTTGACTTTGACCCAAAGACCACAAGACTTCATAAACAACTCCTGATTTCTCGGTTTGTTGTTTAGTAGAAATGAGAAAACAGACACCTCAGTTGTGTTACCACAGTTTGGTTTAATGCAAGACTTCAGTTCGACAAAAACTATGGAATTCATCATTCAAGACTACATTAGCATGTCAAATATCTGAATGCCTTTTTTTGTTCCTGGGATTAATTGACTGATTGTGGTGCTCATAATACTCTCAACATGATTATTGATTATAACCATACTACCATATATATTAAAACGTGTGTGAACAATTTATTTTTTCACTAAATGTGAATTTCCAATCTGAAACAGACCTCAAGCATCGATCAAGACTGTATGTGCTTTGGAAGATGTCATAAATTTGCTGTAGTTTCTGTGAGTCCTTTTTAAATTATTGGGACATTTGAACAATATCTATGTAATCAATACTATCCAGTTCTCTAATATGGGCCAATGATTTGAAACATACATGTATCCCATACATGTCATACTTCATAAAATGTATTGTGTACTTGTCGGAATGGCTTCTTGTACCCCTGAATTAGTTCACTTCCCACCAATGTGCATCATGAAAACACTTCTTTAATGACATACAGGAAAACTCCAGTCTTTATCTGGTTTAGCACCTTGTGTAGAGTATTATGTAAAAACAGCCTTTCAGCATAAAAAAATACAAACATAAAAACTACAATTGAAAGTTTGTCAGAATACACATTCAATACATATTCTTTGGAGAATTACTGGTAACATGACCTCTTGTTTTCTGCAATGTTTTTTCTGTACCCAAAAGCCAACTCCACCGGTGCATCATTGAGTTAAGAATAATGATAGAGATTTACTTTTTTCATTACTTCGCTTGAGGTCTCCACCAAGATGTTTTCAGTTTAGCTTCAACAGCCAAAATGGCATCCAAAACCATTATTTTTAGAAATATGTGGAGTAACAAATTGAATAGATATACCCTTACCATTGTGCTGAACCCAATAATGCACCACTCCCCCTCTACTATAAACCCAGCCACTCCTCAGCAGATCCATCGAATGAAGCGGTCAAAAAAGCTGGCTTTGTTCAGCTGGCTAAAATCTTGGCCTGTGAAAATAGCCGTCTGGTCTCCCTGCGCAAGCTTCGTCAGAATCTCCTTGTCAACGTCGCTGCCCATAGCGATCACGGTGGAGACTGCCCCTTCACTGCGCATTGCGCTGATGCCCTCATTCAGGTTCTTGGTACTGGTGACCCCATCAGTGATGAAGACGAATGACAGCTCAGCATTTCGTCTGGCCGATCGTTTACCTCCGATGGTGATGATATTATTGACAGCGTAGATAATACCACTCCCTACGTTGGAAGTAGAATCTAGGTAATTCAGATTGGCAAGGCCAGCAGAGATGACAGTAATGTCGTTGGAAAGCTGGAAGGCGATCTCATGATCTGGGTCGTCAGCGTACTGCAGAAAAGCCATCCTGGTGTTGCGTTCATCATTGTCTCCACGGGCCAGGGTCAGACGGCGGGCGACGTTCTCCACGAACTCATGGGCATAGCGGAAATTCTCCTGACCCATCCGCTCTGAGCCATCCAACATGAAGATGACATCAACAGGACGTTGGATGCAGTTGGCTACTGCTGGTTCTGTGAAACACAAAAAACAACTGTATTGGTAAAATTTCGCAGATTGATTTGGTAATGTTAAATATTTATGGAGAATCTTTAACCTGGATGTGCATTTGAAATTGGCAAACTTAATGTTTGGGATTGCTATTATCAAATCTAAATTTTATCTAAAATTAAATTAGGCAACATGCTTTTGAATGTTACTAACATTACATTAAGCACACAAATGACAATGTTAATTGTTAAAAGAAAAATTATTAAAAATAAAATAAAAAATAGTGCTAAAGATGTTTATTTGTTGCTCTGTTTTAGATAAACATTTCCTCCAGTCCTAGAGCTAATTGCACATTTTGAATACACAGTCATATATAATCATGTTTTACTACATCCTTTCACATTACCAAGAAAAAGCTAACTATTCACCTTAATGGCAAACTGATTGAATAATGCACAGTCCAAACAAGCTTTTTCTTTCGCCCATGGAAAGATAACGTCAAGATGGGCACAGCTAAATCCCATTGCTATGTATTTTCAGCCATTACCAATCGCTTGAATAATCATTGCACATGCAATACATCCCACCCAGATGGACATGAACATTCATATGAGAGGCAAAACAGCAAAACCAAATCACAGTGTAAAAAATTCTGCTTCAAATATACATTGTGAATTATCTAAAGCTTAACGCTCTCTAAAAAGCTAATGAATAAATGGGGGAAATTTAGGATATATAAAATTACATTAATACCATAACATTGGTCAAACCAGATGCTTTGGTTAACATGGTTAAACCACACGCTCCAGATGTTGAACACATCAATTCCATAAAAACACTGTAGGGGCACAAAAAACTTCTATGAGCCAATCCATGAGAAGCTTTGGAATCTAGCCATAATGTGCAAAGTGCAAAACTGATTTAAATGAAAGTAAACAAAATCTTAACATTAATGCCATACGTACATGAATGTACAGATGGTTTGAAAAAAGTTCACCCAAAATAAAAAAACAAAATTCTGTCATCATTTACTCCCCCTCATATCAATGTACAGTATATAACTGTCTTCGGTGGATAACATAAAAATATGTTTTGAAGAAGCTTCTTTTCATTTTTTTGTTCTTCACAAACTGCCAGAGACCGTATTGATTAATTTTCTAAAAAATGTTTTTTAATCTATTGTGTTCTATTCTAGAAAGAAAATCTATGTGGTTTAAGACAACTTGAGGATGATAAATGATGACAGAGTTGTAGTTACAAGCCTTCAATTTTGAAGTATGATAACCACTAATCCATAATTAACAACCCTGACCCATCACATTTGTTTTAGTGTGTAAAATCAGAATGCCTTCAAATCCTGCAGACCCTGAGGATTCAAGCAAATATGTACAAGAGAAAACATTGAGCGCCATATGAAAAAAGAAGAAATTGAGGTCAGAGACAAACACAGCTATTTCACATTTACTAAGCAAGAACTGCTCATCACAGAGGTAAGCGAAAATATGTAAATGGCATAATTTCGGTTAATCTAGCCAAGATGCTGATTATTTTCCATGCTAGATTATTTTGAGTATTAGCGACTGTGTATCAATTACACAAGCTAAATTCATGCGTAGACCAGCTAGCGTTTTACTCAACGACTTCTCAAGCACAACTCTACAGCGAGGGCAAGTGCTTCTTGTTCTTTTGAAACGAAAGCTTTCACCATGTTTTGTTTAATGCTCAATCCCATGCTTCTGAGCCCTAACACAAACTGAGAGCTTTCTTTGGGTCTCCAATGATGTCGGAATAGACGACTTTAAACGAGTCTCTGAACAGATCGGTCCATCTCTGTTTTTCTGGACCAGAGGCCATCTTGGCTCTCTGGGCTGCATATGCCAATGTAGCTATAGCCTTGGTGTAGGTATCTGGGTGCTTGGCCTCTTGTAGATTGTCGATTAAGTTTGCGACGCTCGTTACAGTGTTCGGGATGGGACTGTCCTTTCCCTCCTCTGCGAGGGCATCATGTATGGGATACCCATTCCAAGTAGACACCACATCTGCAAGTGAGTGTTGAAACACAGTTTAAGGGGCCGTCCTAGCAACTGGCTCCGCCTAAAACGATCCCACTGCAACGCTGGTATGCAACACCACAGAGATGCTTTCCTTGTGAGACGGGCAGGTTAAGCTCAATTTACTGATGCATTACAACAAATTTAACGTTCACTTGTGGCCAGGACATCATTAATTAACATGTTTAATATTTGATTTACATTTTGAATTGATTTTGATTGATTTGTTTTTTTATGGGGAAAAATTTATGAAACGGCCTCAGAAGACAACAAAAGGTTTTTTGTTCATTATTTTATATTGGTCAGCCGAGTTGCTTTTCAAACCAAAGTTGACTCTAACTAAACTTTTAACTCAATGATTCTTTGATAAACTCACAACAAATTTTTTAAACGTTTCAAATAATTAACAAAATAATAATAAAATAAAACATTTTTTTCTCATTAAACTTTATTTATTTCAACTTAAAATAAATAAATAAACACTTAACTAAAACTTAAATAAATAAAAAACAAATAAATATTAAAATAAGTGCATAAAAAATAATAAAATATATAAAAATAAATATAATCCAAAATAAATGCAAAATATGAATAAAACTCAAAACAAATGTCTTGGTTACGGATGTAACGTCAGTTCCCTGATGGAGGGGATGAGACGTTGGGTCATACCGACAGATGGGGTTCGTCTTGAGAACCTATCAACTTCTGACTAGTTTAGAAAAGGCATCCCTGACTCAGCCTGCAGAGACGGCATGCTGCATTCTTTTACCTTTGGGCTGAGGAGCCGGAGACCTCTTGACTGCTTCAGCGGTGGGCACGCATTGTGGCATGAAGGACATCCGTAACCAAGACGTTCCCTTTCCGTCGGTCTCTCTACGTTGTATCGAACCGACAGATGGGGTTCCTATTGAAAACGCCACAGCGCTGTGGCGTGTCACAATCTCTAGCGAAGAGATGGTGACCGGCCTGGGCGTGTCAGACGTGAGCGCTACCGCGAAATTGTAACCTTCCAGTGGATAGGTAGGGGATCCCAAAGCTTTTTGAAAGGTGGGTAGCCCCTGTTTCCGGCCGTCACACACGGAGGCCTTGTTTCTGTAACAGCGAGAAGCCGCCTGGTACCGTTAGGGCCACTAGGTAAGCGCCCGGGAAAGCATGGCTGACATTTTGACGTCAAATGGCAAATGCAAATTTCATTCACCAATTTCATTGGCCTTTTCTAAACTAGTCAATGTAATTAGAATACAGTCGTGGTGTGAAAAAAGGTAGGACAAACAATGTTTATGAAATTAGTCATGCACATTAAATCTGCTATAAAGTGCAGTATGAAAAGATCAGAAAAAAACACTTACCGCTTTTACATGGAAGATCAGGGCAAACAGTCACTGGATCTAAAACATACACAATTTTTTTTTAATGGAGACCTCAAATAACTTTTGCATGTTTTCAAAGACCTCAGATGAGTTAACAGGACTCACTTGGGCAGAGAACAGGCTCAAGCTTATCGATGAAATCCTCTGCCACCAGATCCGCGAAACGCCTCGAGCCCATCACCCTTCCAGAATTGTCGCAGGCGATGGATTTCAGGCTTTCGTTCTCTTCCGGCTGTTCAAACATGTCCCCGATTCCAATAGCATTGACATCAATGTTTTTATCCTCGCCGCAGAGGTACTTCAGCAGTTTGTCGTCATCGCGGGGGTCGTACCGGCCGTCCGTGATCACCACCACAGTGACATTAGCCTTCGCCCGACGGCTGTCACGAATGAGATTATCATAGGCGAACTTCAGGGCGGAAGGAGTCCACGTTCCACCGGCGATCCACTCCAGCTTCTTCACGGCTTCTTTAAAGGCGGACAGAGAGTCGATCTTGGAGTCGTTGAGGCGGATGGCCTGAAAAGTTCCATTGTGACTGTACTGGACAACGCCAACTCTGGTTCCTGAGAACGCGAGTAGAAAAAAATGGTTTGATAAGTAAAAAAAATGTTCTATACTGCAGCATTAAAGTGTATTGAGAACACAGTGAATTTAATGCAATGTTCACCTGTCTCAGAACTGGGATCTTTTGCTATTGAGCCCAGTCTGTTAATTGTGTTGATTACAAAGTTCTTCTCAAGGGTGAAGTTTGTCAAGCCCACACTCTCTGAGCTGTCAATCACAAACACAATATCGAGGGCTCCGCATCTCTTTTCACAGTCTGAAACAGAAATAGCGGTTCTTGTTGAACCAAAGCAAATATACAATAGCACACCAAATAACTTTGATTGAAAGACTGAAAGAAGCATCTTACCACAGCATCCACATGTCTCTCTGACGTAGTTCATGACATCACATTCCTGAGAAAAGAAACAAAAAATTAAAGATTCACTATTTGCAATTGAGAGATAACAAAACATCAATTTTAATACTTACAGTAAGACCAGGGTCTCCTTCTGGGCCAGGGTCACCCTGTTTGAAACACAAAATTTGCTTACTGTAAATGGACAGTTCCCCCAGGAATAATAATTCTGTCATTATTAACCCACGAATTGCTTCAGAAATCTACACATTTCTACAATAATTTTGACTAACATAGGACACTGACAATGGTAGTCAAAACTGTTTGCTTTCCTACATTCTTCAAAAGAACAAAGAAATATATAACAATTTTTTTTCTACTATGGTGTTCAGTGGTGGCAAGAACTGTTTGGTTACAAGTATTCTTCGAAATATCTCTCTCTATGAGAATAGAACAAAACATACTTGTACAGATATGTAACAACGTGAAGGTGAGTAGATGAAGACCGAATAAACTTTAAACTGCACTGTAAAACATTTAGATGTCACAATTTTCTATGTGATGGAACATTGACTCACATCTCTTCCTCCATCTCCACTGGGCCCTCTAGGTCCAGATTCTCCTGGGGGTCCGGGCTCTCCCTGTAACAGATTTATGATGTCCCTTCATAAAAGATTTTTTATAACATATACAATTCTCAGTGGATAAATTGGAAAGAAATGCTGCTTTGCGGATTTAAAATTAGTTGAGTGCAGTTTCAAGCAAACATTTTTGGGACTAAAAATGTACAGGACTAAAATGATCAGATTTGCTCACAGGCTCTCCTGGAGTTCCGTTAGAACCTAGTCCACCCTTTGCTCCACAGTCCCCTCTGTTTCCTCTTGGTCCAGGTGCACCTTTATTTCCCCTGTCACCCTGCGAGACACACCAACCGCTTATAGCATCTAAAAACGAATTCTTTTAAATGATATTCTGTATGTGATAAAAACACTGTAAATTGAGGTTATTGTGAGTATTTATTTTGGTTACAGTACCGTAGCTCCCGTTGTTCCAGGATAGCTGAATCCAGGTCTGCCAGAATCACCCTATGACAACAGAATCAGCAACTTGAATTTAAAACAGAATGCAATCTATACTGAGGTTTTTTGTGTAAATAGATTCATTAGAAACTAAATGTTTTGGTGTGGTCGTACCTTTGGTCCTGGGGGGCCAGAGTCACCTCTAGGGCCAGCATCACCTGGGTCACCTAGTGAACCCTGTAATGACATTTATTGTTTTTTAAGCTCAACTGGTTTTGTCTAGAAGAACCAACATCCAATTAAAAAACTTTGCACTTTAATCATTAAAAATCGATGAAAATCAATATTGTACAGTGTTTGGATTTTTTTACAGCTGATAGTTTTTCAGAGTAAATCAAAACATTTTCTTAACAACTTTAAGAAACATCATATGACTGTTTAGTGACAGTAATGCAGCTCTCTTTCATTCTGAACACAGCCAATGTGAAGTGTGAATGTAGGACTTTTTTATTTTAACCATTTATTGATTAAATCAACATTCCTTACACTTCTTCCTGGTTCCCCGGGGGCTCCTGGTGGGCTTCTTGGTCCTGGAAGTCCAATATCACCCTGTAGGTTTGAAGAAAACAAATGTTTAATATTTAAGCCATTATTAGCGGCCATCCATTGTGAGGGTCGGCGTGAATGAAATTCCTCATTTAAGCAAATGACGCAGGCAGTGTTTCCGGGTGTTCGAATTCACTCACTTTTTATTTACTCCTTCAAGTGGACTTTATTAGTCAACTAATGTAGAGAATAGTGAATGAGCGGATAAGCGACGATTTTGGACTAGGTTTATCTTAAAGCCTGGACTCTGATTAGAGGCAGAAGGGCTTGATGTCACAAAAATAGTTAATCCGTATTTATGCAAGTGACAGATTGCAAATTGTAAATGCTTATGTGTGCCAAATTTTAACTTTGTTATTGCTCATGCTGGTTCACTTATATTTCTTAAGCTAACGTTTTTATACTATAAGCAAAAAAGTCTATTTGGATTTCATGCTGAAGTTTCGTACCTTAGCTCCTTTGTCTCCAACTTCTCCCGCAAGACCCCTGGGACCCTCAGGACCCGGCTCACCCTGTCAGATTATAATCAGATGAAATAATAAGTGAATATTACATTTAGGTATGAACCACACTGGAGCATATTCTTTCTTAATGACATCAAATTATGCAACAGAGCGCAAGTTAACTCATTTCAATGAACAAAGACCTAAGCCTGAGTTTGTATGAAAATTTATTTTAAATGCACTGACCCTCTCTCCTTTCGTCCCGCTCTGTCCAGTGGTACCTTTGGGTCCAAAGTCACCTGGTCTTCCCTAAAAACAATTTTAAAAAATCCCATTTCTTCCACTGGTGAACTTTGTTTAAATAAGGAAAATAACAAGTACAACTTCTCCTCACAGCATCGCCTTTAGGTCCTTGTCCCCCAGGTGTCCCCTATAAAAAAGTCATAAAACAACCTGAATATAAATCGATCTAATTTGGTAAAATGAAAAAAAATTAAACAAATACATACAGCAGGCCCTTTCACACCAGGAGTTCCAGGTGATCCTGGACTTCCTTTTTCTTCCTGTAGAGAGCGTCAGGTAGCATATTAAAACACGATCAATAGCCATTATTGATATAGCATCTTAAGTTTTAAAAACTCACTTTAGGTCCAGCGTCTCCATCCGGGCCAGGTGGACCTGATCTTCCTGGACGACCTGGATCACCCTGAGAACAAAGAAAGAATGACACCTTAAACCAACAAGCCTCAAAAGGATGCGGATGTATCTTTTCTGCATAAGATTTTTCAGGTACCTTCTCTCCCAGAGACCCTGAGGGACCAGTTTCTCCAACATCTCCAGGATGGCCATCAGGACCCTATGAAGAACACATTCACCTGTCAGTGAACTACAATAACTTATTATCCTGATTTCATAATCCAAAGTAAAAACTCACACCTTGTCACCCGGGTCACCTTTGCAGCCAGGGGCGCCGATCCGGCCAATTTTTCCCTGTTGACATATTGAACATTTTATTCGATTTCTGTCATGACTCCCTAAATGTTGAAACCAGATCACATACGGTACTGTAACTAACCTTTTGCCCATCTGTTCCATTGCGGCCAGATGTTCCTGCAAGACCCTGTTAGACAATAAAAAAAAATATGATTATTCAAAAATAAATGTGTGATTTTAAAGATGCTGTAAGGTTATCGATAGACTTTTCAGGAAGAACTTACATTTTTTCCTGGTGCTCCAAGTTCTCCCTAAATGTCAGAGAACTTGTGTTAATAAAGGAATTTGCAAGCTTGGTGTATTATGTATACGACTTCCGATTATGATCTTACAGATAATTCTCAAGACACTTATACCTTTTCACCATCGCGACCGTGCTCTCCCTAAGAAAATAACGAAATAAAAACAATTAGATGGATAGACATAACAAAATCGATATTTCAATGAATATTTGCACATGAGGACAGTCTGAAACTCACCTTAGTTCCAGGTTGTCCAATAGGGCCTTCAATACCAGGATCTCCCTGTAATGTTTTGACATTTTAGGTTAAAACATTTGGTATTATAAATTTAAAAAATTCTTTAAATTAATTATGAGTAATGAATGATTAAAATGATAGTCCTTAAAATCAAACCAATTAAAACATTTATATTCGTTGAATAAGACTTAAATAAAAAACTTAATCTAAATGAAAATTAAATAAAATAAAATGAAATAAATTGAAATTAGGTACTAACATTATGAACTGAAAATAAATACAAACTAAACTAAAAATAAATGCAACTTATATGACAATATAAAAAAACAAATAATAAAACGACATAAGCACTAAACCAAATTCCTAAAAACTAAACTAAAATTAACATGAAAACAAAAATTCTAGAAATAACATGTAAATTTATTACATGGATAAAAAAAGTAACTATAATAAATTGATACGTACATCACGACCTTTATCCCCTCTTCGGCCAGGGTCACCGTTATCACCTTTGGTGCCCTGTAATAATCCAAATTTACATTAGATTATTTAAGTTTATCGTAAACACGTAGTATTAAGACTTTTAAGATACTCACTTTCTGTCCTCTGTGTCCTGGTGGACCTTGAGCTCCTTTAGTCTCCAGACATTTTGAGTAGCACTGTGAAGAAAATGAAATTCAGTAAAAAATAAGGTTTAACTCTAACCTGATCTCTAATCTAAAAACTCTGACAGAAGACACAACATTTTCAAAAATCTGTAATCGATGATGATATGATCACACCTCTTGATAAGCCAGATGGAGCTGTGAGAAAAAAGACACAAAAGAAAATTTATCATCACACAGAATATTTATTTACATAACATTTATATAACAAAAAATGTGCATCTTGCGTAATATTACCATTGTGTCATAAATGCGGTTAATTGTGGATGTCATTATGAGAGGCCCCGTGAGATCAACTGCCATGTAATCACTACGAAATACTCCAGCGGGTGAATTTGCGATCTCTCTAAGCCCAGACTCGTCTAGATTCCTGGAAGAAGCGACTGCAAAAATTTTAATTAACTCATCACGCGCACGCTCTGCCGCGGCTTTGATTCCACCGCAGGGGTCTCCTGTCACATGACCATCAGTGATGACCACAGCGAAGCGTTTTGAATTGGGTTTGGATTGCGAGCGGATCCGCTGGGTCATGTTAGTGATGGCACAGTCGATGTGCGTTCCCTTGCCCAGATAGCTGATGGCTTTCAGCTTACTGATGAATTCCTCTTTGTTGGTGATTGGACTGATGGACTCTTGTAGCTGCGAGAAGTGAAGACCTCCTACAGACCAGCTGATCTGAACTGAATCTTTATATTTCCCATTATTTAGTTTCTCCGCAAAGGCGGTGGTGAATTCTTTGATGCTCTCTACCAGACTTCCGGGTGGATTCTCTTGCAGAGCTATGGTCTCCGAAGTATCAATGACAAAATACAAGTCGATGGGACATTCCGTTTCATCTGGAAGGACAGATCATACTATTATGTCTTATAAGGCCAGCTGTTTTTCTTAAAGGATATAAATATATTATTTTTCATTAAAGGAATACTTCAGGTAAGAAACAAAATATCACAACTTTTTTCACTATGTTTTACTCACCCTCAAGGCATCCTGCCTGAATATGACTTTCTTCTTGAAGAATAACGCAGTCAGAGTTATAATACCACGTATCATTTCACTTCCAAGCGATAGAAGGGGAGTGAATGGTTGTACATTTTTTGAAGCTCTAAAAGTGCATCCATAGATCAAAGAACTGCTTTGACACAGTTCAGTGGTCTTAATAAAAATGTATTCTGAAGCGAATCGATGTGTTTGTTTAAGAGAAATATCAATATTAACGTCAATGTCCAGCTTCCATTATCTGCTGCATATGCACCAGAGGTTTGTTTTTCCAGCAAATGTCTAAACCTCCTGCCGTAGGAGACGGCATCCTATTGGAACAAAACGAAAAATTCTGTGTTCGTCAACTAACGACATGCCTGCGTCATTTGCAGAAAGACAAGCCTCAGGTTCACGAGCAGCAGAGGGATAAATGTTGTTTCTTGCCTGAAGTATCCCTTTTATAAATACATTTTTACTTACTTCTGCACCCTGAGCCAATTGTAGGCTGGCCCTGTGCCACACTCGCAAGAACCACAAGGAGGACTAATATTACCATCATCCTTATTCTCCTTCCTAAAGAAACACACAAATAGAATGTGCCATGATCTGTTATATAATACACAACATAAAGTACTGTCTGTAAACATTTGTCAACTTTTAAAATAATCAAAATAATAAACAGACAGTAAACAAACAACAACATAAAACCAGGATAATTATTCATTTTCTGCAAAGTAAAAATGTCTGTTCAAGTCCTGAAACATGGTCATTATTTCATGGTTTTATGAAAAGCACTTTGTTATATATGATCTGGTTCCAAAATCTGTAAAACACAGCCTCTGTTTAAAAAATCTGTCCACTCCAAACATGTCATAAATCATTCTTGCTATAGTGGTTTTCAATGGTAATATTCAACAATATTTTTTACGAAACGTGTGGTGATAGAACCCAAATGCAAGCAGACGGTGGTGAGGTAAAATAAAAATACTTTTATATTTAAAACGGGAAACAAAGTAAAACACAAAACAAAAACCCACAATGGGGTAAATACAGGGGATTAACAAAGACAGCCAACAGGAACGAAAAACTCACGGATGGTAACAAACTGTAACAAAAAACTCAGGAATAGAGTGCTGGAGCAGAAACGCTGGGACACAGCGTAGAGACAAATCTGCAGGTCAGACGCCCAAACGGACTTCAAAGATTACAAGAACAAACGAGCACAAGACAGAGAATACCAGGGCATTAAATAGGGAGACGAACAAAGGATAATTACAATAGGCAGGTGTGGGTAATAAAACACTTAAGGGAAGCTAACGAGGAGACGAGAGGGGCGGGGCCATAGACGAGACACGAGAAGGCGCATGACAGCCAATATCTAAGCCATGCCATGTCCTTCTCACACAAAACCCTAGGCTTAGCCATGACTCCGCTGCAAGAATAAGAATAAACATGACATGATAGCGGAATCATGACATAAGCCCCCCCTCAAATGAACACCTCCAGGTGTTCACCAAGGGGTAACTAACAAGACAAGACAGACTGGGTAACAGACAAAAACCAACAGAACATTGAAACATGATTAGGGGCAGACAGACAAATAACACACGTGGGTTAGGGTGGCATAATAAAAATAACAGACATGCGAGGGATGGTGGGGCAAAACAAGAGTTCCTAGGGGGAAGTCCAAAAGGGTATGGATAGGGTGGGAAAGTCTTAGGGGGGTCATAGTCGGGGATGGCGCTCGGGAGCGCGAATCCCCGGGGGGATTGACGGATGAAGTCCAGTGGTGAACAGGGGCAGCCTTGGCTTCCGGCTGGAAGGCCGGCTGGGCGGGGCTTGACGCCGGCTGGAAGACCGGCAGGAACACGGACTGGATTGCCGGCTGGGCAGAGCTCTCTGGCTTCTGGGCCGGAACTGGGACCTCCGGACTCGGGACCTCCGGACTCGGGACCTCCGGACTCGGGACCTCCGGACTCGGGACCCCCTGGGTCTGAGCCACCTTTCGCCTCTTCTTCAACCGAGCCACCCGTCTGGTGGTTGGCTGAAGGAACGAGGTGAATGGGGTGGGGGGCTCGGGATTGGAGGTCTCGGTCGAGGACCGCCAGGATTCCCGTCTCCCCCGCTTGCCAGTAAGACCGGGTGGTTGTGGAGAGGCTGCAGAGGCTGAGGTGGGGGTCGTGGCGATGCCCACAAACTCGATCTGCAGAGGACCACTCTCTGGTGACGTGACCAGCAGAGATGAGTAGCTGGTACGTGATGTGGTCGCGGACTTCGCACGAGCTGCGGCGGCAAACCACACGGCGTCCATGTCCAACGGCCTCATCGCTCTCATCTCCGATCGGGAGAGTGGATCTCTGAGACCGGTGTTTAACAGCACCGCCAGCTCCACCTCTCCGAAGACGCCTTGTCCAGCGATGTCGAGGAACCTCTCCACAAACTCATGCACTGTCTCACTCCCCTGGCGAAGACTGCAGAGGCGACGGGCTACACCACAACGGCCAGTGTTCATGGCAGCTTGCTGGGTTCTGTTTTGGCTCGTTTGTTCTGTCACGAAACGTGAGGTGATAGAACCCAAATGCAAGCAGACGGTGGTGAGGTAAATCAAAAATTCTTTTATATTTAAAACGGGAAACAAAGTAAAACCCAAAACAAAAACCCACAATGGGGTAAATACAGGGGATTAACAAAGGCAGCCAACTGTAACAAAAAACTCAGGAACAGAGTGCTGGAGCAGAAACGCTGGAGCAGGAACGCTGGAGCAGAAACGCTGGAGCAGAAACGCTGGAGCAGAAACGCTGGAGCAGAAACGCTGGAGCAGAAACGCTGGAGCAGAAACGCTGGAGCAGAAACGCTGGAGCAGAAACGCTGGAGCAGAAACGCTGGAGCAGAAACGCTGGAGCAGAAACGCTGGAGCAGAAACGCTGGGACACAGCGTAGAGACAAATCTGCAGGTCAGACGCCCAAACGGACATCAAAGATTACAAGAACAAACGAGCACAAGACAGAGAATACCAGGGCATTAAATAGGGAGACGTACAAAGGATAATTACAATAGGCAGGTGTGGGTAATAAAACACTTAAGGGAAGCTAACGAGGAGACGAGAGGGGCGGGGCCATAGACGAGACACGAGAAGGCGCATGACAGCCAATATCTAAGCCATGCCATGTCCTTCTCACACAAAACCCTAGGCTTAGCCATGACTCCGCTGCAAGAATAAGAATAGACATGACATGATAGCGGAATCATGACAAATATTAAATTCAGTAACGAGATTATAGTTAGATTTTAGATTGAAATCATTAAAAAGTTTGGAATCCTAAGTGGATATCAGCATATATATTGATGTTATGTGTCACATATTTCTTTCGAACCAGTGTAATGCAGAGAAATGCACCCCTGCCAGATTATGCACCCCCTCCCCACAATGGTTAGGATTGGGTGTGGGGTTAGAATTTGTCATCGGGCGTGTTATTGAAGGAAGTGCATATTCTGGCAGGGGTGCATTTCTAGGCACAACATCCCACACCAACATTGTGCGTCTGTTACAGAGATTCTGTCTGAATCTGTTCACACATGATTTTTTTCTACAATAGTCACTTGGATACAGTAAGATCATTACACACTTCAATTTGACTTCAAACAAGCTATCATTGTTTGAGAAACAACAGTAATTTCAGGGCTTTTATCAAAGAGAATAGAATTTAGTGTTTAGGTACTGGATGAATCTCGTTGTACTTCTATGTTTTAGGCCTACAAAATGTAATGTGAATGACAATGTTGATATGAGGCAATCAAAGTTCTTTATCAAAGTGATCATTATCATACACATGCATGTTGACAGTGTGTTAGTTAAGTTAATCTTGTGCTCCCTCCTGAATGACAGAAATAAAAGACGCCAACATTGGCAGTCAAGCCAGAGCCGTTGAGAGAGAGAACTGCGTCAAGTCAAGAGTCCGTTGACTCAAATCTAACAGTTTACCACAGCAATGGAGGCTCCCGAAAGTTACTAGTAACGCATGTAGCTGCAGCAAAATAGACAGATTGTGATGAAATTTTAACCAATTTAGCACTAGAACTCCCGGATATCTAGAACTACGAGAATGGCCGTAGCCTCCATTTCGACCACTCATATTAGACTGTTCTGAATGTCATTTTTGCCATGCAATATTTGCATTCAAAGCTTCTATTGAGGTTATAGGTTGAAGCTTTGAATCTCTGTTGTCATATATTATAATATTATCACACTAAAAAAACTCAAACTCCTATTACAGATATTCAAAGTGGATAAAATGAGGCAAAATAAAAACAAATTTTTGAATATAATAAGTAATAAAATATTACAATATGCATTTCATTGCATAGTAAATACCTTCAAATACATGTATGGACATATGGCAAAATTAGCAAGATCAAATACAGTTATAAAGAATATTCGCTAACCTGAGGGAAAACGAACCGATTTAGAAAGCTGTATTTTATTTTTGCTGACATTTTGAGGGTAAGTTGTTTTAGCTTAGCAATAACATTAAAAACAGTCGATAGTAAGTTGCTCAGCAATCTTCAATGGCTGGAAAGAGCTCTGAAATGCATAGGCTACAAGTTGACCGCCATGGCAGTTTGAGGTAAATACTCAGAACTCTTTTGTGTTCATTAATTTAAATAAAGCAACAATGTAAGAACAAAATATACATATATTTAAGAAAAGTCAGGGTACTATAGTTAAATGGGTTTTATTTCAACAAAGTTGTTACATTGCACATTTTTAAAAGCTTGGTAGTTCTAGTGTTACCGACATAAGTCAATTAATTATTAAAAATTAAAGAAATAAAGCATTTAAAAAGAAAACATAACTTCCTTGTACAATCAGATGGATCCATGAATCTCGTGACGCGAAAATTTTAAACTTCCGTTGTCGCGACTCTCTCTTTCAACAACGGTTCCCTCTGAGCCAAGGTAAGCTCCGAGGTTTTAAAATGGGTGGGGCTTAGCAGCCCGGAAGTGGTATCTAATTGGTCAGTCAATATTCTTAATTATTATATTAGTGAAGCTATTATACTATTTTGTATATATACAAAATACTATTTAATTTTGCTTGCATGTGTAATCCTGGTAGTAATGTTGTAGATTTGTGACTAGCCTATATGTTGTACTACATATATGATTGCAACATAATAATGTATTAAAATTTAATTTTGTCTAATAAATATTACAACAATTAAATCGAGTGATTTGAAATATATTATTATGACGTTATTAATCGAAACATTGGTAGGCTTGGGTTTTTGGGTTACTGTCTTTGAAGGAGGGGCTCGATCCTGAGACTCGGCAACCTAAAATAGCAGAAAAATCATCTGAAAGCCATTTATGTTTAAACTCATTCTGTAGGCTACACAACATAACATATTTATGTGCACGACATGTCGAACTATGAACTAAAATAAAGACCATTTTAGTATGTGGCAACACTCTCTTACACACTGGCACAGGTGACCCTATGAATTGTAATCTCATATAGGCCAGCAAGTACACATGCATTAACGAACAAGCATATTAGTTAATTATCTAATATGAGGTTATATTTACTAAGTATATTGAATTAGGGCCGAATTAGTTTTATACCCAATAGAAATAACGCGCGTGTCCGAATTATTAAACATTTATAAAAATGTAGTTAGATATTGTAATTAAATGACAGGCTGCATGCAAACATTGTCTTTCTGAGCTGTGGAATCAAGAATTATAACAAAAACGAAACAAGAAAAAATAAGTCAAATGCTTGTAGATTTTTTTCTAAGTCTAAACTTTTATTTATTCGTTTTTTTGTAAAACTGGCAACAAAGCAGACACGAATTTAGTTTTAGTTTCATGCACAGATAAACAATGTGTTAAAAACGTACAACTTATAGTTTGAAGCGCATGATCATATCCCGATCAGAAAAGAAGACAGAAAAAAGAACTCACAGACAAAATATCATTAAGTCAAATCCCAACTTACCCAATCTTCAGACTTTTGGTATACTGCCTTGTAGTTGGTTAAGTTTACCAAGCATACATGCCGACAGGATTTAAATCAGAAATCAGAATTAAGTCCAAAATGACGTGAATGTTTCGGGAGAAGCCAAGCTGCTGGAGAAGTTTCTTCTATGCCTCTCCCAGCTTGAACAGAAGTCTGGTCCCTCCTTCTGAGTAGAGCAGCGCCTCCTCAAACTCAGCATCTTTAGAATTCTCCTTCTGTCCACATGGAGGCGCTGTGCATCCACACTGAAGATCCCCCATACTCACTTATTTGAATGGCTGTTTGTTGATAAGAGGAGGGGGTGTTTAAAACACACACATGTTCACAAAGACTTCAGTGAGGGCAATTTTTCAAATAATCCCTTTTTCTATTGCAAAAAGTGTACACTGAATTCATTCTGGGTTCTCTCATGTGGTCCTTCTTCTGTGGAAGTGCCTAATGAAATGCACATGGCTGAAACATCTGTCAGTAGAATGCGTCACACATCTTCATTTCAAAGAAATTTTACTTTTCTCAGAAAGAAAAGTTGAGTGTTTGTTAAGCTTTTTGAAAAGTGAATGGTTGCTCGAGAATGACTCGGTTCAATTTGACACTAATGTTTAAGACGTGAGAGTCAAATTGTCCAGTCATTTTTGCCCGTAGCCTTCCTCATTTACAAGTTATTTCCAGCTGTGTACGTATGACAGACTGTGTGCCAGTTCAGTCTGACAGAGGTAATTCACCGAAGAGTCACGTTTACCAAAAGATCCACAAACATAAACACGCATTTTTATTCCATCTTCCTATAAACATATTTGCAGGCCCTGCAAACTCATATTTAACTCCCCCATGTTGTACACATACGCACACACGCACCTGTACTGTACATGAAACCACATTAAAGAAAAACGATTGGTCATTATTGGTCATCTTCGGTGCCATGTGTCCTACACCCAGGAGCCTGGTTGAAGGGAAAGGGACACGGATTTGGTATTTCCCCTGTGTTGAACAGAAAGATATATATATATAGAGAGAGAGAGATCTTCCACATCCTTTCCAAAGTTCCAAAGCATTTTATATCACATGCACACATATCCCTGTGAAGCAGGGGCTGCATAAAATAGCAGATTAGCAGGAAACTCTTTATATTCTGCACCATAAAAGAAGAATCATGCATAATGCATGCAAGTCTCATGTCTTTTGTACTACACATTAAATACTACACAAAATCATACAGGTTATATTGCATGACACATCAGGAACAATTGAATAGTTGTTACTGTGGAAAAAGTTTACAGGTTGTTGAAATAAAATAGGCCTATTAAAATGATTTCAAATGGAGTTGTTTTATTAGACATTTAAGCTAAATGAAGGACATACCTGTGCCAGTGTAGTTGAGAGGAGGTTTGGCTGGTCCTTCAGCTATTTGTTAACAAATCAGAGGCTTAGACATTAATAATGCACGGATACACACTATAGTCACTCACTAACACACTAAAAAAAGTTTGCGTGTTTACATAAACTCACAGATGTGCAAGCACACACACAAGGATAGCAACAATATCCAGCTGGTCTTTTTCTTTTTTGTTTTCCTGTTCCTTTTAAACACTGTGTGTGGCATGTTTGGATACATGCATATATATATACTGTAAATGAAGTATAAACACTACAAAATTATGTATACATTTATATCTATGTGCACAGACATGTTTGACCTTGGATTCGAGAACACTCCTTGATGTAAAACACTCCTTGTTTTTTTTGCAGTTGCACGTTCACTCCCTTTTTTAGTTTAATACCTGTAAATGTGGACAGTTGTGTCCACATTAAACTGTTCATGTTAATATTGACCTATATGTCAGAAATGTTTGTCAGAAAAATAAGATTATCCGATATGATAATTCATTGATGCTAGTTGATTTGGGATGTTTGATAAGAAAGACACAAAACACGAGCAGCGTTGGAGAACTTCCAGATGATGACTGAACGTTGCTCTGGTAAATTCCTGGATACACAATCTTATATCATACAGACACACAACGGCTTCTGAAAATAGAGAACGTGGCTATTGAACACTCTCAAGAGTTAACAAAGAGGAAACTGTCACAAAAAAGGGCAGCAGTCGTAAAACAGAGATGGGTTTGTCCAATTTTCCATGTTTCTTGGAGACAGTTGCATATTTCCTTGAGAAGGAGAGAAAGGGATGTAGGGAAAAAAGACACGGAAGGGGTCTAAAGAGGGGGTGGCGGAGTCTGTTTTGTCTCAGAGGTAGTGAATGACTAATACTGTAAGAATGATTCCACACTCTCCCCCAGTTACAAGCACACAAACCAAAAAGTAAGGCCTCCTTCATCATTCAATGTTATACAATCATGCTAGACACAGCTGTGCTTAAATAAGTCAACACGATTCATTTAAAGTCAGGTGGGTGTAAACCTCTGAAAATGGTTTTGGTGTAAAAATATATATATTTAATTTCCTAAAATACATTAATGTATTTTTAAATCGTCGGAAGGACATTAGTAAATGAAACAATAACATGTATAAATGAAACAGTAGCAATTTGGCAGCACTAAATGCTTTTATCTATTGTAATAGTTGTGTATGAGTGTCTTGATTGTCCTCAATGTAAAAAGAGGAATCTGAACATCATACAGTTACTGCTGGACATGAGTCAAATATCCAGAAATTCTGAAAAAGCAAAGATTGTGGAGGACCTGGGAGATTTTTTTGAAGATAATTGGACAGTCTAATGACTCATGATAAACAAAATACCCTTAAACAACTATGACTAAACATAAAAACTGTCATTGATTGTTTAGGTGACATCATACAGTATTAAGAATGAGGGCGTGTAAACTTTTGCCCTGGGTTGTTTTTTGAAATTCTGTTATTTTTCTTTAGTGTGAACTTTATGTTAACATTTCTTTAGAGAAATTACTTGCTCAGGGCAGGACTAAATCAAAAATAAACCTTAGTTTTTAAAAATCGTCTTAATTCCCAAATTATTCAGCTTTTTCCAGATTCTGTAAGTGGTGTATAAACTTTTGAGCACAACTGTATCTACTCACCAATATAATATAACTATGTCTTTAGATGTGAATACAGACTTTACATAACGAAGGGTTATATTTTTATCACCTCAGAAAGAGCTATTTCTATCTACATTTACACCGTGGGACCCCTTTTATGGAATTCGACATGTTGTTTCTACTATACCCTTATACGGACAAACTGCTATACAGAACGCGTTTTGTAAATATGTTATCTCCATATCTCCACAAGAAGCAAAAAAGTGACAACATCTTAGTCCGGTGTGTGCCACCATTGTGCTCTGAAGTGGGGGGGTGGAGTGAGCCGTTGGCAGCAATTTGCAACCTTACTGCTAGATGCTACTAAATTTCATAAACTGGTCCTTTAACACCATGTTGTTTTAGGTTTTAATAACAGATGAACTACACCTGTGAATGTTCTGCTTGGAATTGAGGGCATTTGCAAAGTCAAAATGAGTTGGGAGTTACTTTTAAGCAGTTGCAAAAATGTCTAATTTATGTGGAGTTAGTTCTAGTCAGGCAAATTGTTTCCAGGATCGTTTTAAATTAATTTTAAATATTGTAATCTGAATATTTTATAAGTATGGATGCTTTTTTATACAAATGTCAAACCAGGATCAAATTTGTGGCGCACTGTACAATATTGTAACACATACTCAAAAGTTTTCAATATTGCACAACTTTATTCCGTAACTGAATTTGTTATAAAATGGAAGCTGGACTCCTGCCTTCAATTTTGACTGAGACTGAAATAGCAGATGGAGTTTTTCCTGACATCTCAAATTTTTCACATGCCCAGTTTCACAGACTAACAAAGGCTTAAGACTTGACTAAAATGAATATTTTAGCTGATTTACCTAAACGACAACTTGCCCTGACATATCTTAAAAAATATCAGTGCCATTGTTATGTCTCGAGATGCACACTTGCAATGTTTTTTTATAATGGGTTATTATAAAAGCGACTTGAATATCCTATTTTAACATATCATTTGCCATAATTCCAAAGGTTCACTCGAAGTCAGGTATTTTATTATGAACTTGATTTTTTCTCCTTTCAAAACAATATCATTGCTGTACTGCAGTACTCCTACTATTGGTAAGCAGTTTTAATATTTATTTTACATCACAGTATTACATTATATTTTAGCCTATAGCCTCTTTAACATACAATTATTGGAGAAGAGTAATAATGAAGTACCACCCCGAAACTGATATAAAATCAAATTATACAGTTAAAATAAGACTATAAAAATGAATTAACCACTGAAATAGTTGAACTGAATTGCTGTGAGATTGTGTCGGTTACACGAATGGACAGATGTCATATTTAAAAAAACGATGTTATTTTAGGAAAAATATGTTACAATGTCATCTGAGCTTTGAACTTATTTATTAGAAAAACCTCAGTTTGTGAATGTGCACCATTGGTCTTTTCATCAATATGGAGCTCTGTGTTAAAATCCTAAATTCCTCTAAAATCTCCGGCAGAACCAATTTCCTTATTCAAACTGAACCTCAGGTTTAGACAAACTAAAGCAAAGCAAGTAGGCATATCAACATTTCACACAAGACCAGAGCAGACAAGAGAAAGATCTGTTTTTAATAAAGATCAGTGAAGGAGCCCAATCAAAGTTAACCATGACATTTCGCACATCATAACATTGTATCTACTGTTTGAAAACAGATCTGATTGCAATTGGCATACAGCAAAATTGTGTCCAACTCCAAGTTGGTTCACAGTCCATTACGTAGCATCACCTCGCTTGTCCCCATTGCCTGGCCACCAACCAATGACTCGTACTGAGCGGTCAGAACAGTGGATCCCTTCAGGAACTAACCGACTTGTCGTCACCGGGAAAGACTGCCTCAACGGGAACACGGAGTAAAGGCCACAGAATACTTCTGTATTTCTCTGTTAAGGAGGGTGTGTTGACGGCACCTGTGCGTCATCTTGTGTATTGTAAACATGGTGCGGTCTGTTAGTCGCTGGGCCTTGTAAAGTTGCTAGCCAGATTAAACACAACTGGGATGAATTTGTAAACAGCCAGCTGATGAGATGCTTTAATGTACTATGTGTTTTGACTTCAGTCTGGTGCAGTGGGCAAAAGAGACGCAAAATCATAATGACAGCTTATTTTATAAAAGGAGAGGAATGTTGTGATGCGTTTGTCAAAGGCTGGACCACCCGTGGCCTGTTTGTCAGCTGTGTTAGCAAATGTTGAATTTTACAGCTCTTTACATAATAAGTTCAGAATCAGAATCAGAAGAGTTTATTGCCAATTGTGCTTGCACACACAAGGAATTTTATTTGGTGTTGGAAGCTACAAACATTCAACACAATGACAATAGAAATATAATAAGATTTATAGTCAAACTATTCTAAAATATGCATATATAAAATAATTGTACAGAAATAGGGGGATAATAACATATACGAGACATTGTAGTGGAATATACATATTAACAGATTGTATGTACAATTGTGCAAATGGATAATGTTGTAAGTAGAGGAAGTGTTATATGTAGAAATAAAATGTACATTTAGTACTATAGTGCACACTATAGGAGTAGTGAAAGATGAATATTGCTCTTAAGGAGAAGTTATCTGTTTAGGAGGGAGATTGCCTGGGGAAAGAAGCTGCTTCTGTGTCTGAAAGTCCTGGTGTTTGGATCTCTGATGGGCCGGCCAGAGGGCAGCAGTTCAAAAAGTTTGTGTGCGGGGTGTGTGACCGGATATAATGTCATAGATCATACTCATTGATATTAAGTTACACAGTAAATTGGATCCTAATTCATTGCAAATGTTTAATTTCTTCAAAAATGTAATAGTTAACATCTGTCTCCATGTTCCAGGCGAGACCAAAGACTGTTGACCAATGACTGTTTCAGCAAAGCGTGCGTTCTTTATACATTAAGCAAAATGTTTCAGATTTGAATCAGAATGTAATGACTCCATCGTGTTTGAAATAGACTATGGTAAAAAAAAGTTTTCTAATTTGAGTGTGACTCAGCTTCTCCTAATTGTTTTACTATGGTTTTGGTATCCCGGTCTTGCGGCGGACTGTTGGCTGGAGTTTGTTTAAACTAACCACCATGGAGCCCTTACTGGTTTCATTGCTTCAGCAAATAAGAGTGCATTGTGGCATTGCTCTGTTTTATCATGCAGACTTTTTCTTCCTTTCTACCATTATTCCATTTCTTGTCTCTGAATTGTTTAATCCTCATTTATCTCTAATCCTCCACAGCCTCAACCGTACCTATACTGCTCCGGTCGATGCCAAACTTTGCAGTCGTAACAAATTTATGAAACAAAACAGAGTTTTGATTTCTTCCAAAGTAGGTCTAATTGTTAAATCCATATATTGTATATTTAAATCATCCTATTGTTTCAGTCTGGGTCGGTTTTCCTTCACTTCTTTTCTTTTCTCGTGCAGGCATGACCACATGCCTCCAGATGTTGGATCTCAGTTTTCAATGCCAGCTGGGAAGCATTAGCCAGGCACATTGTACCAAACCTCTCCTCTCTTTTCAAACCGCTTCCCACACCTTCAGACACTGAGTTTCCAGTGTGCTCTTCTAAAGAAGTTTCTTGGCAAATGAGTTTGACACGTGACCGCTTGTTGCTCCAAGTTTGATTTGATACATCCTTGGCAGAATATTGTACTAGTAACGTTGTGGAGTTTAAAACTCAATACTATCGGGAAGCCCCCCGGTTCACTGGACCGGCACAGTTTATCTTATGGTGGGAGGCAACGCTGTAGGGGATATTCTAACAGGGGGGGTGTAACAGTACGTTGCAAAACAAGAGAGAGATGTTCAATCCAGGACATGATTTATAGTTTTCTTTCTGTGTTTACATGCATGCACTTGGCAGATGCTTTATTTCAAACAGAATACAGTGCATTCGGTATCTGTCAGGTGTATACGTATCTTGGTTGTAAGACGGGTGACAAATATAAACCTAGTTTGACTGAATTTGAAGAATTAATCTTTATGTGAAACACAGACAGTTATTTGGAATCAAAGAAGATTGTGAGTTATAGTGGGACTCCCCTCAATCGTCACAACTAAACAGCCATAATGCAAAATCTGGCATAAGAAAGTTTAAAGAATTAAAATGAAATCATTTATTTAACTGATTACTTTAGTTCATTAAATGTTAAGCAAGACATCTTAGTTTTTTAGTCTGCTCGCTAAATTCATGAGTACTCAACCAAGTGCAGATCTGGATCTCTCAAACGAATTGGCTCTATTTGTGTTTAGAAGGAAGTGCTAAAGTCAGCACTTAAATTTGCCAGATGGAAGGAAAAGAGTGGAACTCAAAGGTTGTGATGTTTTAGCTGCAGAAGCTTTTTGTAAACAACACTTTCATGGCATGTTCTCAGAAAAGCAGAGGGGAGCAATATTGAAAAATCCTGAATTCATTGCTGCGTTCCAATTCGCCTACTTATATTGTGCAGTAAAAGCATGTATTGTTTTTGTTATGGAAAAGTATACACATTTTAGTGTGTAGGAAAACAATATGCACACACACTAACAAGAAACGGAAGTGGCATTGTTGCCTGGACAACATTGTGGCCATTAAATGTCACACACATCAAACAGTTCTTCTGTTTGATGTTCTTCATTCCATTTAAGTATTTATTCATTCATTGCTTTATATGTAATGTTAACTCTGCTTATATTTATTAATTTAATGCAGTGGAGCGTCACTTAACTCCGCCTACTCGCGGTGAGTTTAGGGTAATATTAGCCGTTAGAATGGCATCATTCTGCACTTTGAATTTCTACCGGTAGTAAACCATATGGGAATCTTTGGAATACTCTTTTCATCATACCACGATTTGGGACATGCTAATTATATATTCGAATACTAATAAGGAAGGATAGTATGTGAATTGGGACGCATCACATGTCTTTAGAATCTAGCGTGCCTAAGATTTCTCACCAGGCCGAATTATAAAACATAATGGTAATAACAGAATTGTTATTTTTTGGGTGAACTGGTCCTTTAACAACAGAATTGAGGGGAAAAAAGAATTGCAAATGGTTCAGTGGTTGGCTGTGGTTACTTGTTCCCCGCAGTTAGGAAAAGCAGTGCAGACCATTGCAAAATCTCAACAGATGAAGGCAAGATTAATCTATTGCTACCGAATCCTGGCAGGAATTGACCTCTTAGGTTAAACCACTCGCTATGAAAACGATGACTCCAGAATATGAGCCACACGTCATGTTCAGCAAATGGAGGACAGACATGGGGAGACTCATTCGAACAAAGTCCAGCAAAACTTTAGACATCAACAGGATTATGTTTTGTTTACCTTTAGGAAACCAGTAAAGGTTGTTATTTAAAAATATCACTGTTGTTGGCATTAATTTGCCATCTCACAAGGGGATAAATTAATCCACATGATCTTTTTAGAGCTGATGAGAATCGTGCTTCAGTTTCATCCGTTGCATTGCCACCTCAGGGTAACATCTAAACAGATCCAGCAGTGTATTTACTTCATTGACTCGATCCATGAGCAAGCCGTCATCTTCAGTTTGAACATATCAAATCAACACTTTGTAAACACTTATATCTGCATCTTTAATGTGTGTTCATTGTGTTTATTGTTTTACTTATAAACTCTATAAATGACATACTATAGTTCAGTCAGATCTGACATAAAAATAAACTGTATATAAACTAAATTATGGAGGCATTTATTTGTCAGAATTTCTGTGGTTCGTGCAAAAAGATAAATTACTGATAAAATCATTTTAAGACATTCTCCTTAAAAAAATGTCTTGGCAAAATCACAAAAAATAGTTATATTAAATATTATAAATAAAATATTTAAAAAAAAATTTAGCAAAATAAAAAGGATAACAATCCAAAAGGTTATTTATCTAAAATTTACATATATTATTTAATGAAAAAAGAATTTAATTAACAAATAAGATTTTTTAATATACATATAAGATTTTGTTTGAATTAATTTGGAGAATTCTAAATTTTTAGTTACTCAAATGTACTTTTTACTAACATTTACTCAATTTAAACAGTATATTTAATTGATTTCACAGCTTTAAAATGTACTAAAATTTCATGAGTCTAAATTGTTTCACGTAAAACCACTTTAAAAATGTTTTGTGTAAAGCAATGTTTTACACAAAACAACACAAAACAATGTTTTACAAACAACTAAACAGACAACACTGTATAACAGGAATCTGTAAAAATTCTACGAGTTGGCTAATTCGTATGAATTCGTACACTCTTTTATGTACAATTTAGTACAAATAAATTTGGTGTTAGAATAGGTTTAGGGGTGGGGTTAGGGGAGGGGCTTCAGTATGGCATTTTTCTATTAATCTGACTTTTTTATGATTCACATTTTACAAATTCATATTAGCCACCTTGAAAAATAGTTGTGAATTCCTGTGAGACCAGTCTGAAATTGATTTACCATCTTATCCACAGCATCTTTTCTGCAGGATGTGAAATTTAAAGATTCACCTGACGATCAGATGTTTAAGATGAACATGGGTTAGTTTTATTTTAAACACAGAACCAGAGGCATTAGTGTGGGATTTAGCGTCCTTTATTTCAAATACAGCCCTGAAGCTGGTCTCAAATACATTTATCACATGCAAAATCTTTTGGTAAAAAAAAAAGTCTTTGGCTAATGTCATGAAGAAACCTGCATTGCATTTACATTTGAATAACTAAATGAGCCAGAGTTTATATTGGTAGCACCAAATGAATATTCAAGTTTTACTTGTAAAGAAAGTGTACCACCGACCATTCCAAAGAATGATGTATTATGTGGGATAAAAATATAAATGAACATCTAAAGCAGGGTCAAGAATGCAAATTTAACTGGATCTATGAAGCTAATGAAATTAACTTTGGATCTTTGTCCAAAAGATCTTATTTTCATGACACCAAGTTATTTGGGATACTGATTGTGAGATTTATCTTTGAATATTTTTAGCAATATTAAAATATAAATCCAATTGGATAATGTCCTCACATTTACACAGAGTTTTATCTGCATCAAAGAAATTTCAGCTTCTGACCACTAAAATCATAAAAATATGCGCCCTCAATGGTAAGAAATGCTATGGACAAATGGACAAATCCAATGAAGTACTAAAGCACATTGACTGAAAAAACGGACATTGACTGAAACACATCGACTGAAATAATACACATCGACTGAAAAAATTGATATTGTAATATGGCTTTACTGCTCGTTTTACCTTGAATAAAAGACTTGATGTGTTATATAATAGTGATATAAAAATAGGCATTATTTATTTTTTTAATTCCTAACAATCATTTATGGTCTTGTAATATGAAACGGAGAAAATTAAAATACCATGTATCTCATTCAGATACATCACAAGATAAAGAATAACCGAAAAAATAAAAACAATTAAAGGTTGTTTGTGGACGCACTCCTTGCCTGGGCCCCTTCTTTTACCCATCACCCTTTCTATTTCCGGTCCCCAAGAAGACCGGCGTCTCAGTCCTGGGCAATCTTGCGTGAGACAGTTTGGTAAAAGACACCGGTGATCAATGAGGGGTAGTCCGATTTTTTGAAAAGATGGCGGTAGGCATACGTGTTGTCGTAGGGTCGGCCTCGGCTCACCAGGGTGCGCAGATGTGCTTCGTTCACCTGATTGCCCACGGCCAGCATGTACATCTCAATGCCGGCATTGCTCACCTGCTCCACAGCCTTCTCAATCTGGATGCTGTCGACGTTTTGAAAGCGACCATCTGAGAAGACCAGTAGCTTCTTCTTCCTGTTCCCGCCGGCCCTGAACCGTTCGATGGCGAAGGTGAGAGCCTTCGTCACCTGCGTACCCTCATCCTGGAACTTGGCTTCTGCGATTTGAGCGGCCACCTGGGTGGCATTCCTGGAAAACTCGGCCTCCATATTGACGTTGTTGCTGAACTGGCCGACGCCGACACGAATCTCGATGCCCCGCCTTTCGGCAGACAAGAAGCGCTTAGCGAGCATTCGTGTGAAGTCTTTCATTATCTCGAAGTTCTTGGACCCAACGCTGGCTGAGCTGTCCATCAAGATGAGAACATCTGTGTTACTACTAAACGAAACTGGAAAAGAGGAAGATGGTGCCATGAGGACATGATATTTTGAGGGCTCGACACAAAACAATATACCAGACTGAATCTGATATGTTGAGATATTTAAAGTCAAAGGTTTAAAAGAGAAGGTTTAGAGATTAATAAAAACAAAGGATTTAAATAGTCTACCTCTGTATTTAAGTGGATCACGTTTTTACAATATGTTTTGTGTCAGAAGAACCATTTCTTATTCATCAATATTGCAATGTTTTTCCTTGCCATTTAGCCGCAACATGGCAAAGGGAAAAACACAAATATTTATGTCTGAATAATCAAAAGATCAAACTTTTCAGAGAAGAATTACCGAGCTTATTGCAATACTATTATTATTGATAACTTTTATGTTTTGTGTCTCTCAATAGCTGTATAAAGTTATTGAAATAAATACTTACTTGAACAAGTATATGTGGGACATTTCTTTTCTGTGAAAGAAGAAACAAAGGCACAGAATGACAAACTCAAAGTCTCTTCCATAACATAAAACACAAAGCACCATAAATCTTTTCAAGCAGCAGATACGCAACCAACCTTCACAGATTTTCTCAGTCAAGTTTTGCAGAAAGGTGTCATCCAGCAGCATGCCAAAATTGTTTAGGACGAAGGAGAAACCTTGTCTAGGATCTGCTTTACAAACCACATTATCAAGCTGCTCTGGATTTGGCTTCCTGTCTGCATAATCAGTCACACCAACACCACCGACCTGCAAAAAAACAAAACACACTGAAGGGTTTGATCTGACTAATTGAAATGCAATATATAGTCCCTTTAAGCAATGCAGCTTTTCCATTTGGAATGACATTAAGGAAAGGATGAGTGAATTTTACTAGCCCTCAAACTGAGATAGATCTTAAAGGGAAAGTTCACCCAAAAATGAATTTTAGTCACCCTTATATAATCTCATACCTGTATAAATTAGATAGTAGTTATTTTTTTCAGTTCCAGGAGTGTCAAAGGTGCCCAGTCAAAGGTGACCCAGAACTCTTTGTTTTCGTACATTCTTCCAAATATCTCATTATGTGTTCAAAAGAACAAAATGTTAGTGGATGATGTCCCAGAACTAAAAATTGCTAATATTCTTCCAAATATCATTCTCTGTGTTCAATGGAACCAAGACATTTATACAGGTTTAAAACATCCTGAGGGTGAATAAATGATAACAGATATTTCCCTTTTGAATGAACTATCCCTTTAAAGACAGGTTTCAATTAACCTGTTACAGCTTTAAAATATTGTCCCAAAGGTGGTGCTTTGAGACACTTCTTCATCCTCATTACGATAGCTCAAAGCTTATTTGCTTCCTTACCCTCAGGCCCTTGCCACACAACACATCCAAGGGCACTTTGTCCCTATAAGTGTCTGAACGTCCATCAGTTAGCACAAGGACGATGCTCCTCTCCGTCACAAGCTTGCTAAGCATGTTCCTCAGTGAATACTGCAGAGCTTCTCCAGTGTATGTGGCTTCGGCCAGCCAGGGCAGATTTTTCACAGCCCTGAAGTGAACAACAATTTAGACAGAATGAAATCTCATCCGATGTCATTTAAATGACCAGCAAGAAGACTGTATGCTGTTATTGCCATATTATATCATACGCTTTTAGATCTGTCAGGCTCTTGATTGTGGGGTCACCAAGCTGTACGGCCTGCTGAGCATTTGCGCCACTGTACTGCACCACACCAATACGGGAATCATTAGCACCAAACTGCGAAGAATAGAGCGGGCGAAATGAGAAGTTTGAGTGCCAGCATTCATTCTCTATTGTACATTTTCATCTAATTAGCATTTGTAGATGTCTTGTGGATTCCAGTCCAGTGTCTGTTGAATTTTAACTAAATCAAACCACAGGAGTGACACAAAGTCATCCAACAGCAATGTAAAAGACTAACTTTCATCGGGTTATATTAAATTGTTGACTACAATGATATAGGCAATTTAACTGGGCTTGTATTAAATTTGTGTATGGTCTGTTTTTGTATATGTAGTATAAATCTTTTCTCCTGTAAAGCACTTTGGTCAACCTGGTGGCTGTTGTTAATGTGCTATACAAATAAAATGAACTTGAGCTTGAGCTTGAACAGCATGATAAGACACATGAAAAAATCAAGGTTATCGTGTAAGAAATAATTGATTATACTTTTCCTAAATACATGTAAAAACACAACTGTTGTGTTACGTAGCTTGATAACTCTCACCTGTTCCGTATACGGGACACCTACGTTTGCGTCAATATTGTGCATGTAATTTCATATCGAATCATGACAAACTATGGAAGCTGGAAAGGTCTAAGACTCTAGAATACAGATTCTTGAATTTATGTAGGAAGAGTAATTGATTCTTTTTTTATAAAGAGTGTGCTTAGATTTTTGTTATCCTTTTGCGACTCATATTATTTTAATGTATTTTTTAATCAAAGAAAGCCTAACAACACAATTTTAAATTATTTTTGTGTGTGTGTGTGATTTTTTTTTAATCAGCTACTTAATCTGACCAACCGTATGTATTCCAAATAATTCACGAGTTACGGCCATTTTAGTTCCAACATGCATTTTCATGTGTAGGCTCAAAAAGGGCTACGAGAGTTAACAGGTTAAAAGTGAATATGCACTTGTTTGCTTTGTAGAATTTAAGGCCTAAATAAATACAGAGCATCTTTGTGTAATTTTGATCTGTTTCTCCGGTTTTCATTTCTGGAAATAAATGCAAATGAAACAAATACATTTGTTGGAAATTTGGGAGAAATATAGTTAGTAGTTTACAGAATAAAACACAATTCGCATTTTACCCAAAAACATACCTATACATAGCAAATTCAGAAAAAAACTGAAAATGGTCATTTAAATGTATCTGTTTGTCATAAATTCAAAACTCATGGCACTTAACCAGGTGAGCTATAGAGACGTCAAAGCTTACCTTTCCTAATTTAAGCCTGTTCATTAAAGTTACGATGAAGTCTTTAGCAATGGCAAAGTTAGACGCTCCAATACTCTCAGAGCTGTCCAAAATAAAGGCGATATCCAGGGGTCCACACTTGCATTCTTAAAAGATTGAAGATACCACATGCATGTAAAGAATACGGCATTGGAGAAAGATAAAAAATCTTAATTTCTTCTACGACACTACAAAGACTCGATACTTACCACAACAAGCTGAAAAGAGAAAGAGAAAGATGACGTTGAGTAAGAAAATCAACTTTTATAAGCATCGCACAGATGAGAAATCCATGTTCTCACAACCATGTATAATAAGTGTTTTTACACATAAAAAACAGCTGTTAAGAAATAAATGATTGAACATTTAAACAAAAAAAGACTAAAGTAAATTCCAGGCAATGACCCAATGTGTATAAAACAATTGGAACATTTTGCATATTTTTGAGTCTATAACTAACAGCATATTAGGCAAACTTGGCGAACAGAAGCCGCAAAAGTAACAAAAAAAGTCACTTATCTGTACAAAATAAATAGCAGGCAGAGTAATAGTGAAAGTCTGAAGAGAACAAAGCTAGACTAATATTTAGTTTGGAAAGAAAAATAAGTTGAAAAACCCTACTAGACACAAAGCAGCTTAATTTCAAAAGATTGGTCGGATTCATTGTTCAAGTGGGCTGGAAGCCACCAGAGAGTTGATATTTTTTATTTCGGGGAATTTTGTCCGCTTTATATAAGCCTCTGGGTTGTAAATCATAGTACATCTCCCACACTGATTTATTGAGAGTGTTTCATCTTTCATGAGAAATTGTATTTATAAAATGTCCAACTGACATAACAACACCATTTCATTGAGACATCAAGTCGAGATGAATGCGCACTAAAGATCAAGGGGCGTTCGCGGATGATAGCAAGAAAAATCACACCAGTATACAACAGTCTATTTAAACCAGCAGTTCACAAATCATTACAAAAAACTCATTTTTTACCAAGCTCTTACACACTTCTGTTCAAAGCATCTGAATAGGTGTTTTCATCACATGTCTGGATGGTGATATCAAATATATAACTAGAGCTTTAAAAACTAATATTTAACATAAAATGGCACAATATGGACATTTAAATGAAAATGTGTGTTTTGTAGAATTAGATTAGGCCCTGAGATTATTACTTCGGTATATGAATGGTTGTCATTGTGCAAGTATAGTGACTTGTTATACGGCTCTCTGGAAAGCTCTAATCTGATTGGTCAATCTATGATAGATTACTCTTTGATCTTCTTCCTCTCACATGATAAAACCATTTCAATGCAACCTGTAAGCATGCATACAAAATATGTGTGTATTTATTTCTTCACTTGGCTAGCACTTCCTGTCATGGCCCGGCTGTCTGGTTTAATTTTGTGATATAAGCTTACTGTGCACTTTCACTTACTAAGTGACCTATATAAAATGCTCCTTTATTCAGCCTTATTTCCTCCAGGCTTCAATTGATCTTTCTGAATTTGCTCTACTTCCATGTAGAGGTCTGTCACTGATCTAAATACAGCTGGCCATAAGCGGACTGCCATTTCATTATGGCGTGGGCCTGTTCGACAGTGTTGTATCAGGCAGAACGCCATTTAAGGAGACCGTGCAGGTCAGTGTACGTCTCAGCTGTGACTCATGGGTAATTTAGAATAGCTTAGTAACAGATATACTCACAGCACATCTTCATGATGATATCCAGAATCTCACATTCCTAAGAGGAAAAGAGAGAGAGGAAGAGTGAGCGAGAGACATATGAGTCAGGTTTAACGTTTTAAGAGAATACTGCTTCTGCAGCTCATTCTCTCTGTCGCCATTTTGTAGCACAAAATGGAGCCACAAAGTCCATGTTGGTTTAATTACAGGAAATTCTGTTGCACATTTTGCATAGTTGCTCCCCGAAGACTCGCAATTACTGCAAATACAGTTGAAAAACAAATTTTCTCTTTCGATGAAGGATGAATACACATGCTACTCAAAAATCTTAAAAAGGGGGGTTGGACAAAGTTTTCTTAGATTTTTTGGATTATACTAAACTATGTTAGAATTCCTGATACCAAATAACACTTTTCTCTCTGAACAAAGTCATGTTCTGTTTAGAATCAACGAGAACTATATAAGCAGACATGCATTTTTCAAGCACAAGTAAAATATCGGTTTGTAAAGTATCTAGCAATTTTTTTATATTTGTACTGGAAAACAAAAAATATTTCACATTTACGCATTTGACAGACGCTTTTATCCAAAGCAACTTGCGTTGCATTATACTATACATTTGTTTCTAAGTATGTGCAATCCCTAGGATCGATCCCATGACATTGGCGTTGCTAGGATCCATGCTCCATAACCACTGAGCCACCGGAAAGCTTTTATTCCCCAAGCACACTATTGTGCTTGGGTTTTATTTCTACGGACAATTGGGAAATTACAAAACGATGGAAAGTGCATTGTGGCACATCCAAGACCATTTATTAAAAAGAACACTGTCATCCTTCGCATTCCTTTTCATAGAGGAAATTGTGTTGGAACTTTTGCATCAGATTAGATCCAACGCTTTCTCTAATTTGGGACATTTTATTCATTGTATTTAAATTAATCTCACTCACATCGGCTCCTGGAGGTCCGGGTGGTCCTGGTGGTCCCTGTGCATGAAAACAGGATAGGTCAGATTAACAACGTGCACATGAAGTCACGTGCCTACAAATGTAACTCCTAGTGTGTGTAGTGACTGGATCAGTGTGAAAAAAGCCATTCAACCCCTGACTCCCTTTTGTCCCGGTTTCTAGATACCATCATCTAAAGATCAAAGCAAGTATGGCTCCATGAGTCTGGGTTTGCGTTTGGAACTTGCACCGATAGTGTGATAACCATTTGGTTTCTCTGTAGGACATTTACGACTCCGTAGCTTCAAAGCATTGCTTTTAAGTCTCTGTCTCACCTCTTACTTAACATCTGAGCTAACCAGAGAAACTTCTCTGACAAATAGGAACCTATGTGCTTAAACTGTCCTTTCATAAAAATTTATCTAAATGTCTGGTTATATGTTGGCGCTCGTGCCATTATAAATACTCTGTAACTGTTAGATATGCAAGTTTTGATTTAGGGTTCATTTGATGTATTCATACGTTGGGAGGATTCACAGCTCAAAGACTTGCATGTTTCATATGTAACTACACATCTCTGAATTCCCTATATGATGAGCTATGTTATAAAAACATAGCATGCATCATACTTTGTCCATAACTAAGTTTAGGTATTAAATGCTAACTGACCATACTGTCAGAGCCATGCAAATGAGGCGCCATGAGAAAGGACCTCTCTTTGGCCCACGGATCTCCTTCGTGGCATTGGCCCACAGACCATCTGGGGGCAGGGCAGGTATGCATTTAAAACACCATCACCGATCCACTTCGGAGCGTCTTTTGATTTAGGAATTGGAAGGGAAAAGAAAGAGGACAATCTAACGGACACCCCCGCTTGGGGCCCCCCCTCTGGGGTCCCCGATTAAGCCATGGAACTCCGGACTCAGGACCAAAACTCAGCGTTTCAACAGGACTGCATTCTGAAACCATTCAAGATTTCCATCCACACGAATACGGATATTGGTCCAACATCGAGATTGCAAGTATCCGTTTCTAAATACAGAGTAGCTGCGTTAAGAGCGTGCCTCTTTGTTAAAGATGATTCTATTGGTTTTCAGACATGTTTTACCTGCCTCGCGGCCATCTCTCTCTCTCTCTCTCTCTCTCTCTCTCTCTGCGCTTCGTAGCGCTTTTGTGTTTCATGTATTTGTTTGTCGTCATTTTGTTTACCATGTAGAGTAGAGTTTAATAAAAACCCATAAAGGCATATGTGATGAGTTCTCTTTGTTCAGGCTTACAAACTTGGTCACTTAAACTGTGTTTCGATCTATGCTACCTCTGCTCTTAATTCTGTTTGTTAAAGTCACGTTACTTATAGTAATGAGATAACGTTAGTGTATAAAATCATTGATGCATTTGCTGGACGAATACATATAGGATTTTTATCACTATACTGCTAATCAGAATTGTAAAATATGTATGTGTAATGACGATTATTATACATATTTTCCTTTGAGCTAAACTAATTCCTTGACTGAAATTGACGTTTTAAATAACTCATTTCATATATGTTTGATCTTGATAGATCTGGTGGAGAATCTTATTTGTTGAGTAAACTCATCCTTAATTCAACATGCAGCTAAAATCGCTACATAAATTGGTGGAGAATGCAGGCGCAGTTTTAAACCTTGTTTTGTGAGCAGAACTCAGTGACTATTCATGTGTGTTTTTACGTGTGTTTATTGAAACCGAATACTCTTTTAAATGGCACTTTGATATGTATGAATGAAGGTGTGGACCCGCCCACCTATCCTTGGAAGACTCTTGAGCTTCTCACAGAGAAAACCTCAGCGTCTGTCAAAGATTTAGTGACAATATAAAGACGAAGAAATCTCTTTATAACGCACTATATTATTATTTTACCGCCTACATTGAGCGAAGAAATCCTCTTTTAGCGCGAAGAAGACAGAGCGAGCGATGTTCCTCCCTCGTCTTATCTAAAGGCCTTATTGTTAATGCATAGCTAGGTGTAACTGATGTGTATTCCAGTGCAAATTAACTAAGCTATTGCGCTCCCTGGGGTGAACAATCAGTGTAGCTGACTGATAATGTTTCTCCCATTCGCTTAACCCAGCGGATTTTATTAGTAAATAACTCCGGGTCAGTTTTACTATTTAAAGGGGGGTTTAACAAAAATCTTGATCAAGTTGTGTTTTTGTTTTATGTTACGGTCGGCGAAGAAATCCCGACCAAGTACACAAATAACTTTCAGGACGGCGAAGAAATCCCGTTAGTCAGTTATAGTGTAGTTTTGTGTGTTTATTGTTCATGTAGGTTGGAAAGCCATGTACCCGTGTTCAGAAAACTGACACATTAGACACGCGATGAAATTACACTCGTCGCCATAGAAATTGCGCGTAAACGTAAGTTTAATTCCACACAGAATTGTGGAACCGGAAGTTCGGCAGAAGACATATAACCTTCTACTAACACTAGAGGTCAGTTTGTCTTAAAGTGTCTTAACACTTCTCCTGTCTCATCTCTGCACGACTTTCCCATTTTGTTTGGGCAACGCTTTGTGTGCAGTCTCAGCCAGTCTCTTCTTTTGTTTTATTTTACCGTTTACTGTATGAGAATGTTTATTATTTGTTATTATATACAAACTATAATGATAATTAATATTATTCCATTATTGTTTTGATGGTTTGATTTTTCTTTATTTGAATCAGGGTTTCTTACATTCTGTGCCTGGCAGTTAGAATTGTATTTGATAATACTTAAATTTTAATTAAACCAACTTAATTTAATTTAAACTTTGATCAAAATAATCAGATTGCAATCTTTAAGGTGTTAGGATTAACTCCCAATTGCCTTATTTTCTTTATTTCAGTTATTCATTTAATGATTTTACTGACTTTTCTAAGACTCCATAGCGCCCTCTAACTATGGGCCCTATCGTAGACCTTAGTGTGGAGCCAGTTCACCCCCGCACGAAGAAACCCTCCTTCTCTATCCTAACCTCTCTTTCTCTTGACTCATCTGACTTTTATTCTTCTTATCACCAGAGACTGAACCTGTCTGAACATCAGTAAAATTTTTGGTAAATATGTTGATGAATCGAATAGCCTAAGTCATAGAATGACCTCATAGGTAACACTCTTCAGCAACATTATTCATTATTTTCCTGTGTTTCACCCACACAATTATCCACCCCCGCCTTCACGGCTAGGATAATAAGCGTTTAGTTTGCGTCACTAACTGACAAACTCAGTTAAGCATTCAACACATAGCCCACATTTTTATCTCAGTAGATCTGTACGGACTTGCATCTTGCTGTTGTGCCTTTCTCTCTCCCCTGTGTCTCAATGTGTCCAGAAGATCCAATCCTGTCACCTGCCAGTCTAGCTAGAGACCAGGCAAAGCGCTGCAATGGACTCCTGCCTGGGACCAGCATCGGCACATGGCAACTGCGCTGAGAGCAGTTGGTCGGACGACCTAATCCGGCGAAGGGACCACGATCTGAACCAGAGCTACAACTACAGAGAGCCAACAAACTCATCTGAAGTGCACAGCCAGGATCATCGGTGACCACGCCCACGACCAGATCGTCCTACTAGAGCCAGAACGAAGGAAGCCGGGAGGAGCCAGAAGCACGTGCAGAACCGCCTAGACCAGCTGGACCTGCATACGACAGTGGATGAAGAGGACCAGGAGCTACAGGAGGAGATGAAAAGCTACATGAGTCCTTTGCAACACAGACTGAGCAAAGAGAGCTATTGGAGCAGATGCCAGAGAGGAGCTGGTAGGAAAACTCCAACAAGCAAAAGCTCTCTATAATGGCCCCGGCAGACAGCAACACAATGCCACGGCCAAGGCCTATAAAGGCCCTCTGCAAGCAGTCCTTGCTGAAGTCCAAGCCATGACTCAGCAATGGAATCTAAATGAACTGAACTTCACTTGCAGACTACGATGTGAACAGACCGGAGAATGCAACAGATTCTCTCCTGTCGAGTCCCCCAGCTAAAAGCCCAGAGCTGCGAAAAGGGGGGGGGGGGGTGAAACCCCACTGTTCACACCTTACTAGCCAGCAAACACATAGGGGTGGGGCAGGAGCCATCCAGAAGAACCTGCAGACACACACGCTGCATGGCCCCACAGACCCCAGCAAGCTGGCCAGAAAAATGACAGCTGTCACCACTAAATGCTGTCACCCTGAACACTGCAGGAGGCCACAACAAATGGCTACCTGCATAACATTGACTCTCAGGCATTAACAATGCCAAGTGTGACCACAAGAGACCGGTCAACTGATTAGGATCACCTCCAGCCAAGAGGACCACAGCATCCTATGCCAGCAGTCGGAAACTGTCAAAGCGGATTACAGCAACTACAACACATCTGCTACAGCCAGCATCCGAGCCTTCGTCAGACGACAGAACAGGCCGAAAGGGAAGAAGACTTCAAAGCAAAACTCTTCTCCCTCAGAAATCCGCATCACACTTTGAGTCAAAACCTAAGCGCTACAGCCTTTTTCCGCCACGATCACCTGATATCTGCGGAACTCAGCCCATAAGGCCTACAGAGAACATAGCGCCGCCTCCATAAAGACTGTGTAAATCCTGCCTATCTCTGCACATCACAAAGAACTGACTATGTAGGGTGCACCACAGTAGCAGATCTTCAACAGAGACTCAGCAGATGTTACAGCCTGCCGGGAACAGCCAAGCACCAGACAGGAGGCCCTGAGACAACACAGTGTCACCACTTTCGTCGAACTCGGAAGACGACGCCCCGTGGAAACCCAGCTGGCAACCTAGGAGCTATTGACCTGTTCCGGCCCAACAGTCATCGAGGAATTCATCTCAACACCATGGATGACACCTGTACAAAGAGCAAAAGAACCGTGTAACTGCATCTGAGACAGCAGAGATCCTGGGGACATCAAAGGAGCTGATTCTACAAGAAACCTCAACAGGAGGATTTAAATCCAAATCAGACTCTTTCTCACCACGAGTGGCTTTTGAAACAAACAACCCTCTTGAATGCCCCTTTTCTGAGAAAAAATTCCAGATCTCTGTAACCTGCTGGTCGACCACAGAGACATTCTACTACAAGATGAGCATGTCACCCTACAGGAACCATGGGCAGATATCTCAGACATCAGCTTAACACTGTTCACACGCTCTCCACAACAACACCAGCTTCAGACATTTCTTCTTCCCTCAAGTGCGCACAGTATCCATTGGACTCATGCCTGTCAACCACAGCAACGACCTAGGACACCTGTGCTCTGAACTTGAAAGGGAATAACCAATGCTGAACATGCTACTTCCTGGTTCTCGCAAATCTCACAGCCCCATGGGGGGCCCTCTCAAGTGCGAGAACCTTCTACTAGACCTACAAGAACAGCCCAGAGCTTTGACCTCTGGTAAATAAATGAGACTGTTGTAACTGCATTCACCAAAAGGGGTCACTGTTCAGCTCAACACACAGTGTGACCAAGCCTTCAACCACACATATTCAATGGAATACGTGGAGCATGGCCCACTCTGGAAGCCACACCCCCTTTTTACCGAATAAGTCATCTTTTTGCAGCGTGCATACTGTACAAGTGAGTACACTTTCCAAAGATTTTGAACAATGTCTTTATGAAGAGCATGACAGCGGATTACCACTCCAAGGAGATGGACCACGCCCTGCCATCAACTGCCAGTGCTAGAGCTGCTCGTCACAAAAGACAATGATGCAGAACTAATGTCAACTATGTGGCCCCCATCACAGAACCACATGACATTACATCCCAAGCCAGCTGCATCCTGGGCTACACAGGACACCACCTACAAGGTTCGTGAAATGTTAAAAGAACTGCCCACTCATGTAAATGAGCGCTCAAGACGGTGCCATGTACACACCAAATGGCACCTGCGCTTCACCACATGCCTGATTGACCCTTGCTGAACGGAGTTCCATCTGAATGTTGGACTTGCCAAACACTGCCTTAACACTGGTCTACACTGACAGCGTGACCAGAACGATAGGGGGGGTAAGCCAAGCACCAGCAAAACATGGCTCTTACCACAGCCTGAGTTCAGACAGCACCACCACAACATCGCTAGGGCCAGCAATGAGACCCCAACCTTGTCCTACACCGCTCACCAGTACTTCAATGAAAGACCCCGGAGTGTGACACCAGCCTTTGCCCAGCAATCACTGCAGAACACCTGAAGGCCAGAGAGCATGCTGCACCCGGCAAGATTCACAAGAGGAAAGTGATGTGAGTAACAAGATTTGGTATCATATCTTTGCCCAGCTAAGTGAGACGGGGGGGGGGAATATGTAGACAAAACCCTTCTCCATGACACAGGACTACAGGCTTTTGCATGGAAGCCAATCATGCCATCCCACCTGCTGTTTCATCAAGGACTGCTTCTGTGCATCTCCGTGGAGGCAGGAAACATCCTAACCAACCTGTTGCAAGAACCAGCAAACAGGTGCATGGGTGCACTCCCTTGATGTCTAAGCAGGATCGAAAAGATGAAAGGTACCCAATTAAAGACAATACCTGACCACTCGGGAGCATTCTCTGCCTGTATGTCGAGATCCTGTGGACCAATAGGAACCTCCAGTGATCCCGCCATCATGATCTAACTATCCATCGTCAGCTGAAGTTTACATTCGCACTTCCTCTTCCGAAAGGGGGGATATGTAGTGACTGGATCAGTGTGAAAAAAGCCATTCAACCCCTGACTCCCTTTTGTCCCGGTTTCTAGATACCATCATCTAAAGATCAAAGCAAGTATGGCTCCATGAGTCTGGGTTTGCGTTTGGAACTTGCACCGATAGTGTGATAACCATTTGGTTTCTCTGTAGGACATTTACGACTCCGTAGCTTCAAAGCATTGCTTTTAAGTCTCTGTCTCACCTCTTACTTAACATCTGAGCTAACCAGAGAAACTTCTCTGACAAATAGGAACCTATGTGCTTAAACTGTCCTTTCATAAAAATTTATCTAAATGTCTGGTTATATGTTGGCGCTCGTGCCATTATAAATACTCTGTAACTGTTAGATATGCAAGTTTTGATTTAGGGTTCATTTGATGTATTCATACGTTGGGAGGATTCACAGCTCAAAGACTTGCATGTTTCATATGTAACTACACATCTCTGAATTCCCTATATGATGAGCTATGTTATAAAAACATAGCATGCATCATACTTTGTCCATAACTAAGTTTAGGTATTAAATGCTAACTGACCATACTGTCAGAGCCATGCAAATGAGGCGCCATGAGAAAGGACCTCTCTTTGGCCCACGGATCTCCTTCGTGGCATTGGCCCACAGACCATCTGGGGGCAGGGCAGGTATGCATTTAAAACACCATCACCGATCCACTTCGGAGCGTCTTTTGATTTAGGAATTGGAAGGGAAAAGAAAGAGGACAATCTAACGGACACCCCCGCTTGGGGCCCCCCCTCTGGGGTCCCCGATTAAGCCATGGAACTCCGGACTCAGGACCAAAACTCAGCGTTTCAACAGGACTGCATTCTGAAACCATTCAAGATTTCCATCCACACGAATACGGATATTGGTCCAACATCGAGATTGCAAGTATCCGTTTCTAAATACAGAGTAGCTGCGTTAAGAGCGTGCCTCTTTGTTAAAGATGATTCTATTGGTTTTCAGACATGTTTTACCTGCCTCGCGGCCATCTCTCTCTCTCTCTCTCTCTCTCTCTCTCTCTGCGCTTCGTAGCGCTTTTGTGTTTCATGTATTTGTTTGTCGTCATTTTGTTTACCATGTAGAGTAGAGTTTAATAAAAACCCATAAAGGCATATGTGATGAGTTCTCTTTGTTCAGGCTTACAAACTTGGTCACTTAAACTGTGTTTCGATCTATGCTACCTCTGCTCTTAATTCTGTTTGTTAAAGTCACGTTACTTATAGTAATGAGATAACGTTAGTGTATAAAATCATTGATGCATTTGCTGGACGAATACATATAGGATTTTTATCACTATACTGCTAATCAGAATTGTAAAATATGTATGTGTAATGACGATTATTATACATATTTTCCTTTGAGCTAAACTAATTCCTTGACTGAAATTGACGTTTTAAATAACTCATTTCATATATGTTTGATCTTGATAGATCTGGTGGAGAATCTTATTTGTTGAGTAAACTCATCCTTAATTCAACATGCAGCTAAAATCGCTACATGTGATAGTGAACAACATAAACAAGTCTGCATCTGAGTCAGTCTCTGATGTTAGACAGTTCTAGCTCTGCCAAGTAAAGACGAGCTTTCCAAATAAGAGCATTTTTGAGACACTGCCGTCTCCTCCTTTCTGGATGTCATCCAGTGGTGAAGAGGAACATCGCAAAATTGCAACCTGAGAGAAACTGTGCTTCTCACACAAACTCATAACTCATACCGACTGGCTAACACCATTCCTAATATCTCTGTAGACTGCACACCAGTCTGGTTGTGTGCTTTTGTGAACGTTCTAATGCCAACTTTATATGCATTATATCACTTCCTCTTGTGTTTTGGGAGTTTATTTTGGATGCTTGCAGAACAGACATTCTTGACCTTAAGTGAGCGTGTCAGATTGGGTTATTTATGTTTTTGATGCTCACCATAAAAACAAAATTCTAGCTAACTTTAAAATAAAATTCACTCACTTTTTTATCATATTCCACAGAATTTCCCAACAATTATGAACTCAAGGTTCTTGCTCTTTTGGACCACAATGTTACAACATGACCAAGTTATTTCACATGCCATAGTGCTCAAAACTATTAGCAGAACAGTGTGTTAATGTTTCACCGTTCAACAATAGAGATGTAACACATCCAGTGTTCAGGATTCTAACAAAAGCACCATAAATGGTACAAAACTGTCGCACGTTTGAGACAGCGTGAACATATATCAGCCGAGTTTGTAATGTGAATCTGTGGCCTTAAAGAACATTATGATTTTCATCATTAAGCCCTGATATACAGATTAAATACATGAAATGTTCCGAAACATATCCGTTCATACTCACAGAGTTTCCTTCAGGTCCTCTGTGGCCTTTCGCTCCTTTCAGCCCAGATTTCCCAGTGCTGTCATTCTGTAGAACACAGTGTATGAACATTTTGTTGAGCATCAATACATTCATTTATCGAAATAAAAAACATTCATATGTATGTATGCTATTGCGTGCCTGCATTACAATTCATAATATATATTTATATATATATATATATATATATATATATATATAAACAATGGACTACAGGCAAAAAATAAATACAAATATACGAAACTTTTCTTGGAAAAACAAATGATAATTATAATAAATAAATAAAACCTTATAAATAAATAAATATTATCATAAAGAATTTAAACCAAGTAAATACATATATTATATCTAAAATACATTAAATGAATACATAAATTATCAGTACAAATATAAAGAGTTCATATTGAGGATATCAAATAAAGTCTTTTTTTATTTAATACTTATTTAATTTTTGTAAATAAATTAATCTACATTTTTGTATATCAATATTACTTAATTTGTTAAAAAATAGTCTGTATGTCATGAAGTCCTCAGTCTGAATCGGCTGTGTCTACATATTTAGTGTTCAGGCCAGCAGAAACATTCACAATGGCATTTTCATAGGCTCGACTGGCGAGATAACCAGCTGTCTCCTTTCAAAGCCAACTCTGTCATGCTGCTTCAATTACTTTCAAATTCTGCACTTCAGAGCTGACAACTTTCAGAGATCTACAAGCTAGCTAACAGTGGGGACAAGGTTAAACTATGTTATCACCATGCCATTATTGTTTTGGTATTCCGTCATTACCTTTACAAGTACAGAACTAAGTACAGGGCCCTCGGGTTTGGGAGAGGCCGGAGGAGCTCAATCAAATGTTTACAAGGACATAAAAACATTTCGTAAACAGTCCTGGTGAGCAGAAAAGCAGACCCACAATACAAGCACAGACGTATAGTGCAGATGTGAGAAGAGGACCTGAGTAAGAACAGGACCACTGAGGGCCTCAATGTATATGATATACAGCATTAAATCAAAGAACTTGTTATTAGCATTATTTCCAGAAACATAAAACACATTGATGTCAGTTCAGAGAGAACATGTCGGCCAAGAACATAAATGTAAATGGCTGAAGAAATATGTATAATGAAGCGCATGGACATTGTTTATGGATGCGACAAAAAAAAGGCTACTAAAGTGCACCTACAAGCTGTTCTGGATAACCAAATAAGCAAAGAAAAAACATTCTAGATAGATAAAACTTCTAGCTAGATCAAAAATCAATTTAAAAAGACATCTAATTGTGGTATTTTCAAAGAAAAGTATTAAACTCTCTGCCGAGTGCATTAAATGATTGTTAAACGAACAGTTTGCCCAAAAATAAAAATTCTGTCTTGTTGATCTACACCAGTAGACGATAATGTTACGTTCATTTTAAACTCGCACAATGCAATGCTCCGACTGTCACACAATGATTTTTGAAAGTTAAAACTTAGTTATTGTTTATCGTTATAGTGGGAACATCATTTAAAGCCGTGTATATATCTCTCTGTTTACTATTACAATAATTAAAAACCTATTTTTTCATATTAATCACCAAAGCTCTTCTACACCATTCTTGTCGGACTGGTTTCTTTGTCAGACAAAATGGTGGTCAGTCGGGGGCACATAATATTGGCGTAATGATTGGTCTGATCGCCGGTCAATCAAACTACTTGGGTAAATTGTTAGGGTTGATAAAAACAATGGCACCTTGTTTTTAAATCCTTGATAACACAAGAATCAGCAGATGTCCGCAGAAAAATGGCACGTTCAACAGTATGTATAAACATTTAACACACATCTGCTGCAGAACGTTTAAATCTCACGCAAACATCTCGTGTGATTGATAAAGCCTTTCCATATAGTACAAACATTGTACAGTGTGGATTCACTTACAGCTCTTCAGATATACATCCCTGTTTGCATCTGATCACTTCTCGACTTTTCACAGCAAGTCACCTGTTTGATCTTCGAATGTGGATCTCATTTGCTTCAGAAATGTACTAAATTACAAAGAGCCTCATGCAGGACTTTAAAATTCACTTGTGTGATGGAACTTTGAGAGCTGATCTGGGTTTAAGGCCCAAACAAGTTAAACTCAAGTACATAAATGCAAAATTTCAAACTTTCATTGAATTTTATAAGAAACCTTGAAGTAATAATTTTATTTAAAATCCAAAGTCAGTGTTACAGTGTAAAAAAATCCTGTATAAAAATGAAATTTTCCGCCAGAAATTTGACGTCAACATTAAAGCCATCACATTCCTTCTACGACTACTCTTGAAGCTCCACGTCCTGCAATGAGCCAACTTATGTCAACATGTCCCTAAGTTTCAAGTTTTATTCATTCTAAACAAGGGTCCGGCCAGCCAACCACAGTGTGATGCACATGGGACGATATTATGAAAAATAAGAACCAAACAAAGCATCAAAAACATCTCTATCTGCTCATTTGCCTCTTATTATGAAAGTGAAATGTGTTGTCAATTCCCAAAATTAAAAAAAACATTTCTTGGAAAGGATCATGACTTTCCAACTTAAGCCAGTGATTGAAAAAGTCTTCCACATATGCTCGCCTCGGCTGTTCTTTTGAAGTTTGTTATTTACTGTTAACGAGGACAAACACAATGATGAATAGTAAAGAAGTCTGGATGGCGGATAACCAAAAATCAACAACAGATGAATGAAGATGAAAGCTTACGAGCAGAGGTATTTGTTGCTATTTTGTGTCCCCTTGTTCGACCAATTGCTGGTCCCAATTGCTTCCATTGCCTACCCCACCTGTAAGTCGCTTTGGATAAAAGCGTCTGTTAAATGACTAAATGATGGAAGGAAATCAAACATGAACTCAGTGCTTTGATAAATGCATGGGTCATGTGCTTAAACACAACACAGCACATGGGTTATGTGTTTAAACACAACACATAATCAAGTCATTTTATGATAATATTAAATTCATATTCAATGATTTTTGATTGTGTATTTATAGTGTCTTGATAATGGAGGAACAAAAACTACTTTACGTTAAATAACGTTAAATAATTATGTCTTGCGCTGCATAACAATTAAAAACAAAACTTGAATAGTAAAATTATAAAACAGATTGTTTGAACGACTTAATGTCACATGGTAAATGACATCATATCTCGCCTGTGAATATGTTCCAGATTTCTTTTGTTCATTAGATGCAATCTTTGGTGAGGTGTTACAAAGTTTCATCCTGTACAGTTTATTTTCCTTTCTGAAATTTGGATTCTTAGATAATGAGACAAACCACACAGGCCTCGGTTGTGATAAGCCTAAAGCACTGAAGAGGAAACCATTGACATTTTAATCTTGCCGATGTAAAAATAAGCCTGGAACAAAAGATCGAAGCCCAAATTGTGTGTGACATCTCTTGAAACATTTCCGCTGCCGAACAAACAGTTTGACAAGATAAACAACAACTTTAGCTGTGATATTTCAGACCAGTTCCCTGTCAATTCTCAGCAGACGTTCAGCTCCCATTGGGGATGAATATGGTCAAAACTTTTTAGGCTACTACTGGTTGTCTGACCACCCCAGATGGACAGAATTGTTTATTCTGGAACAAATTCAATATATTTCCGAATGTACACACAGACAGGGTGCAGAATGATTGATTTTTAAGTTGTTTGAACATGCGTGGGTTCCGAAAAGATCCAAATACCAAAGCTCATGCAGGGCTGAAACATGTGAATAAATCTCCATCGAAGACATCAGATTTGACCAAAAGAGTGTAATATTATCAACTATGTACTTAATTTGTGACTTATACTAAATTTGTTTAGCCAAAATCGTTGAGGCAAAAAGACAAAAGAGATAGAGTACATCCTAAAAACCCTAAAAATATCTGGTCTACAGGTTGCTAGGTGGATGCTTAGGTACCCTCCATATCCATAGGAAGAACAGACGTTGGACAAGTCCCAGCCCATAGTTTAATACTGTACTTCTGCTGATTCAAATCTCAAAAGCTACAAAAGCTGACCCATTGGCTGTTCTAACACAATTATGTGATGTCAGAGGCGCGTACTGCAATCCAGAGCCTACTGCAATCCTACTGCCGGACCATCAAATGACGAAGTCCAAGACCCTTTACCAGAAAAACATCAATGGTTAGATAAGAGTGCTGTTCAATCCCATGACTCTTGGCTGGGGAACACATGTGTTGTTTTGTGAGAATGTTGGGAGATGCATTTATTGGATCAAAAGTGTCTGGGGGCTGTTTAAGAATGTAAAACAGCTGAGGAGTCTGGCTTTGGTGTCAAAAAAAAGTGTCAAAATTGTGTTCCCAAACAACTTCTGGACTCAATATCAAATACTGAAATAAATAGTGCTCTTGTTAATCCGAACCAATATTTCAATCATTAGACTTCCTGGCACTTTGTTTAATAGTGCATACATTTTACAATGACTACGCTGTTTACCCCGCTTAGATTAAAAAAGAAACATGGCCCTGATGAGACTTTCTCATGAGGAATAGCTGAAGAAGTTTGGTGTCACAAGTTCCCTACACAAGCCATTTGAATATAAGAGTTGAAAAAATATACAGCCTTCTTAAAAACAGCAACCTTTTGAACTTTACTATCTTGAACATTTCTTTATGTTGTCAATGTCGTATCAAGAAACATAACAGCTGTCTGGAATCAAATCTGCGACAGCAACCAGAGAGCGGAAAACAACTGAAATTCTTTGTGATGTATGCGTGACTGTCACATAAGAGCAAAACAGATGCTTTAAACTTTAAAGGAACGTTTTGGGTTTAATGAATTACATTTTTTTTTCTTCATTAAAAAAGTGTGCATAATAAAGAGAACAGTAGTTTTGACGGATATGAGTTTAAAATTAAAAGTGCTTTCTTGTAAATGAGGGAAAAGTTGTCATTT